>CM067532.1:1457141-1799641 GCA_034509925.1 Hirudinaria manillensis | reverse complement strand
TCAAAGGTCGATTAGAGGGATGGCCGATGGAGCGAGAAAGTTTAATCGTCGGGTGTTCAAATCTGGGGGCTTGTTACGGGAGTAGGGTGGCGCCAAAACAAGTGCGAGGTGTTAGGGCGAGAGGGATTATTTGCCCCTGATTGGTATCATTACCGAAGCAATTAGGCTGCTTTTGTTGTTTTGACTTGTTGTACTAGGCTTGTTTTCCCTTGCAAAAGACGATGTGATACGAATCAACCTTATCTGACACCACTGAGGCGCTATATAATGATCCTGATTAGATTATATAAAATGATAAACTTAAATTATCTTTTATTTTTGTTTAACCTCATTGTTTATTAAATAATATTATTTATATAATTAATTATAATTAAATCTAATTTCTAATTGCTAATATTCTTCAACTAAGTACATCCCTGTTTCTAACCCGAGCTAAATTTAGCTCGAGAAAAAAAGCTTTGCGAAGTGGTATGCAAAGTGTTCTTTTGGACACAAAATGGCCTCTATAATTTGTAAGGTCGCCACCAGACCAGGCAGGGTATTGGTTTACAAATGGATGACCATCCTGGGGTCACCTGACACCCCCCTAAGCCACATTTAAACGAGATAAAGTCAGTCACAGCATCCGGCAAATTACAACTTGCTACATCACGTTGGAAACAATTTCCATTGTCTGCTGGAAAAGCTGCCTGTCATCAGTTGATTCCGTCCTCTGGACGACTCCATTATTGCTTCAAACTCTCCACAATGGTATTGTATTTCATGGCATTTCTCACGAGTCCAGAAGTCAAAACAAGGTAAGATTTATTATTATTATTATTATTATTATAATTATTATTATTGTTATTATTATTATATTGCACTTTTTCATATTTGTTAGGAATATAATTATAATTACAAACGACACGTCATTGAAATAATCGTGATAATCAATACGAACATATGAAAAAAAAAGTATAAATCGGATTAGCTAACGGTTTTGAACAATCGAATCGACGAAGAATAAGGTCAGATTTTGGGATAAAACAAGGCCAGGTCCAATTATTGTATTACATTTTTTCATATTTATTAGGAAATTATAATTAATTATAATTACAATCGACACATCATTGAGATAATCGCGAAAATGTGTAGAAAAAAAAGGATAAATCGGACTAGCGAAAGGTTTTGAACAATAGAATCGAGGATTAATAGACACGACGACATCTTCAGACGAGCGTCTTGAAAGATGCCAAGACCCACCTGGCGTTCCGAGAGCAAGCGAAGTACATTAGACGCTGATGCTCGTCGTAAAGCAACCTGTTGGGACAGGTGGGAATGAAATGGTCGAACGAGATGGTCGTTTCGAACCTTAAGTTGTTCGTTAAAATGATGATTCTATTGTCTGCATAGTCGGCTACGTAGACGAAGCCGTCCGAGTCTATGGCCAGATGAAGAGGCATCACCAGCAGGCCGCTGTAGCAGCAAATCGAAGGCCTGAGCTTGTTAGAGAAGACGAAAGTGCCCTTCGAATCGACCATGAAGACACCTGCCGGACAGGTGCAAGAGACGGCGAATCGACCCTGACTGACCTCGATTGCGTGAGAGACGCCGGTGAGTTCCACGGGCAGTCTGATGTTTCTCACCATCTCTCCGGTTCCGGTGAATTCGACCAAACAGGAGGGGTTCCGACACACCGCGGCCACTCCCTCGTTGCTCAGGAGACTGAGGGCCACCACGTCCGTCATGGAATCGGTGACTACCTTCCACCGTGCCACCGTCGAGTTTTTACTGTTGGGATTGATTTTAAGAATTTCCTTACTACCTAGGAGTACGAACAGATGGCCGCTATTGGACACGATGTCTTTAGGATTGCACATGAAGGGATATTTCCTCTCCCAATAGAGTTTGTTCATGACCAGCGAGATGACGGGCAGATAGAACAGTTTGTCTCTGTTTTCTATGATGAAGTACATGGTCTCTTTCAAGATGGCCATGCCGTTCACCTTGCCAGGATAGACATTTCGGGTTACCAACGAAAATTTCTTGAGCTGCCAAACTGTAGCAGTTTTAGAAATTAGTTTCTTAGTTTGAAATCCGATTCTAGAATCAGACGTGCCTCGTATGTCAGAAACGCTAACTTTATTCCATTCATTGGTTATAGTTATAACTTATATAAGTTTATTGCTATGATAATTCCATAAGATTTTAGCTATAACTTACATAAGGTTATTGCACTAAATAGTTCAGCTAATAAAGACAAAATTAATAATCTTTTAAACACTTAAATAAAGTTCAGAACCTTAGAATAAGCAATACAAATCTAAGAAAACAAGTTTAAATCAGACAAGGCAATTGTTCTTGACCTTACCTGGTTTATCAGGTTTAACATGCATCTGGCTGGACCTCGTCAGCCAACTGTTTTTAGTACTTATGGTCGGATTAGTAAAAAACTTCTGCAGTGCCAAATACTTGTCCGGCATGCTGAGCCCCTCGAATTTCTTCAGCTTTTGTTTCCTGCTTTCCTCCTGGGATTTTGTGCTTTTAGGATTCTTGCATTCCTTCGTGTTTGGGGGAGTTGGTGCGATCGATAGTACGTACTTTGGTTCGTAATTGAGCCCTTCCAGCATCTTCTTCGGGTCGTTCAAAGTGGCAGGACTTCTTTCGCTTTCCGAGCCCTTATTGAACCACCACTGATCAGGAAAGCCCCTGACCTCTGACTTGGCTTCTTTATAATTACTTTCTCGACGAACTTTCGGCTGTAAAAGTCTTGGATTCAATGGTTTCAGTTTCGTTTTACGCTTTTTGTATAGACCCATCAGACGTACTCCCAGTCCGTCTAAGTTTTCCTTAGACATAGACTTCGCATTTAAGCGATCGGCTTTTACCTGGACGTCTGATGTTTTTATGTCTTTGCTTAAAAGCGTGAATCGACTTTCTGGTTTAGAATGAACTTTTAGGTAGCTCTCTAACACTCTCTCGCTGTCACCGCTGGCTTCAGTACTATTACATTCTTCCCTTCCTGTAGGCGGTGAATTACAACTGGAATGGTTTGAAATGGACGAGGAATTGCCGGTGTTGGAAGTTAAAAGCAGATCAGGAGAGGAGAGACCCCGACCTCTAGCCGGCTTGGAATCATCTGCATGTGGGAAAAACATACTCGGATCCAAACGTCCGCTTTCAATGGCCCTTTCTATATGATAAAGAAAATCAATCGTCATACCTGGATCGAAGTCTTCGCCTGGAGAAGGCCTCTGTTCGGCATTTTGGTTGTTCGAAGCTGAGTTTGTGCCCTTCGTCTTTTCGGTTAAAAGGCGATTGTTCTTGATCAGTGTACATCGTTGAGACGATACCTTATTTGATTCGTCTTTACTTTGGGTGCTGTTCGATTCTGTTATGAACATGTTCCCACTTCTGGCGGTTATGCTACTCATAGATTTCATGTTTTTCAGTTCTGAGATCAATCTAGAGTTTTGGTTAGTCGGCTTAGTTCGAGAATCTGCTGGAGAGCCATTCGCCATGAAACTTTCTGACTCTGAAAGGAAGTTTTTAATTCGATCGACCGATTCCTTAGACAAAGAATCCTTAGCTTCTCTACTTTTGACCTTCATTTGATTGATTGTACTGGCCAGACTAGAAGATGATGCACTGCTTGCAGTCTCGTTCTTATTATGGCGATCGGGGACGCAAGAAGAATTGTCTGATTTGAAACTCTCCAGCATCTCTATCAGTATGGTTAGCTGTGGTGGTGAAAGCATTATTTCTTGGTGGCAGTCTTCTTCTCCGTCCCTATACCTTAGATCTAGTTTTAATCCATTTTTATTACCGTCGCGCGAATTAGCTTCGCCGGCAGTGACATCTATGGAATCCGGAATTAGTTCTCCGTTTTTAAAAGTTCGGTTCCTTTGCATTTTTATGTGTTTGTTTGGATCTGATCTCAGTGTCATAGTATGCTCATCGATCATCAAACATCTGTTGGAGTTAGCTCTTTCGCTCACCACGATTGATACAGGTTCTCTGCGGCCACAAATTTCATAACAATCGTTTCCCTTTTCTATGTCATCAATCAATTTGCCCATAAATTCGACCTTAGTATTTTTTATTTTCTTGTTGACATACGCGATGTTCTTATAAATATTTTTGAAAGATGTTACAGGTTATCTGGATGTTCTTGAATCTAAACAAAAGCGAACAAGCATTAAACATTGTTACGTGAGACATAAGTAACATTAATCAAACCGTGCCTCTACAGAGTACTATTTAATCACATAAGCAGTTCCATCACATTAAGAAAATCAACAAAACAAACCAATTAGAGAAAACATCAGCTTTATTTTCTCAACTTTTCAATTACGAGATTAGGGATGTTGTTTGCCATAAAAATGGCGATCACGTAAAAATTTATATTCTTTGGAATTTTTATTATATAAAATTGGCAAAATCCACCTTTTTTAAATAATGTTCTTATATATATTTATTGCATTAAATATTTGAATATGTAAAATTTCATAGTAATTTTTAGTCCTTCGAAAGGCACAATTAAACATTGCATAAAACTTGACGTAAAAGAAGTGTTTTTTAAGAAGAAACATATTATGGGCAGCACATTGTCTGCTTTATTCGTCTGCATATTTCAAATTTGCAGCGGGAATTATGTTGTTGATGTTCGAAGGCCTATGAGCGCATTATGGAAGGGTATGGTTTTGATTAAATGCGTCGAAACAATTTATTAATTTAGTTTATTAAGGCCGCATTAAGAGTTTGTTTCGTTGTTTTTAGTTGATCAGTTTGACTACGAAAAATCATATTCTAATTATCTTGGTTGCTACCATTACGAAGAGGTTAGTACGTGGGTACGCTCCGAAAGAATTCAGAATCTGATGACGCTTAGTGCTTGTATAGACAGTTGTTCCAACATGGAGATGACATTTTCTGGAGTATTTAAGGTTGGCAGATAGTCTGATTGATTTTCTATTGTATTGAGCTTTGTAAAGTTAATTTGTAAAATGCCAGTGTAAAATACCAAAGTGTGACACTTGTTTTACATAACGTATATGTGAAAATAACGTTTTTTTTGGCCATAATTGTGCAATTTTTAACACTTTAAGGGAACTGAGTGTTACTGCACAGACAAAGTTCCAAGCATGGTCATTGACGATTTGGCATGTAACAGATTATGTCCTGGAAACATTGGCCTCATTTGTGGAGGAGTCGACGCTGGAGTCGTTTATCAGGGTAACTTATAAAAGATGAAAAGTTGAATAAAGATGTAATAATGCAACTGTTAGATTGTGAAGGTCATATATCACAAAACAATTCGTAATGCTCCATAATCCTACCACAGATTCACCCAACCTTCAACTTATACATTCACACACTCCAACTCATTTGTCATTTGTTTGTGATCCTCCTCAATAATATACAAATCATTTTCATAATGATTCAAAGGATCTTTCAAATAATAAAAGCTTTGATGATTTTCTTTCAACACAGTTTGTCGACCAGGTAGGTTTGGGTTGAGATGTGGACTGCCATGTTTCTGTCTCAACTACATGCCCTGCAACTACATCACTGGCGTCTGCTACTTCAAGGGATGCAGACTTGACTACAAAGGAAATCGTTGTGCCTTAGGTTTGTCCAGAATTCGACGGATGATTTATTTTATTGAATACTGTAGAAGATGGTTGTAGAGGTTCAAAGAAATCTTAAGTATTTCATTAAGGCAATTATATCGTTATCTAAATTATAATGTTATCTAAGTATGTGAAGATCTACAGTAAGCATTGAAGCTTTATTGAAGTTAAAGTAATTATTACATTTGGATTATAAAACATCTTGGTTTGTTTATCATAATTGAGACTCTAGTTTCATAATTTATGTAGTTTCCAGATTATGGCTCATGACACTAAGTCCTAAAACGTGAGATATTCATGCACATAGAATACACAGAATACATAGTTCATGCATTCATATTTGTAAATGTTAAGTTTATCTAAAGTTAATCTTAAGCTAAAGTAATGTTTCAAAGATAACATTTTACATTACTGTAAAACTATGTCACCTTATTGTGTCAGGAATGTCAGAGAAAGATAACTCAGAGGGTATGGCATTGTTGGTGGATAAATATCCCGATTGGAAGAGCATTAGGGGTATCAAGATTCGTGAGTGATTCAGAAACCTTTTCAATAAGTATTCCATTATACAACTTTGCAGTACTAAGATACAATACAAAGATACTAAGGGTGATAATAAGGGAATATCATTCCAATGAAAACATAGCTTTTTTTTTAATAAACTTGTAATTATAATAAAAAATATAATGAAAATTATTTATCTTCTACTAATATCAACAATCACAGAGTAAATATATCATGGGAGAATTATTATTATTATCACATAAAGGCACGGGCGAACCCCTCGCCTAACACAAATTACTTAAGTAAACAAAAAGCAAAACCCTCTACATATCAAACAAACAATAAAACAACCAGTCACATCAAATATTTACAATCCCCAAAAAAATCATCCAATAACATTTTGAAGATGTCCAATGTTTAAACATTATGCTTCTTGCATTTAGCAAAACCAACAGACATATAAAGCTTATAAAAATTTTGACATACAGCTTTGAACTGTCCTCTTGGAAGGTACGGCCTGTATTGTAAGGCAGTCTGCCAATGCAAGACCCAACCGTGCCACAGGGTAACTGGGCTGTGCAACGATGGCTGCAAGAAGGGATGGATGGGTGGACGCTGTGACAAGAGTCTGTTTCAGTTATGAGTTGGATAGGGAAAAATTATTAACTTTAAATTTCTAACTTTAAAGATCTAATTGTTGTTAGATTCGATGTCTTTGAGTTTATGTTAATACAGTTTAAGTTATAGTTATAAATAGCATTACTATGGTTTTAGTTATAACTATCATTATCATTGTTGTGAAAGATAATTACGATATTGTTTATAATAATAATAATTATAATTAATGGTAAAAATGTTTGTTAATCACTGGAGATGCCTCTAGGATTTATTATTTTGATCGACCACAGATGATCCGTGTTACGACAATCCTTGTTTGAACGGAGGTACGTGCAAGACTTACTATCCCGAAGCAGTATGCAGCTGTCCCCAAGAGTTTATCGGTATTAGGTGTCAAAGAGGTGGATGCCCGTCGTATTATATTCCAATGAAAATAATAATAATAATAATAAAGTTCAATAAACACCTTTATTTATTAATGAATTTAAATCCATCCATCCATCCGTACGTCCGTCCATACAACCACCCACCCAGGAACGTGGGTTTATTTAGCTTCGATAAGTTTTTATCCTAGAATTATTCCTCTTTTGGCTCTTTAGTAATGCAGCCTTCAATGTTATCGGTCCAATAACTCCAATTGATTATTGACCAATCCAATAATTACGCTACTTTAATTACTATTAATTATACTATTACTGTTACTATTACTATTAATTACGCTACTTTTAATTACTATTAATTATTACCAATAATTACCAATAATTAATATTGGCTCGCAGCTGACCCATGCCTGTCGACTCCGTGCGAGAACGGGGGTTCTTGTCGGGTGGTCGGAGACACCTTTGATTGCGTTTGCGAGGGGGACTTTTCAGGAAGCCGTTGTGAAATAAGTGACTACGTTCAAATCTATTTAAATTATTTTTTGCCCTGGTCTCGTAATGAGCCCATGTGTTGCAAATAATAGACAGACATTTTGGTCGTCTGAGATACCTCTGTCTTAGATATCTTAGGCTCCGAGTATCACAAATAGATTAGATTGGTAGCCTTAAACGTCCTAAGGGGTCACTCTACCAATAAGTAGCTTAACTGCCACACTGCCTTATTCCCGGAGGGCCAAAATGCAACATTAAGGGGACCCTTTCTAGAAGCTAGCACCCTAACCTCCGCATAGATGTTGCCATTTTCCAGTCTTCGCCATTTTATGTCGGATGTGCCAGAGACGGACGTCCAGAACTGAGAGAGGAGCATTCGCTGTCAGAGGAGATCCTTGTCGGGCATGGACACAACATGAATATTACTAAGTGCGCCGTCAGGTGCAGGGCTAGACTCTATACCTTCGCAGGTCTCCAGGTGACTCCTGGAATGCACATTCATTAATATTCACTTTACTGCATATATTTTTATTATAATTATATTCTTTATTTTGTATTATTATAATTATATTCATCAACATTCGTTTTATCCTTTATCCATTTATTACTAGTAAGCTAACTAACTAACTTGTGCATGGGTAAGTATTTTTTTCTAGTATTTTATTTTATGTTAATTTTGATTAATTTTTTTAAAGTTTTGACTTGTTTTTGTTTACACAAAACACTGATAACCAAAATAGTGAGATTAAGAATCGAAACAAATACAAGAAGTTGTCTTGTTGTCGTTTTTAATGTTGTATAATCGAATCAATAATGGAATCGCGGCTAGCTTTTTTGTAACCTTTGACCTTGTTGACCTTGAAGGGAGGTCGTAAGTGCTTCTGCGGTAACGATTACGGAAGATATGGAATGCTCCATGACAGCTCTTGCATTTCCCCGTGCACTGGAAATCCGTCTGAGATGTGCGGTGGCAAGAGAACCTTTTCTATTTATACAGGTACATGTAATATTTATGTAACCTACCTGCCTGTTATGTATTTATACGAGTATGTATACCTAGCCGCTTGGTATGTATTTACACAATGTATATGTAACATATCTGCTTGGATTGTATTTATGGGGATGTGTTTTATTTATTTTATTTTATTTATTTATTTCACAACAAATTGAAGGGTCATCCAATGACCACTAACACAAATTTGAATAAGTACCGCAGATTGCGCGCAAATAAAGTGCAGAACCAAGCTTAAATTGATAGGTATTTGTTGAAGTCAGCAGTCGAGATGCAAGATTTAAATCGGGATAATGTTGAGGAGTTTATTACATCAAGGGGTAAGGAGTTCCAGGGCTTGATGATCCTGTTGGTGAAAAAGTTCTGCCTGTGACTGGTGAGACACTTCTCTTGGCGTAGACGAAGGGGATGACCACGGGTTCTGGAAGCTAGAAATGTAGGGAACTCTGGAATCTTGCATATAGTATGGCCGTGGATTATTTTGTAGCATAAGCATAAGTCACAGATGAGGCGACGATGTTCGAGTGTTTTGAGTCCGAGTTGTTTTAATCTATTAGGGTAGGGCAGAGCTCTGAGACCAGGAATCATTCTTGTGAAGTATTTTTGCACCTTTTCTATTTTCATTGTAAGCTGTTTGGTGTGTGGGTTCCATATTGGGGAGCAGTATTCGAGAATCGGCCGGACGAAGGAGCATGCCTGGTTTGTATTTGTACGGACATATGCATACCTGCTTGGTATGGATTTATATGTATGTTTGGTATAACATGTATTTATACCGCACCTATATATTTGTATGTCGGCTGTCCAATGAATATTTTCGAGCATCTGCCATTTCCTGTTTGTTGAAATTACTTTTTGGAAAACTGACCTTTTTATTATTATTATTATTATTATACACATTTTTCCTGCTTCTTCTCGGTCTCACAGCCGGTGATGAATGAATGCTGAGCACTACCAGTGCTCTCAGCAATTCATCCAAGAACTTTTCGAAGAATGTGGGCAGTGCCCAGTAAGGAGATCTTCTGAATCTCCGAAGTCTTTGGTCGTCCTGGTATCAACTCTACATACTTTGTAAAGTCTTTTCTTAGCGTTCCGAGCGCTCCTACAATTACCGGAACGACTTTAGACTTCACTTTCCACATCCGGTTGATTTCAATCTCCAGGTCCTTGTATTTGCTAATTTTTTCAGCTTCTTTGAGCGCGATGTTCTTATCATCCGGGACTGAAACATCGATTAGCAGGCAAGACTTGGATCTCCTGTCATGGATGACAATGTCAGGTCTGTTGGCCAATATTTTCCTGTCCGTGATAATTGCATAGTCCCATAGAATGGTGTAATCTTTTATATTCGTCACACTTTGGGGCGTGTGCTCGTACCATTTCTTTGGAACTTCCCATCCTAGCTCACGGCATACAACCCAGTGGATGTAACTGGCCACCTTATTATGTCGGTGCAAATATTCAGTTGCTGCTAACACAGTGCACCCCGACGTTATGTGGCTTATCGTTTCTTGGGCCTTGCCACAGATCCTGCAATTGCCATCTATCTTCTGCTTCAATATCATGCATTGATGGTAACGTGTGTTTAGTGTCTGGTCTTGAGCTGCCATGATTAAACTTTCAGTTTCGCCTTTGAGCCCAGCGCTTCTTAACCAAGCACAGCTTGCTTCTTTGTCCACCCAATTCTTTTCTAAGTTACAAAAGAATTGTCCATGCATGGGCTTTTCCCTCAATTCATTTATTCTCTCCTTCTCCATGTTGTCCTTAAACATTTCTTTCACAGATGTTTGAACAGTGGGCAAAG
The DNA here is from genome assembly GCA_034509925.1 of Hirudinaria manillensis. Lineage (NCBI taxonomy): Eukaryota > Metazoa > Annelida > Clitellata > Hirudinida > Hirudinidae > Hirudinaria > Hirudinaria manillensis. The sequence continues at coordinate 1,789,219 of CM067532.1, read as the reverse complement.
ACAGATATTTATTTTTAATTGTCTTTGCTTCCTTAAGGAGAGAATATTTTGCCTTCCCTGCTTCATGCTTTTTGACAAGACTACAGAGCCTGTCTTTGCCCTGTTCAATATAATCACTCAAGTTAACCATGGAACAGCTGTAGGCAGACATCAGTTGGATAAGTCCCCGGCCTCCATTGCGTCTTTTAATGTAGAGTCGACTGACATCTCCTTTTGGGTGATGAAGTCCATGCATCGTCAGCAACTTTCGTGTCTTGCGATCCATTTTGTCGATTTCAGACTTTCTCCAATCAATTATGCCAAAGCTATAGGTGAGCACTGGAATTGCCAAAGCATTAATTGCCGATAACTTGTTCTTGGAATTTAACTCTGACTTGAGAATGAGACGCACCCGACGGTAATACTCTCTGGCTATTTTCTCCTTCATTTCAGGATGTTTAATGTCACCATTCTCATCGATTCCAAGATATTTGTACGCCTCCTCTTCGTTAAGACTCTGAATTGAATTGTGATCGTCAAATGGCATGTTTCGGCTTTTGATCTGCTTGCCTCTCTTCATTATAGCTACGGCACACTTGTCTAAACCGAACTCCATGCAAATGTCATCAGTAAACGTTTTGACTGTGGTTAGGGCCTTGTTAAGTTGGGTTTCTGTTTTAGTAAATATTTTTAGATCATCCATGTAAAGTAAATGAGATATTTGTTCTTTTGGTTCTATTTCATATCCTAATTTTAATTTATTTAGCATATTTGATAAGGGTACTAAAGCCAAACAGAAAAGGAGGGGTGAGAGAGAGTCACCTTGGAAGATTCCTCTCTTAATGCTTATTCTATTGGTTTTTATGCAACCTAACTGATGACACAGCATAAGTTCGGTTTTCCATTCTTTCATCGAGCATTCCATGAAACCGGTGATTCTAGCAGGGACTCCATACATCTTCATTGACGCCAAAATCCAAGAATGAGGGACACTATCGAATGCCTTCTTATAATCAATCCATGCCACTGCTAAATTCCTCTTCATTCTTTTGGCAGTGCTTACAATCATCTTGTTTATAAGCAACTGGTCTTTACAACCTCTTGACCCTCGTTGACAGCCTTTCTGTTCTATAGGGAGAATGTTGTTCTTATCAAGGTGTGTGTATAGTCGGTTTGATATTGCAGAGGTCAGCAATTTATATAAGGTGGGAAGACAGGTTATAGGTCGGTAATTTTTGGGATTGTGTTGGTTTGCACCTTTTGAGAGGAGAAAAGTTATACCGGAGGTTAGCCAGGATGGTATATTTTCTGGGTTATTAATCAAATCATTAAAAGCTATTGTAAGTATACTATGGAGAGAGGTAAAACGTTTAATCCAGAAATTTTGTATATTGTCAGGGCCTGGGGATTTCCAATTTGAAGATTTTTTAATAACTTCCTGAATTTCACTTATTTTAAATTCTTTCCATTCTTCTGTAACCACATTCCTAAATGCAATTTCCTCATCTCTTACCCAAGCAGCTTCAGTGTTGTGCACAATTTCATTCTCAAGAATTCCTCTCCAAAATTCTTCAATTTTCTCTACAGAGGGTGGGTCACTAATTGCTTCGTTTCGTTTACATAAATGACGGTAAAACTTCTTTGCATCCTCCTGGAAAAGCTTATTTTGATGGTACCCATCATTTCTTTTACAGTATCTCTTTAACCTTTGGGCAGTAGCCTGCAATTTCATCTTAATGTCTTGCTCCTTCTCTTCTAGGGACTTACTTTCGTCTTTGAAGAGGTGTTTAGCCTTATTGTGAACCCTCTTTGTTGCCACACCCTTTTTTATTTCACTTATAATTGATAAATCCTTCCTGTACTGTTCTACTTTATTGCTGATCCGTACTTTCCATGCAGGTTCTTTCCTTCCGACGGGGCCATCTCGTGGTTTCTGCACTCCAGCAATGACACTGGCTGAGCAATAGATTAAATCATTAATTTCGCTTATATTAAGTTGCCTACCACTTATCATTTTGGATAAGATCTCATTAGCTGCCTTTATCTTTTCTAAGGTATCCTTGCATATTCTTACTTTGTTAAGCTTTGGCCTATTATTGAAATCCAAGTGTTTATTTTCAAGCAATCTACTTTTAATTTGTTGTTCTAATTCAGTAATATTTGTTGCTGGATCTTGGGGGTACTGAATGGTCAGAGAGTCAATTGCTTTCTGTGGAGACTGAAACTTTCCCTCACTTATCGATTCAATTACAATTTCAGTTTGTGTTTCTGATAGATGCCTCTCTGCGTTCTGACATGCACGATTTTTAATGCCTTGGAGTTCCTTGTCAGTGAATTTCTTTGTGTTAATAATCCATCTTCTGGTGTTTGCTAGAGTATCCTTATTGATATTCTGGTGTATCTCAGGATTTCTACTTCTCCACGTCGTATAAGTTCCTTTGACAACTCCTCCTTCATTTTTATTAGCTTGCGCATAATAAAAACACCACATCAGTTCAGCATACTGTTCCTTGGTCCACTGTTGCTTTTTATTCGCTAACTTCGAATTATTGACTTTAACAGTCGACTTGTAATCCTCAGATAGTCCATTTTGAGACTGTGTCTCGGTCTGGTGACTATTTGAAGAACTTAAGGAAACAACACTACGAATTTCCGCGCGACGTTTATTTTGATCGGCTAATATGGCAGCATTCAACTTTTGAAGATATAAAGAATTAGAATTATATTTATTAAAATGCATAATTTATAATGAGAGAATGATGGGCCTAGCAAATCGAAAATTTCAAAACAGCTTCAAAACGCCAATACGTTAAAATTTGAAATTTTACGTTACAATGGCGGTCGTTCTTGTTTATAAAATGGCGATTCCGGCATTAACAAACCGCACAAAAATTCAATAAATTCAAGCAAAACTTGGTTTATTAAGTAATTTATATTTTTTGGTGTTAGCTTGAAACTTTTAAGGCTATCCTTGACTAGTTTTAGCTGGAACCTTACAAACGAAGCTGAAGATACTATCTAAATAACTTCTATTAAATAAAGTTATGAGCAACACAGATTAGATTAAACCTTAGTCGACCAAGTTTGTTAATAGGTTATAACGTTAGAATTTAAATATCTTGACTATTAATAAAGTAACTTGGTTGGTGTTCCACCAGATTTTCTGCAGCAGAACAAAACTTAACGAAACTTATATCCTCTAATAGGATTTTCAAAACTACACTTAATCGCTGAAATTAAAATTTGATTAAGAGCAGTTTGAAGCAAAATATTTCGATTAATCCCCCTTGAGCGTCCTGCGTGCCAGCACGATCCGCGTCGCCACGGAAACCTTTATTATTATTATTATTATTATTATTATTATTATTATTATTATTATTATTATTATTATTATTATTATTATTATTATTATTATTGTGCTTCAGTCTGTCCCGTAGGGAAATTCAGAGAGGATTGCATGGATAAGTGCCATTGTGGAGGCAATCAACCGTGTCTGCTGGTCACTGGCAGATGCCCTTATCCGACCTGCAGTGTTGGCTACGAGGGAGCTAGCTGTAATGTCGGTGCGTCAAAACCTTTACATAGCATTAAATGTTACTTGATAGTTAGTTATGAGTTTTAATAAAATTGATTATAATATAAGTATATATATAATTTGTTAATGTAACGCTATATAAATTATAATATAACGTATGTCCAATATAATATAATTGTGTAAATAAAAGATTGGCCAAAGATGTGGTGATTTAATGTTATTGATTAAAAGTGCATTCCATTTCAGAGGTCATCGGTTCAACTACCGTCTACGAAAATGCGAAATTCTACTATAAAGCCGTTCTTGTCCTTTTCGTCGTTGTCTGCACCATGCCGACCTCTTACTTTGTAATCAAATTGGCACTGAGATAGCATCATTTACGATTTGTTGTTGTAACGTTGTAATCTATTAATTTATTATTTAACTAGTTTTCCATCTGGACTCTGCGAATTCTATTCTACACCCTATTAATTAATAGGATGGGTCCCACGGCATGCCCCTATCAAAAATAAAGGACCAACGGCTAAACAGGGTAATGTTGGTTGAGGTTATGGATATTATGATTATTATTATTATTATTATTATTATTATTATTATTATTATTATTATTATTATTATTATTATTATTATTATTATTATTGTTATTATTACATAAAGGTTGGTTTATTAAGGGAGCTGGAGCCTGCTGCGTATTGAACTCCAAAACTTTCATCTAGTCCATTCCAGTATTTTAAATATTTAATGTTCGAGCAAATGAGATGCACATTAAAGGATATGAGGATAACTGGTAAGTCAAGCATTTGTTTTGGTGAATTGCAGATCGGAGCCACGATGTATTGTGGCTTTAATTTTCCGTATTTTTGTAGGCGCCTGATTATCGCTCGAGCGATAATCAACACGATATTCGCTAATAAGACACGATTGTCTGACATTTGTCTGTGGCTTTTGTGAAAGTGAAGAAGTGGTTTGTGGGTCTGGTATGCGCAATGGATACTTAAGAATGAATGGGTTGCCAATGGTAACCTGACATGTCGCAGGTCTGCAAAAAATGGCGTTGTCGAGTCGTCGGGTTGTTTGTGGAGGTATTTTTTAAAAAGTTGAGGAATCCGCAAATGAGAGGAACATCGAGACTTGATTTCGATTCGGGGTGCGGTTCTGTAATTTTAAATTATAGCTTCGTAGGGACTTCGAATCATCAGTGAGTTTATTTGTTATTAAACAACTTACTTTAAGTGTTAATAAAAACATACTTTAAGTGGTATTTATTCATCTGGAACGGTGTTCATTTAAAAAGCAAGAATTCCTTAGGCGAAAAAATACGGTTCGTGTTTTGGCTTTGTGGGACATTGTTTTTAGCGTTGTCCCGCTGTTATCCTATAGAAGTTCATGAATGGAGCTAATAGTCGCTCACAGTATTCCTCATTTTGGGCTCCGCTATAGTCGTTTTCGGTAGAAGTCTTTTGTCTTCTCTGCTCATTTTGATCAATCGTCTGAGGGTCACGCAAGCCACTCTGCAGGCCTTTTAAGTTTTTGTCAATAGCAACAGAGCATGAAAATGCTCTTTGTCCTTGGATTCGCCTTGCTCTCCTTCCTGTGTTCGATTCCCAGCGAAGGGAAAACATTCGGCAAGGTTTTCTACTGCATGGGAGGTGATGGCTGCTCTTGGGACAAGGAGTTCTTCACTGTTCATGCGTCTGACATACACCTTCAGTCTCTGTCGTTTCGACCTTCAAGTATCACTGAGGTTCCTTTGTTGGTCAGGTGTGCATATTGGTGTCAGTTAAATGATTCCTGTCTGGCCTTTAATTACGGAAATGTGAGTGAAATTTGCTATTTCTTTGCAACTCGGTCCTACAAAATCTATCCAAAGAAAAATTGCTTGTATTACGAAGTGAGTTTTAGGTATTGATTTGTATTTAATAATTAATAATTAAGTATTTAGTAGATTAAATAATTATTGCTAATATTGAGTCAATCGTTTCAGGCCGTAAAGGATGTCTACAACAGTAAGCCATTAATTTCATATCCGACTTTATCGTGATAAGTTTTTAACTTTCTACAAATTAGGCTGATTTACGATTTAGCTCCACAACAACAGAAAACATGCCAAAGCTCTGCAGCGATTCAAAGTGGCGTGGTACTTGGATCTTGGGAGATGATAGATTTCGACTGGACCTGCGCTCAAACTGCTGAACCTCCGACTGGGAGCAATTGGTGGATGATTGACATGGAGCAGTTTATTACATTAAATCAGATCACTATTTTGGCTGGGAGTTGGAATACAAGTGAGACTTCGAATTAGAAGATTTTCAGTTATTAATTTAAATTTGAAAGTAAAAATTCTGTAACGTTGCTCTCCAGTTAATAGACTGGATGGCTTGATCGTTGGCATTACCAATACATCGTGGCTTGTTGGAGAACCTGTGAGAGGAAATTATTCCGTTTGCGCAGTCTTAACAGATAGACCGTTGATGTCATATTCTTACCACAAAATGAATTGCAAGGCATCCATTGTGCCAGGAAGGTACGTTATCGTCCAGCAGGGAGAACAAGACCCTTCAACTTTTGGTCAATTTGCCTTGTGCGGATTGAGAGTCACTTATAGCATTTAGTTCCCCTAACGATCTTAGTTGAGATGGTGTTGACTGATATTATTGATGTTGCTAATTGATGTTATTACATTCGTAATGTAGCTGTGCATTCCTAAATTCTAAAGAGTTATAAATGTTGAAACCATTTTAGGATTATCTCACGCATTTCTTGTCGTTCGTAAATTGGATTTTTAATCAAACTGCCACGAAATCTATGTAAATCAATTCGATCAACTTGAAGTGTTGACTTTTCAAAATGAATTGAATGCATAAACAACCCCAACCTTTGTCGAAATGTCACTCCTCCCTTACGTTGTAATCATTTAGTGTGGAAATTAAACATAATTTTTAAAAAGAGAAACTTTCTGTCCAAAGTCTTAATTACCAACACTTGGCAATTACTAACCATTGACGGTGATGCGTGGAAGCCAAATATGCAATCGGGCATAAGAACAAATAGAGAAAATATCTAATGAAATAATGTACGACAGAAATGTCGTGATGTTGTTTGACTTTATATACAGCTTCACACAATTGCTTGTTAATGCTAAGTATTTACTTTATTGGATAAACCATTAAACGTAAGACTACGTTACATGAGTTTTGCTGATCATTGTTATTGTTTGGGCATAATGCAGTATCATACTTGCAATACCATCTTCAAATGCGCTCTTATTTGTCCGTTTTTAGTCAATAAAAACTTAATACTGAGATTTGTTAGGAAATTTGGAAGGAAAGAAAATTATAAATATCGATAATATCAGTATCAGATCAAAAATACCTTCTCTCAAGCCTTCTGAGAATGCCAAATCATGGCGCGCACAATTTAAAACTATTTTTGCTTGATTAATGATTACTTAAAAGAATAGACTATCAATAAATATGCAATTATTAAAAGATCAATTCCATATTCTCTCGCAATTTTATTTTCTATTCTCAACTTTTTGTCTTCAATGCTTTTTGAGCTATTGAGCGATTTTAATGGCGTCTCATAAAGCTTATCTGCAAAGACAAAATCCTAGGATTGTTGACTGAGGTATGAAATAAAACTAAATGATCTCCTGTATACCTGCGAGATAAAAAATGTATTTATCTGAAAGGCATTTGCACATTTTTCCAATTATCGTTCGAATGCCTCGGCTTTTATTGAAACCGACGGAAAGATTTTTGTCTTTTCAGTAAATCGTTCAGTGACTATTCATCTATTCTACTATTTAAAGCCACCTCCAACATTTTGTAGCCGACGTAAGTGGTTGCCATAAAATGCATTCTGTACTGCAACTCATACTCATCCAACTTCTCCTGTGTTCGATTCCAGCCAAAGGAACAACTTTCAGTAAGGTTTCCTACTGCCTGGGAGGTGACGGTTGTTCTTGGCATCAGGAATTCTTCGCTCTTCGTGCAAGTGATTTGCAACTCCCTCCAGTCTCAATTCAACCCTCAAGTATCCATGAAGTACCCCCGTTGGTCAGGTGTGCATATTGGTGTCAGATGGACGGTTCCTGTCTGGCCTTCAATTACGAACATGCGAATAAGATTTGCTATTTCTTCTCAACTTGGTCTTACAAAATCTATCCAAAGAAAAATTGCGTGTATTACGAAGTGAGTTTTATTTATGGGGTTTGAAAAATTTTATATTTAATTAATCTGTTCACAATTTAGAACGAAAAGGAAGTCTACAACAGTAAGTCATTACATTGATATGTAAATTTTGCATTTCGCCTTTAGCATCGAAGAGTTATATGCCCAAACAATCTAAATAGTTGAATGTTATGACAAATTATAAACCTCTATTGTAGATATATGATATTTCATTAGCCAGGGTTTCAATAACTTTATTTGATCGAGGCTACCTCCTATACACTCGTCTATTTCTAAAACTCCCACAAGTAACATAACCAACAACTTAACCAACTAGCCAAATTAACCAACTATCTTTCATTCACAACTCTCCAATCACCCATAAAAGACGTCAGCAAAACTATTTGACCCCTCTTGACTAGGAGCTCCTCATTTTTCCACCAAAGAAATTAGAATTTTGCAGAACTCAATATTAAGTTGAACTCCTCCATCTTCTCCTTTGCCCTCTGTTGGATCCACCCCATCCTTTCTTCTTCGTTCGGGCTGTTTTATGAACAACCTCTAACCCCTAAACCTAAAACTAATCCCTGTTTAATCCTATCCTCCTTTGACAAAACAGTCGCTTTTAAATGGTTGTGTTGTACTGTTTAAATGTATTGTACGATTTCCCAAGCTCCAAAGCCAAGGAAAAGATGTCAAAGTTCTGCAAACATTGAGAACGATGTGGTTCATGGAGCTTGGGGTTTGGACTTCAGCGATTTGATTTGCGCTCGAACTGATGAGTCTCCAAGTGGAAGCAACTGGTGGATGATCGACATGGAAAAGTTCAATAGAATAACTTACGTCACTATTTGGACTGGAAATTGGAATTCACGTGAGACTTTTACCAAATTCGAATAAGGAAACTTGCGTTAAAAGAAAAATTTGTTGACAACACTACGTTTCAGTTGCCAGACTGTATGGCCTGATCATTGGCGTCACTAACACGTCGTGGCTCGTTGGAGAACCTGTGAGAGGCAATTATTCCATTTGCTCGGTCATCACAGAAAAACTGGTGCCAAACGTTGTTCGCACGATAAGTTGCGAGGCCCCGACTGAACCGGGTAGGTACGTGGTCATCCAGCAAGGAGCACTAAACTCTTCTACTCCTGGTAATTTTGCCTTGTGCGGATTGAATCTTACACAAATTTGGTCCACAAAAAAGGAATTGCAAATCAACGTTACTTGAGAATTCGTTAAAATTAACTCACTTTTCTTGCTGTTCTTAAGTTGGATTTAAATAAAAAAAACTGCTTGCTTGACAACTTTACAAATGTGTTACAATTAGATTGATACTGAATCGCCCGCAAATAAAATATTTTATCGTTGAATGTAAAATGAACCCCAACCATGATTGATTTGAAAACCCTTCCTATATGTGATGTGCTATATGTGGAATATTTTGGAAGACCCAGAAGATATCAAACATGTTTTATAAAAGATATGAACAACAGGCACCGCGCTGAATTTTTCATTCGATGAATTTGCGAATATCCGGGATTGGCAAAAGGCTAATAATGGGTTCAGAAAAGAACGTTTCGCTTTTAGCGTCTCAGTCCTTTTTACAATGCTTGTAAATTGGTAAAAATTTGATTCATATCATTAGCAAATAAAATTGCTTAGAAAGTTGAAGATTTTATTCTTTATTCTTCTCCTATTTTCCAGCTAGTCTGAAGTGGGAGCCATTTGTTGTTTTGAGTTCTGATTTATTATCCATCCATTAGCCATGAAATGGCATTTAAAAAAAAGTCAATGCTTCCACAAGGAAATAAATGCTTCTTTTCAATTAAGGCCTCCATTCAAAATAATCGCTCTCACAATGGACTCTAGAAAAGGCTTTGTTCCTTTGAACGAACGATATGATTAATTATTAATTAGGCATAACACGTAGGCGACAGGCATGCATTTCGTTAAGGTATTAAGTCTATACCTGAAGTATAGCAGTACGTGTTTTGTCCTGTAGTTTGTAATCTTTAATTTCTGTCTCCCCAAACTTATGGACTGAGAGTGCTTTTGAAAAGGTTTATGTTGTCTCGAGAAGGCTGCTTTACAACCTCAGCTTTTAAATTTCATTTCATATTAAGTTGAGAATTAATAATTATTTAATTAATTCTGAATAGAAGATTTAAGTCGCCCAAATAGGCCTGAGTAGGAGAAATTCTAACTTCTAACGATTAATGTCTTTGGAACACCACTGTCTCTGTTTTTTTATGGTTTGAGTAATTAGTTAAGTGGTTTAATAAAGTACAATACCTTATTAACGTATAATTCGTTATTAAAGTACAATACCTTATTAACGTTATTAAGGTATAATACGCTATTAAAGTATAATACCTTATTAATGTATTAACGTATAATATTATATAATCGATGAACGCTGTTATGTTGTTATTAAGGGTTTTTTGAATTATTTTGTTAATGTCATTATGTTACATTCGATCTGTCCATTTGATAATAGCAACCAATTGTCTCTAAAACTTGCAACCAATTTGTATCTTAAGAGGCTAGTTACAATCATTGAATGACTCCGTATTGTAATTCCAAGATTCCAAAATTCTATTGGCATTATTTCATATCGTTATTAATAGCAAAAAAATGCTTTAATAAAATGCAATTGGAGATAAATTAAACATATTCACCTGAAAAGCATTTGCATATTTTTTCAATTACAGTTCCTACAATAGACTATAAAAATATATAAATACTCATGGACAAAAGATATTTTCCCCATTTCCAGATAACAGGACAGTATCTCTCAATTCTATCGACCTTTTGCCGTTGTCCTTGTTCTAGTCCTATTTCATTTTAGCTGCCAAAAATGATATCTACCGTAAAGTTCATACACGTATTAGCGTTGTTTCTTTTATTTCCAATTCGAATCGAGGCTAAAACATTCAGAAGGGTTTTCTACTGCTTGGGATGTGATAGTTGCTCTTGGAATCAGGCATTCTTCACTAGTCGTGCATCCGATATACGACTGCAGTATGTTGGACTCGCAGTTGTGACTGAAATTCCCTTGTTGGTCAGATGTGCCTACTGGTGCCAATTGAATGAATATTGTCTGGCCTTCAATTACGATTATGTGGACGGAATTTGTTCCTTTTTCAACTCGTTTTCCTATAAAATTTATCCGAAGAAAAACTGCATGTATTATGAAGTGAGTTTTGCCTTTTTCAGTAAAACATTTTTGAGTTTTTTAATCAAAACTTCAAAATAAAAATTTTTTTTCGATCATTTCAGTCTGAAAATGTTCCTTCCAATTGTAAGCCATTAATTTTTCTTCGCATATTTTCCACTTTATTTTTAGTCATACTACGATACAAATTTAAAGTTAGAAAGATATTACATTAGATACAGCTAGTACATTACATTAGATATTACATTAGATGTAGCTGTAATCCTTATAAGGCTTCTGAGATGAATCGCAATATTATCGCATAAGAAGGTCGTATAACCTCAACTTTCAACATATGTCGAACGATGGAAGCAAATTTTGCTATCTCCGATCTTCAATTCAGCTGTGGCCAAGTCCAGAAAAATATGTCAAAGCTCTGCAGCCATTCAAAATGGAGTCGTACTCGGAGCTTGGGAGCTTTGGAATTACGACGGGATTTGTGCCCAAACTGCCGAACCTCCGAGTGGAGGCAACTGGTGGATGGTCGATGCTGAACAATTGATCGCCTTGGATTCTGTCGAGATACTGACGGACGCCTCGGATACAAGTGAGATTTAACATGGCAATCAAAGGAAATCTTTTGCGAAATTGGTCCTATTCATCTTTTGATAGTTTAACTTTAAATCACATGGTGGACTGAATTATATTTGACAAGAAAAATTGGACAAGTTATTAAATTATACTAATCAATTACCAGTCGTTGTAAATTATATAAATGTATGTGACGATCCAAATCTCTATCTCAAAGGACTCTGAGATTAGCAACAAATCACTTGTTTTTAGGTTACGGAATAAAATATTAAGATTTAAGGCAAATAAATAAATTATTAATAATATCGTTTTAAACCGATGCAACGCATATGAAGATGTAGCGCTAACTTTCAGTAGACAGATTGGTCAACCTATTCATTGGTATTACCAACACGTCGTGGATGGTGCAAACTCCTGAAAGAGGCAATTATTCCATTTGCACAATCTTCAAAAACAAATTGTACCCGTCGACGTCCTACGCTAGGACCTGCCTGCCAACCATTCTGCCAGGAAGGTACGTGGTGGTTCAACAAGGAGAATTGGATCCGTCAACTCCGGGTCGCTTTGCTTTGCGAGGTTTGAAAGCATATGCCTTCTTTTAGACACCAAGAGGCAGTGCTATCAATTGCACCACTAGGATGATTTTTCTATATTACGAATAACTTAAATATTTTCCTGCACTCTAGTAACATTATATTGTTCAATCCTGCAAGAAGGAATTTAATAAACTTTAAAACGTTGCATTTGATGAAGAACGGTTCTACTAATCAGACCTACTGACAAACTATCTACAATTTCCGATCGCGAATTTAAAGCTGAGATACTCGGATTGCTTTGGAAATGGGTCAAACTATGATTTTCCATTGCGTATGTTCTTTATGCACCCGATGAGCAGTGTAATTAAATTGTAAATTACCACTGGTAATTGACAGCTGGCAAAGGATGAGAATAGCATTTCTAAGACATCATTTCAACATTCCTAAGACATCACACCAAATCAACATTTTCTTAAGACTCATTAGGCACCCTAAACGTTCAAATAAGATGAAAACAATCGGTATTTTATTAAAAGTTTCTAATGTTGAACAGAATGCAAAGCCATCACAGAGCAATGCGTCACTGTTCAAAAAGATTTGTTACGTGCATCCATAAACCTGCCAATGTGCAAAAATAAGTTTCAAATTTCAAGAACCCTTTCAAAAGTAACAACATCTGCCAATGACAATGTAAACATATCGTAAATATTTCTTGTTCGGAAATAAAACCAATACGAAAAATAATTTCCATCATCCGAATGCAAAGCGAAAGCATCAAAATAAACACCCCGGGATGGGCCCGGCACGCAATTCACATCCTCGCCAAACGTCCTTAGTCGCCAATCAGGGCACCGCTGTCACGAAGATCTCTCCGTAAGGAGCCGACTGCTCGATCCCGACCTTGCCCTCCTTCTTCAACTCCAACAGGGCGTGGAAGGTCGTTGCCGCCCTACGCTTGGTCGTCTGCTTCCCGGATTTCGATTCCATTTCCTCCAGCAGGTGCTTGAACGTGAACCTTTCCTGCCTGGTCGACGGACGGATCGCTTCCAAGATTTCCTTCTGGAGGACCTCTTTCCTAACCGGTACGATCTCCGGCGTGCTCTCCTGAGATCTGATTGGCTGGAATAAATAATCATAAGTTATGAACAAATAATCATCTTTTATATACATTTATTATTACATGGAAATCACGAATTTGGATGGTCATCAAGCATATATTAAACAGGTCATCGTAAGAAATAATATTAGACCTTGAAATCTTCTTAAGTGATGAAAACAATTTAATCAACCAAAACCTCAATTAAAAAGCACAAATCCCCCAAAATAAACATTGAGGCACACACAACATTCTTAAAACATTCCTCCAGCCATCGTTCTCAAAGAACTCACGAACACGATCGGCCCACCCCGGCCCTGACCCCACAGGCAGCACAAATACTCACCATCGTGCCCATGGGCGAATAGGTCGAGCTGACGTCGAAGGCAGTGTTCCTCCCCGAAATCTCCAAACCCCTCGGGGTCTTAGGATCGAGGGCCTCGAGAACGAAGGGGTCGTCGGCAGTGGAGGTCGGCAGCCTGTTTTTGGGAGTCTGAAGAGCCTGCTTCATGATCACCTGCTTGGCCAGGGACCTTTCCGACTTACGAATCCTTGAAATAAATTGACATTTATTATTTATTTAATTATTTATTTATTTATTGATTATGTATGTGTTTAATGCACAATTAAAAATAATAATTACATTAAAACCACGGGTCCAACCAATTTGATCCAGTAAATCATGACATCGATCCAATAGAAAGGAGTTTGGTAAATTAAAGTAAAGTCACAGCTTTAATATCACAACACACTCAGTATTGCAAACCAATGCAATCTAATTTTGACAACGAAAGATAAGGCAAACGTATAAAACTGATAATCCTTCATTTGACATTTCTCTCAATCAAACATTGATTTTGAACTTAGCTTGTCCGGTCATGCACCGACCGACCCAATCGTTTTGATCATCACGTAGTTGAAGTCACCTTATCATCTTCAAGACCAAAATCTTCCCCTCCCTAAAAACTCTCCACAAACCTCGACGGAGTCTTCGGAGGTCCCTCCTCTAGAAGTCTTTCCGCGGCAACGTTGCCAGCAGTGGACGGTCGGAGGGCCTCCTTCCTTCTCGGGGTCCCCGAGTCGTCCGGCAGACCGTGGAGAGGGCCCTCGGACCTGTTTTCCTTCGCGGGCGAACCGATCGGTCGCTGCTCCGGATCTACGTGAAAGCTCGCCTGGAAGTCTGAAAATCCGGCATCAAAGGAGTGAACGAGTGACGAAAGGGCAAACGAGTGACGGAGGAGCAAATGAGTGATCGTGGACCGATAAAGTTGTGAACGAGTGAAAGAGATTTGTAGAAATGAAAGAGTGGACAAGTATTTTTAAGTTTCATTCCAGGTAAGATTTGTTATTTTAAAGTACCTTTTGAGATTTATTTTAGTACAAAAAGTTTCCTAACTCACCGAAATTGTCAGGTTCAAAAGATTGGTCCATAACTTTGGAGGCATCAACAATGTCCTTGCCTACAAGTAACAACAACCACCAAATCCTCAGTTATTCAATCGTTATTTCAGATACAATCATTTACAATTCAAGCAGATGACCAGGCTTTTATCATGGCTTTCCTTTCAAATCATTCTCTGAAGCACTTTAAAGATGACATGCAAGTACAGATACATGATTTTAACCATCACTCACTTATATTGGCCGCAGAGTCTAAGGGTCTAAGGGACAGTCTGTGTACTTCATCAGGAGGTACGAGGTCGCTGTCGGAAGCCTCTGGGACGGGTGCGACTGGAGGGGTCTCCGGTTCTTGTGTCGCGATCACCAGGGGCTCGTTGAGAATGTCTGCCACAGCAGCGGCTGCCCTCTTGTCCCTGGCCTCGTTTCTGTTGGCGCCCGTCAAACACAGTCCGGTCTTGAACGACTGAAATAATTAATTATGCATGCATTCAAAATTCGTTGCACCTAATTCATCAATTCATTTAAAAGGTTGTTCTCAGTTCTTTTATTTTATTTCCAGATGGACAGAAGAAAATGTGAAAAAATACAATGCTTAACAAAACTAAAATTAATTATATATGCACTGCAATCCACTACCAATCCAAAAGTCAATCCAAAATGGATTAACAAAGCCAGAGAATCAAGAGCAATCAAGGACAACCAGACATAAAATAAAAAAGTGAACATAACTCCTCCTACTCACGTCCAGCAGCCTCTTGGAGTGCATGAACTTGGCGGGCATTTCCATCATCTTCTCGCAAGTGCACAACCTCCACCTCATGAGGGTCTTCGTGGGAGGAGCCAAGTCCAGGTCCCTCAGGATGTCTTTGGTGTTCGAGAAATTCTTCCTCATCGTTTCACTTGACAGGGACTTCACTTGGTCCACAACGAGTCGTCTCCTCTTTCGTGCCTTTCGGACCGTTCCTGTAATTTTCCATTCGAATTAAATTTGACCTGCACCCATCTACCCAACCGCACACCCAATAGCCGGGCGAGTGGGGCTCCTGTCGGCAACAAAAAATAATGTATAATATGTACGTAAAGGTGGGAGTCATACTGTATAAAAAATATAAAAAATCACATTTGAATGATTTAATAATTTAATTCAATAAATCAAAAATCTCCTGAAAAATAATTCTAAAATGGACTGTTTAAAAAAAAATACTTGTGACCTTTCACCTGCAAAGCACTCACCTAACTGAGTCTTGTCGATCGCTTGAAGGACCAAAACGTTCTTGGCGTCTGCAACGACGGAGAGGTCGTCTGGTTTGTTGTTGTTGTCCGCGACTTCTGCCGTCTCGACTGGAAGTGAAACATTTTGGGTTTGAATTTCAGTTCAATTAGTATTGGTATGTTGTTGTTGTGGGTTTTGTGTGTCATCATCAACAATAACTGAGAAAGTAGGATGACAACAACCACAACAACAATAATAATAATAATAACAATTGTTTGAATTTTGTAATGAATTAATCTTTAAACTTGAATTTTAATTTTAAATCAACGAAAAGAAAAAACCCAATTATTTGTCAATCGAGTGTTTCATAGGAGAATGTTGTAAAGAAAAATGTGTTACAAAATCTCATAAAAAACTCCACTCACCATCCTCAACTGCTGGATGAGAAGGAGTTGCCATGCTGGAGAAGAGATCCACTGTGGCATCTGTGGAGAAGATTTGTGAGAATTTATGGGGAGAATTTACTTTTTTTGGAATTTATAATAATTATTTTTTATAGAATACATATTTCATAGAATCTATATGGATTATTTTTACAGCATTTTTAGGAATTATAGGAATTATTTTTATAGAATACATATTTTATGAAATCTAAATGAATTATTTTTATAGAATTTATAGGAATCACTGACAATTCGTAGTTCATAGGTCAGAGTTCAAGAGTAAAACTCACCTGGTCTTAGATTGCTGATGTCAGGATCGACTGGATGAAAATGAAAATGGAATTTTCATTTATGGATTTTGAACTGGTTTTGCATTATTTAATGTTTTAATTGACCTGTCATTGGGTCATAATCTGGCCTTAACACAATCAACATCAACTTTATCATCATCATCATCATCATCATCACCATTGCCAACCACCACCATCACCATCATCACCACCAGGAACTCACCCTCAAACTCGTAATGAGAAGAAGAGGCAGCTTTGAACTGCCCCTCGTCGGGTGGCAAAAAGTATTTCCTCTGCCCGCTCTTCCTTACGTCGTCCTCCTCCTCCTCCTCCGGACGGTCGGTCCCGGAGGTCTGGGGTTCGACTCCCGACCGATCCTTCTCAGGCAACGCCTCCAGAAAGGTGTCATCGACCCGACCTCCCCCGATCTCCACGAACCCTTCCTTCCGCATATCATCGTTGAGGGAGCAGATGCTTGCGCCAAAGTTATCGTCATCTGAGATCGAAAATTCGATTTTTTATCATGCCATAATATCGGATATAATCATAATTACAGTGAATGTATTACATTTAATCATTATTATTATTATATTTATCATTGATGTCATCATCATCATCATCATCATCGACAACATCATCGTCGTCGTCTTCGTCATCATCATAGCCATCATCGATGACTTACTCATGAGGTCTAAATTCACTATCGCTTCTTCAGGCATGGTGATGTCCTCCACCCTCGCCTGAAACAACGCCTCATTGAACTCCCTGCAGAAGCAAACAATGGGTTGGTCAGTTTTAAAGACTCTCCAAAAAATGGAGGCTCAGAGTTTCTTAAATTGTTAATCAGGTTTTAATTAATTAACTTTCTGGTTAATTAACAAAGTCAAAGTTAACAATCACTGGTTGTTATTATTGGTTACGTATCTGTTGCTAAATGGGTAGAAATAAATTTAAAGAATCGCTTTAACAAAACCAATCCGACGGTGATTCACAAATAATTTAAATCCATTAAATCAAAATAGATTTTTTTTTCAATTTTAAGTAAAACGAAACTGTCAAGGAACAGCACCAAACTCAGCAGCCATCATCATCATCATCATCACCAACTGCTAACAACTATCACTATCATCATCATCATCATCACCAGTTCTCAACCATCACAGCCTCTCACCCTCAACAACAACAACGAAATCAACGTCACCGACATGAAAACCTCTCCTTCGAGCATCATGGCGGCCATCTCCAGGTCGATCGGCGCCATGGTAACGGCAGAGGGGAGGCAGGTCACGTGATCGTCCGTGACCTCGGCCTGCGGCTTGTAGGCCATGCGGAGTCCGGTGTAGGCCACGTTGCAGTCTGTCAGAAGGTAGCGGGCCTTCCTGTTGTGGAGCTTAACGACTCCAAGCAACAAGTGGCTGGATGTCCTCAGAGAGAGTTTCCCCTGCGGTTATGATGTGGATGATGATGATGATGGTGGTGGTGATGATGATAATGATGACGATAATGATGATGATAATAATGATGATAATGATGACAATGATGATGATAATGATGACAATGATGGTAATGGTTATGGTAGGTCGATCGTTATTGAATGCAGGAATCTCATGTTATTAATTTTAATCTTTGCTTTCGTCTTGTATCGAAATGCAATGCTTCAACTTCCGCAAAAGTTATTTTCATTTGTGGCTGTTTCAGTAATTAAGCATTTGTGATGACAAAAAAAATTTGAATGTTTGAATGATGTTGGCAGCACATCAATATGTAAACATATTTTGATCTCTCTCTCAAGTTCAAACAAACTTGTCCAAGTAGAGATCAAAAACTATTTGATGTCGGAATTTTGTGCTTGTATTTTTTATAGTAAATTTTTAGTTTGTTATTTTTACATTAACCAAATGTTGGCAGTACCAAGAAACAGAAGAAACAGAAATTGCCAACCTGAGATCCAGTTATAGCTTCGATACTCTGGTGCAAATTTGTTTCAAACACTTGGGTCTTAGTGATTTTTCTGTCCCAATGGGCAGCCAACCACACTTTTGCAAGTGGGCCTTTTTTAGCCAACAGTATATGAGAATAAAACATTGTCAATGTGTCACCAAATGCTTATTTCTTACAACTAAAATTGAAAATAAACGTTGACCCAAAGAATTATTAATTTAGACTACAAATTAGCGACATACAGTCGTTGCACATTTATGAAAAAGAAAGCACGCCGACAACATCCACAAATTCTCGTAAATAGCTATCAATTTCCCGCTAGGCGCCAATGCATGTGTAAACAACATCGAAATGTTATCGTTTAACAAATTTATTTCATGCAATCACGTAACAATTTAACTCGATGCTGTTATTAATAACGAAACAATATACTGTCATCAAATAAAAATTAACAGCTACTAGTGACACGATTATTACTATTATTGACCGCAAGTGGCTATAATAAAATAATAACAGAACCATCAATAATTTTAAGATTTTTTTTTACAAAAGTTTTCGAAAAGCTCATTCTTTCAATATTAAAACTATTATAAGAGTCGTTTGAATAAGATTAAGATTGAGCACAGAAAGACTAAACTTCGATCTAGAATTATAAAAAGAATTGTCTGGCGCACAAGTGCAGTCTTCAAACCTCGATCTATGAAGCTATCAATTCTTTGTAAGTAAATTCTAAAACAAAAATAATTGATCAAATGGCTGACACTGTCAATTCAAGAAACTATCTTATATTTCTCTTTGCAGGAAGAATCTTTTCCTGACTTGCAACATCCACAACATAAACAAATCCAGATTATAGCTCCGATCAAAAGTGACAAAGTCGGCCACAAAATGGCGTGCATTACGACAACTGGTGATGTTTTCTCTTTTATTGCAACCGTGAGATTCGTTGGATTATAAAAACAGGTAAAAGTCTTCCCTGGCGTTCCCCATTCCTTCCTGAATTTGCGGTTTTCTTTGACGTTCCAAATTTCATCACCGCACTCTATCAAGGAGCACTGACGAAAATAAACATAAATACATATTTTAAAAATAAGATGCTTATTTCTTATTAGCAAATTAAAACTGTCAACAAATTAAGAAAAGCACTGGTTTCTGTTACAAACATTTCCTGGCTCCGGAGCATTCAAAAGATGATCCAATTTGTAAACAACGGATTTCTTACTTAACCGTAACTTAGAGACGTAACAATAAATACATGTTAATTTAACTCACCCTTGAATGAAATGAATCGTCCCAGGATCTGTAGAGATAGGCTATTCCTTTTTTCTGAGGTCCTTTTGGGCGTTCTCGTGTCACAGAAGTCGTCATAAATGAAATTGGTTCTTGCGTTATTAGAGGAAGTTCAATGGTGGTCTCAATGATTTCACTGTAAGCGAGATTACCGGGGCTCCGTCTGATGACCTTTGACTTTCTTGAGTGATATTTGTGGCTCTTAAGGTTCGAAAGACGGGAAAAAATGAGGTGGTCATTGAATGAACGCTTTGACCGACTTCTGGAAGTTGGGGGAGAGATGGTCGTGAGAGGTGAAGTAGGATCTGATGAGATCTGGGCGTCCGTAGCGGTTAGATTGCGACTACTTCTGAGCTCGTTACTCCTCGCTTGAAAGTGATATTCCACAAGGATCTGCAAGCACGGAAACTTTGAGGAACAGGTCGGATGATGGTAGAAACGATCTGAAAAGGAGTCACGTAATTCAAACATTCCTTCGCTGAGATTCGAAGTGTCATCGTTTGATTTCAGATTCAAAGTCATGCGATTATATGTCCATCCGTTGCCATAGAATTGCTCCAGTCCGCCATATCCTTCCTCACAAGAACATAAATGAGGGTTGTAGCTTGAGTTCAGAACCCTGCACTTCACCTCTGGCCAATTTTTAGTTAATTCATACGGCAGGACAATGGTAAATCCGAGAGAACAAATAAGTACGCATCCGACGAATATTAGCAGCGCCCCGACGCAAAAGTAGTTCACCGTCACTTTGCTAGAGTCGGACATAATGACTTCGGTAGATTAATGTTTTAGCGATTGTCACCAAATTTTGTTATATGAAGATTTTGTCTTAACTCCTATTTGTATCATAATTAAGCTTGATTGGAAATGTGGGCATAAAAGCTACATGCAGTAGATAAACGCATGGTTTAGGACCTCGAAACCCTACGACATTCTCACAGCAGAGCCAATGCTGCAAGATGACAAAGCTTTGCTTGGCATGGCTTTTCCGGTCTCCAGCTGTGACCGTTACATCTGCAAGCTGTAACAATTTGGAATAAAATGTACAACTCCAAAAATTGGTAATGCAATCAATTGATGTATTTATTAAAAAAATCAATTAATAAATTCAGTTTAGAATTTTATATCTTCAGACGTAACATGTAGCCAAACGTGTTCAAATTCTTTAATTTTACAACAAATCTATAATTAAGAAAAGTAACAAACAGGATAAAATAAGTGCTATATGATAAGTTGTGTTAGAGCAATGAATACATTCTTTCAAAATGTAAACCGAACTTTTTTTTACATATACTTAAAATTTATTAAAAACACATATTAAAAATAAATATTTAAAACAAGCACGATAAATATGCAAAGTATAAATTGAAGCATTATGATAAATTTTATATAATTTTTATAAACTAAAATATAGAATTCTTTGCAATTTTGTGCGTATAAATGCGCGATCGAGGCCCTTCTTCTTCCTCTTTCCGCTTATCGGCTCGTGTATCGCTGTGTTGCTTATTGTGTGTTCGAAGCTTTTTGCTTTGGTCTGTGATGACTTCGGATATGATATTTCCATGATTAAATCTTGAAAGTGTCCGAACCTCTGAGACTTTATATCGTTGATATTGTTCAAGCCCGATGATGAAAATTTCTTTGGAATTACCGTTTGATCAGTAATGAAAAGGAATCTATGGCTGCTTTAATTTCTGAGGCTTGTTGTAAAACTTAGAACTTAAACATTGGTCTCTGGTGCAAATGGGTGATGAAGATTTTTGGAATTACCGTTTGAGAGTAATGAAAACAAACCATTGGCTGCTTAAAGCTGACATTGGGCAACAGAGACTGTTTTAAATGCTTTATTTGATGCAGGATATCTAGGATGATCGATTTGCTATGATTTTCTATGATTACACAAAATCATGTCCGAACCTCTGAGATTCCTAGCATCTGAAAACCATTAAATTTAATTTAAGGCCGATGAGGAAAAAGATTGGAATTACCGTTTGATGAGTAATGAAACGAAATCTTTTGGCTGCTTTAATGCTGAGGCCTCATCTATAATCATGTTTTTATCAATATATGATAAATCAATATACAAATCAATGCATGTTCAACTCACATGGCATGCTAAGACTTATCCACAGAGGTCAGTCCTCTTCTGAAACCAAATCAGTATATCTTCCTGATTCTGAATTCCTATAATATTTTTATTGATCTGGGTAACTATTGATTGTGATGTCCTTGAAAATAAAATTGAAAATTACCTGAACAGTAATTGAATGGTTACATACAACCCCATGATGGAGAAGAGAACCAATGTCACTGAGTACATGTTCATTATCATGCTCATTGCAATAACAGGAGGAGGTGTAGCTGTATTTATATGAATATAAATGATTTGGTAGTTAAAGAATAAGCAGGAAAGGCTTGGTGATTTAAAGTTAAGTTTCCTTAAGGATGTTCGTATTGATCAGTTTTAAAAGCAATTCTGAAATTGATTACCCAATCTAAGGTACTCCTTGTCTGATGTCTACACTAATTCTTGTTACCTTTATCACAATGTTCCCCTGTGTAGCCTGAAGCACAGAGGTCATCCTGGCACTTCCCTGTCTTAATGTCACACTGCTCCATGAGTCCCCTGCAGTTGCACTTCATTTTGCAGTCCAGTTTGTAAGACCCCAGCGGACAAGCTGCAGATCGTTTTATTGCTGATAACCGTCATTGGTATAACAATCTTCCAAGTGATTGAATGTGTTATATTTGTGACCAATTTAGTTATCGTTGAGTTGTGGATTTATGCCAAATTTGGCACTAAAATTGGTAAATAAGGGATAATGTACTGGAATGTATGCTGAATGACAGAGGGCCTCCACATTGTTGAGAATTGTTGCCTGAGCATGGTTTGTTGCAGTCCTCAATTGGAAGACTTCCATATTTGTTGTACTTGTTGCCACAGAAGCAGTTTTCACCGTTCTGTTATAGTTGGTTGATTTTTATCACCGATTCCCAAATCCGCTATGCTTGATTGAAATAATATTATAAAAAAAAGTCTTGATGCAAAAAGAATCTTTTTTACAGTCATTATTGAAATGAAAATGTCAAAAGCAGGGATAGTTAATTGATGCGACAAGTTCTTTAATGTGATCAGTTGCTTATGAAAAGAATCTTAATTTTGATTAGCATGCCATCGATAAGCCCCCCATGTTTTTGTTTTGTTTTAAAGTATTTTGTTGATAAATCTTTGAGTAATGAATATTATTAAAACTGACATGTAGTCCAGCATATTTGAAGTCCTTGATCCTGCAGTACCTGACACAGAGCTGGATGGTCATCGATGTTGACCTTTCAGTTTCCATAGATTGGGGAAGATCATATGACTCACTGAGCATGGGATTTCCGCTTCGGGCGCACAGCAAATAATCAGAGGTCTCTTCTAAGTCTTGAGAGTCTTCATAGGTTATACAGAAAATACATGGATGCAATGGTTAATATATAGTGGTGAAATAATGTACAATTTCAATTATTGTATTGAATCAATATTTAAATGTTTTTATCTTCATCTTAAAATCACAGAAAAGTGTTGGGGCATTTTGCCAAGGAATAAAATAATCATTATAGTGATGTTGTTGAATCAGGTGTAGACATTGTTAGAGGCAAGAGATAAAGATCAATTGATCTGAGCAATCCATGACTGACCAATTGTGCAAAGAGATCCCGAGTATAGAGGAGGGCATTTGCACTCAAAGATTTCATCCAAGGCTATGCATGTGCCTCCATTTTGACATGGATCTCTGATGCATGGATTTACTTGTGGAGTGAATAAATTTATTAATTTCATTAACTGATAATTAATTATTCATTCACTATAACATTACACATCACTCATTGTTATTGTAACTTGACTTGACCTCTGACCAAAAATAAGGCCTACCTATGTGACACTTAGAGCCCACATAACCAGGTGAGCAGTGGCAAACGTAGGATTGGAACAACAGTTTTTCACAAGTGCCTCCATTTTGACAAGGATTTGGTATGCAGACATCCCCTTAAACAAGATCAAGCTTTTTATGTACTATATAATAGTTATAATGGAATTAAATCTATTATGACTTAAATATGGTGCTAAACTTTACTGGTTCAATTTTTAAAATAACTAAGATGTTCCAAGTAACTATGCATGACAAAACTAAATATTATCGTCAAGACCAAGTAAATCATACAACCACGTGATTGTCATCAATAATAATAGTTAAGTAATAGCTAACACACAACAATAAATTAATCACTGAACCAATTTATAAACCTCTGTCACATCTCCCTCCAAACCAGCCAATCGTGCATCCCTTCTGCGAGCAGACGCCAGATATCCGGTCGCACGTACCAAACTTACAATGACATTCGAAAAGGCAGTAAATCCCATAGTGTTTGTCAGGACATACATCGGCTGTGAGAAAATACAGTCTGTTTCTTAGTTTTCATCGTCGCATGTTTAGCCACGTGCCTGGTAGAGGCTGTCTATCACGATGTTAGATATTCAATATACACAATGTCCATCCATTACAGACTAACGAATTTCGTATTCCCTGGTGAAGAAATTCTTCATCCTCTTGATGAGATCGTGGACAAACTGAAGGAACGAGCCGGCAGAATCCCTTTCTGTCAAGTGATTCTCCAAATTAAAACAACTGAGAATCAGTAATTTATAATCTGATTAAATCACAATAAATCTACAATAATTTATAGGCTGAATGCCTCATTCATAAAATAAAATTGGAACAAAACGTCTTAATCATAATTTATTATTATTATGAACTACCTCTGTCACATCTGAAAGCATTGCTTGATGATGGATAATGTTCAAAAAGGTAAGCACACACTCTTCCATTACCACACTCTCCAGTGATGACGTCACACGGATACAGCCATTTACAAACGCACGGGAAGGAACAGTCCAATCCGTAGTATCCGGGATTGCAGACTGCAGTACAGTCCAAAAATAACTCAAAGAGATTTTATTTTATGACTAAGCATCTCAGTATAAAGAAATAACAATGGTGACCTTGAACCTGAATGGCATAATAACTCTGCAGTCGAGTATTGATAATTGGCCCACCACATTGTTGATTGAAACTGCCACTGCAAGCTGAAGAGCAGTTTTTCCTGTTGACAAGCTGGGTTTTGAAGCCTGAAGAATTCAGGCAGCCACACTTGTTCCCCTTCAAACCAAAGGCTTTGTGAACCTTAATGCTACTATTTGATCCAAAACGAATAATTAAAGATAAGAATGCCACTATCTGATTTAGGGACTAAATTTATCTATATCCACAACATATCTTATTATTATAATTAATTTAAATAAAGGAGACTAACATCAAACACGTAGGAGAATGTGTACTCAAGATGAAAACAATGGTCTTTACATGTGTCCCACTTTAGTACTGCAAACTTATCTTCCCATACATTATAAAGTTCATCTTTATTAATTAAAACGCATCCTCTGTAAGGAGAATATGTCTCATAGTAATCGAAGAAACGATCATCCAAACTATCTGAAATTACAATTATCTGGATTATGACCGTACTAATAAATTTTAAGCATTGTTAAACAATATTTTACAATAGGAGACAACGATTTGCAAAAATAAATAAGAAAACCTCACAATTCATATTAAGGAGCGCCTTCTGAGCCATTTCAGCAGTTTTAATAAGAAAAATATAGATAAAGTGATTCTTATTCATAGATTTAGATATTATACGGGTTACAGGCAAGTAATAAAGCTTCTCGGCCAGAAAATAATCTAGCCGTCATCAGTTAGATAATAAACTCCAGGGCGAAAAATATGAATCAAATATCGGCTGCTAGGATACGCCATACAACCATTTCAACTTGACTAAACTAGCTCTCGTTATTAAAATATTTTCTTGAACCTTTTTATCTTAATATTTACAAAGTAGCCAAGTATTAAAGATTAATTTAAATTATGTTCAAACTAAAAGTTAATTCTGTAAATCGTTATTTGTTCAGCATTAACATATTATTACAACTATAATTTAAATTGACTTTAGGTTTTGTTAGCGCCTTTTCGAACGAGGCACCAATATAAACAAACTTAGAAGTTTTTAGATTCTGTTTCGGGGGCAAGATGCTCCACGAACTTCTCTTTGCACTGACCGGCCACACTGGAGACATATTTGTTTTGAATGAAGATAGTAGCATCTCGGTTTGTGATATAAAATTTTGTCAAGATACGTCTAGGATCTATTATTGAGTATCTATTTCTACCATAAACCATTTATGTCAACTTTCACATGCTGTTTTGTTTAGTTACTTTTTAAAAATTAAATTTAAAATCTCATCCAACCCAGGTTGCAAAAAATCTTCCATTTATTCATCCAACTGAGGAATCTACCCTAAACAAATTATGCTACTTGGCCAGCTGTTACCTGAAATTAAGAACTTTTATTAACGAAACAAGTAATTTGTTTTCATCAAAATTTAGTTAACTTCATTAAGTAAATAGTTGGATCACTTTTATTCATATTGTTATAGTAGTACTAATATACTAACATTAAATGAAATTAAACTGTTAACGTGATTCACATTCCAACACCATGGATTACTCTCTTTTATGTATTTACTCTAGAACTGGTTTATACCACTATTTCAGTAAGATCATAATGACATGATAAGACAATCTTCCAAGACATAATTTATTATGTATTTATTTTAATTTATAACATCTATTATCATCAATCTGAACTTAATTTAAATTTATCATTAGTTACTCAATGAACATTTGATTTGTCTTCAATAAAAAAAAGATGGATGCAATCATTGAAGTTAATTTGAAACCAGCTGTCATTTCCAATTCAGCAGACTATTTCAATGGCTCGGCTGGTCTCTATGCGAGGTCGTTTGCCAGAGGTCTCGAACTTGGCCTCGAACCCTATCAGAGGACGATCATGGATCTCGAGAATGAACTGCTCGGCGATCCCTACTTGACCTTTGCAACGGTCGTGGCCAGAACCGAGGAGGTTTGCTAGCGGTTGCCGTTGGCGATTTGCCTGGTTATTGTTGTTAAGTAATGTTATGTTATTGTTAAGTAATATTGTATTAATTAATTGCCTGATAGTGGCCAGTTAAGGTTGTTATTATTTTGCAAGAAGATTTGTAATTGATAAGATTATGACTACCTCATTATAATAATGATTATAAGATAACGAATGATCTTAGTTTGCTAATATAATGCCATGTTAATTATTCAACACTGGTATCAGTATCAAAGGCTGTTTCCAACACTTGTGAAGTTGATGGAAGAGGTGGCACAGAATAAGGTTAGAGATTGTAATGATGGTGATCATGATGATGATGATAGTCATGATGATGGTGATGATGACGATCATGGTGATTATGATGTTGATGACAATGAACTTATTAATGTAATGATTATAATTGGAATGAACATTTGTTCCAGGTGTATGGCTGTGCCATATTAGACATGTTGTACAAGGCCTCTATCTGTGGTATGCCAAAGGTTAAAAAGGTCATACTCAAGTAAGTGTTGGAGTGGATATGTAGGTGATAATGATGCATGTAATGATGGTTGCTGAATGATAATGATGATGATGATGATGATAGTTTCAGCCTTGTGTTGTTGTCTATTTTTGGCACTGGACGTGATTAAACATTGATAAAATACATTCAAAACGAAGGATATTCTCAAACGTTTCATTATCAATTCATAGAATTCTTCAAATATGTCACTGTACAATGTACAAACAACTTACCTCTTGGTTGTTGCATGGATTGTTGTACAAGAATCACAAGAACACAGCCAGAGATGAGTTCTTCATTTATAACAAGCAGGGTAGCCATAAAGATGGACCTGTCGAGAATGGCGAGGGTGATGGTTCGAAGGTCTGAAATTTATTTTGGTTTAAGTTAAGAAAATAAGTAAAAATAATAAAAAAATTAAAAATAAGTTTATCATTTGCACTTTTTACAAGTTCATCAAATTCTTTGTCATGTCAAGTTTTGTAACTTTATTCATTTCAAACCATTCCTGTTTTCTTATTTTGATGACTTAATCATTTTCTTACGTTAGCAATCCGAACTTCAGAAACGAGCTGACGCCAAGTTGACGTGCATGGACGACTTTGCGATTAATGTGGAAATGCTTCCCGGACACATCCCTTTCCAAACTGCCGGAAAAATCCTCTTCGTCGGGAGGTCGGTAATGATCTTCGAGTCCTCAAAGAATGGAAAACAAGGGGGTAAGTGACGGTCATCGTTGACTCTTTAGCGAGACGTCCGTAGGTCTCGGGTTCAAATCTTGCCTCGAACATGAAAATGGAATGATATGATGATTACTTGGCTGTAATTATATTCCAGTATTACCAATGTAATGATGACATTGATGACATTTATGACATTACATTGGCTTGTTCAATTGTATGATGATAATGATGTTCCTCCATTTAAAAAATTCTTAAAGATTTACATCATGTTTGAGGTTAAAATGTACACTAATTCTTTCCATATTGTCTTTAATTAATTTTCATTGCTTAATTAATTAATATTATTAATTAAATAATTATTAATAATCAATTAATATTATTAATTAATTAAATAATTATTAACAATAAATTACTATTATTAATTAATTATTATTAATTTATTTATTAATGAATGCATTTCATTGCATTCATTAATATTTTTATCCTATTATCATTAGCAATAAGTTTGAAGGAGAAGCATTTTTTTTTCGTCATAGTTTTTGTAATTTCTTTTTTATTCACTGATATTAATAAATAAATAAATAAATTATTTGGAAGGTTCGATTATGAAGAACAAACAGGAGGAATTCATGGCGGACATGAAAAGACTTTCAACAAGTGAAATGTTTGATGTCGTCTGCTTCGAGGAAACGATAGACAAGATTCGAACCTATGTTGCAGAGGTCAGTTTGGATGGATGGATGGATGGACGGGTAGATGTATTTCAGATTAATCACTAACTTATTATGAGTATTTCCAAATCATTAACAGTTGTATTACAATTATACTATTTAATTATTTTATTTTAGATGAATTTTACTTGTTCTATGAAAAATGTAATGACTTTAATATGACTCTAATCTATGCAGCAACTGTGGAATCTGATGGTGAGCCAATCAGATCTACAGCTACACTTGAGACACTTCAAGGACTTCTTTCTGATTGGTCGAGGCGAACTCTTTTTGGCCTTCATAGACCAATCGCAGGAAATTCTCAGGAACCCACCGATGGTGATGACCCAGCACGGTTAGTGCCGGAATCTATAGCTTTCATTCCATTTCAATAAGGTTGAATTATGTAACATGAGGATTATATTAAATTAAATGTTTATTTTTAATTTCGTTATTAAGTCTATTAAACTATGGAAGTAATGCCATTATGGCATTAAAGGAGAGAGTTTGGTATCATTTGTAATGATGAGATTTGTCCTTTTCTCTTCTTTTATGTTCATCACGTCAGTCTGTGTTCATTCTTCCAGATGTCAATGTAGCCTTCCAGCATGCTGCCAGGGACCTTTTACTGGTTGAGGAAACTTACCAGGGATTTGGATTCATCATCGAAGGTGAGTAACTTTCACTTATCTTCTGTTTATTCCTTCATTTTTTACTATTTAATGACACTCATTTGAGTGATATTGAAACGTCCGATTCTTTTTGATCCAATCTGTTAATATTCTTATTATTAATACGATAAATTGTGAACACTTTTTTGAATGGCCAAAGTTCCAGAGAGTCAAACAACAACAAATTCATCATCATCAGCAACAATGACAACAACAAGACATCCTACGACGTTCTTGAACACACGAGAGAGCGGATGGAATTGTCTCAGGATGGTGGCCACTGTTGATTGGCCGCTGCACGTCATGTTCACTCCGAGCGTAATTAAAAAGTATTTCCCATGAATTAATTTCATTAATTATTTTGCAATTCTTTTAAGATTTTAATATTTTTTAATAATTAATTCATAATTCCGAAAATTGGAATTGAATAGTTGTTGGTTGTGTCTGTGCTTTGAAATAAAAATAATTGTTTAACCAAATCCGAATTTTAAATTATTTTGCTATAATTTGAATAAGAAATTGACTCATAATCAGCAAAAAAGTTAATTAAATTGATTAATTAATTATTATTACAATTCATTATATTACAATTTGAACTGACCAACATCATTAAGACAAATTTTAAAAGTTCAGATTAATACAAATTATTTACAAATTCAAAAAAACACTCAACAAAATAATATCAAGGAAGCACACGTTTTTTCGACCAGGTATAGTTGTCTGTTTTCCTTCCTCTTGTATGTGAAGAGAATCCAGTTGGAACTGCAGCACTGCTGGTCTTTGGAAATGAGTCGCAGACATTTGGACTCCTTCAGGGACCTTCGTCAGCGTCCATCTGCTTTGCCTCTGGGTAATTGAAATTGTAGGACAAGAGATGATTGCATCATCGAGCTGTTACCATCAATTTGCTTTTAATTGTTCATTTTATTATTATTATTATTTTATTTATTTATTTATTTTCTATTTTGTTGAATCTAAATTATTTCAATTTTCTATAATCAATTGAGAGATGCATTATGTTGTGTTGCACTATAAGTGTTTTGTTAAAAGGATATATCTTGGTTTGTTGTTATTATCAGCAAGGATGTGGTATAAAAATATTTTGGATTCCTTACAATGGAATTATTGATTTTTTTTAGTAAATTAAATATTAACATTATTTTATTAATTTTCACCAGTTTAAATTGAATAATAATAATAATAATAATAATAATAACAATAATAATAATAATTGTATTAATAACAATGGAATACTTAACAATCCTCCATTTTTTTTGTTCCAGGTCCAACTTCTGATCCGTCGTCGACTTCAAAGTGGCGCCTCAGGAACCACATGGCCTTCCTTGTTGACAATTTGCAGTACTATTTACAGGTTTCTTCTGTAGCTATTTGTTGCTTTCTTTTTCTGTTTCTTCCCTGATGATTTGTCAAGTAACGCCAATGGATTAATTATTATTTAACGTAATTTATTATTTATAATAATAATAATTTATTTATTATTTACCATTATTTATCAATTATAATAATCAATTATAAGTACTTTATACACATAAAGTGACATAAAGTTATATTGTATCTAAATGCTTTAACACCATTAAATATGCAATCAGTTCCAGTCATAAGTTAATACTAAATTCAGTCATAATAAACTTTCCAAGCACAACTACCTAAAACCACTATTTCATAGATGTAATTATTTATAAATGGTAAAAGAGAACACAACAACGAGAAGTTACGAGAAGTTACAACAAGGGAGATTATTTCTAGTCAATCTATTATTTTATTCTCCTTGTCTTAGGTGGATGTAATAGAGTCTCAGTATTGTCTGCTCTTGGAAAAGATCAAAACGAAGAAGGATTTCGAGGAAATCCTGTTGGCACACGAGTGTTTCCTGACTTCACTGCACAATCAGTGCTTCTTTCACTCGAAGCCGGTAAAATAAATGATTAAAAGTAGATTAGAATTTACTATCATAAAATAATTGCTTAAAATCGTTACGGGCATTTGGACAACTTGCTTTAACGAGATGCTAGCCATCTGCCAATCTATTGCTTGTTGGAGTTCTTAAACACCAAGAACAACATCTGCACCACCTATGGAATTTTATTATTTTAATTATTTATTATTTTAAATTATTACCTTTTATTTATAATTAGTTATTATATTTATTCCCAAAATCAATTTGATTCATCCAAGCCATACATTCCAAAGACACATCTTCTATCTTATATGTACTAATAAATTTTTCTTAATCTTTAGTAATATTGCTTTTGAGCGTTAAGTATGGATGCTATCTAACAGATAAGTGGTTGCCTGTCAAGAATTCTCGAACTGTGCCATGCATTTTACGGCCTCATGATATATTCTGAGTCGATTCTGACACAGGCAGAGAGGAATCATCTAGATGAAATATCAAAGGTGACAATTCATCTTTAATTGACTCCATGAATCAATGCATGCATTCATTCACTTTCATTCCTTGCTTTGATGACAATTGACAGGAATTTGAACTCAACTCGAGTCTATTGTTCAAGCTACTTTCAAGCTTTAAGAACAATCAAGCAAGCAGCCCACATCTTGCTCAACTGCTCCTGAGGATTGATTATAACAAGTTTTTCTCACATATTCAGCAGTCAGCAGCCAATAAGCCTCGAACATGAAATGTCCATGGTTAAAAAAAAAAACTAAAATTGTTATACAGTTACAGCAAACAAATGTTATTTAAAGAATAAAAATTGTGTTCGATAATTTCTTTTTCTTGGCAAAGGTTTACCTGCGCGGTGATTTTTGTATTAAGGTTTTGTATTAGAAAAACGTTCGCCGAGTAACTGCGAAGACCATTTTCGTTTTATCGATTATGATCTGCTTTCAGTGCTTGCTGGCCTTGGTAGCGCATACAGTTAACTGAGACCTGTAAATGTGATCGTCAGAACTCTACTTGTTGACTTCGGGTTCAAGACGTTGGCGGTGGATGCACCAGAATCGAACCCTTTGAATTTCTAGGCTTTGGCTCTGCTTCCCAAGTTGGCGCATGCTGTCGGGAGACCGCCAAAGCAAATAAATATCGGACCGGCCGTTAATGTGTTGCATCTCTGTCGAAATCGCGCGTCGATAGACGCGAGTGGAAGGAAATGGTGTTTCGATCTTGTGTTTGTGCTTGAAATAAGATTTCACAGTCAGTGGCTGATTTTGTACGTCGAACGTTCGGAGATACTTTTCGTATTCTTGATTTTTCTGAGTTGTTAAAGAGATCCTTCAACATGCCTGGGATCTTTAAAAACAGAATATTTGCCGGGAAACAGAAGCCCTTCGATGCCATTCACCATTTGTGCACCGTGAAGTTCTTGGATAATTCCGAGACAATTTCCTTCACTTATCAGGTATTTTGTTTAATATAGATTTCGTAATTATAAAATATTTTACACGCCAATTATAAGCGTTTAAAATATAGCTTAAATCATTTTTGTTCCTAGTATTAATTGTTCTTTGCATTTTTGCGAAGCAGACGTAACATGCGCGTCCTTGCGCTTGTAAAATGAGTTGCTTTGTTTCAGCGGAGCACTAAAGGGCGTTTCCTGCTGGATCACGTCTGTTCTTCGATCAATCTGATTGAAAAGGATTACTTCGGCCTCAAGTATACAGATGCAGACAAACAGGAGGTACGAGTGATGCAGTTTCACGGTCAAATCACATTCGAACGGCCAGATGTTTTGTGTGGTATCTGAACGTTCGATGCTGTGAAAAGACAATCAGTTTTGCCAGAATTGCAAAAACAGGACTCGATTGCTATCCATTTACAGCCTTAAATTTATTGTCTTCGCAATGGCTCTGTCTAGTGTCCCTTTCCTTGACAACTTTCTCTATTTACACGAATCTAGAGAATTGGAGTGACTTGAGCGAGGGTCAAAATATGAATCTTAGCTGAGAAAATTGGAAAAACATAAGACGCCTAAAACAGAGTCTGCAGACAAAAATACAATTTTTATGTTACGTTTTTTGAAACAAAGTCGAGAGTCTGTTTTATGCAATTCTTGTTGTATATATTTTTTCAGTTTAAAGCATGCTTTCATCCAAAGGATGAGATAATTATTGTTATTATGCTTTGCATTTCTGAAAAACAAATATGATTTTAGGAATAAAGTATTAATGAGAATCATCATATTTCAGTGTTGGTTGGACCCAGAGAAAACAATATATTCCCAGATCAAAGGTATTCACCCAATTCACATGTGTTGGAGTGCAAAGCATGAGAATATGTCCGTGTTTTATATAACCGCCTATGTAAATCAATATCCTCACGATGTTTGCCATGTTTTATAGTGTTTGCACACGCATCTTATCGTATGAGGGTGCTGTACGAACGGTATTGATGTTAGTTCATTCTTTTTTCAAAGATGCTTTAATTCGATCATTCATTATGCCCGTGCTAGCCATCTGTTTTTGCAATGGCATCATTGTTTTCCATAGTAACGATCACTACCATGTTCTCCATCACTGAAATCATCATCATCATCACTTTTGCCACTAACAGGACTCTCCAATCCAGTGCTTTATTTCCAAGTCAGGTTCTATCCATCAGATCTGGACTCCATAAAAGAGGAAATTACTAGGTGAGCCATGGTTTCCAACAAAGAGATTGAAACATGCCACGGGTTATGGTGATGATAGTCAACAAAATGATTAACTTTTTTTTTGTATTTCTATTACCTGGCGAATATAAACATGCTTCTATTATATTAACTATCTATTATATTTTATTTTGATGAGTCATACGCATTGTGTTTGTCGCTATTCAACTGTTGCTAAGTCGTTCTCAACCAAGCTTTTGTAAAACTTGTCTTCTGTGACCCCAGTTAAGTTGGGTACCTGGGATGGGTGATAGTTGCGATCAAAAATAAGTTTGTCAAGAATTAACTTATTATTAAACAATGTTAACGTCATGGGTTGTTATTACTCAATCGAGCGAAAGATTAGCTTTTGAATTGAGAGTTCTGATTGAGGCTGGGCCACTCAAATAGGCGTGCGAATATCATGAACTATCTTCATGAAATCCAAGATGGAGATGCTGACTGGACTGTATCTATGAAGCGAAAAGTTCACCACAAAGTATATCTAATTATTCAGGATTCAGTATTGCCCTCTTTTTAGCTCTTAGCTCTCTTTTTGTTGTCCAGTTTTACGATTATGGTTCTCGAACAAGCATTCTTCATGCGGCTGAGTGCTCTGAATTTCATTAATTTTTCAGCGGTGTCATCTAATTACTCGATTATCATCAATAATCTCTTTGTTTTTACATCAACAAAAACCTGATTCTGCATTCTGTTCACTTAACTGATCCCACGAATGAGTAATGCTATGCAACGTAGGTATGAGTCAGAATAACTTCAGTTTGTTGACGCCCCTATTTTATTATGTTTCTTATCCTGCATCGGCTCACCTGTGTGGCTGCACCTTTAGGGTCTTGTTGACAGGCGTTACTAGGGAGATATGTTTTTTTTTATGGGTTGAGCGAAGCTTGCAGCAGCTTTTTTGCTACTATTGGCCATATAATTATTTTTTAATCTATTGTTATTATTATTGTGATCTTTGTTATTTATTATTAATTAACATTTATGTTATGTATTATTATCGTGAATATTTTTAGTTTGTGACAATCTGTCACTCATCAAACTTTCACCAGTGTTTACTGACTTTGTGTTTGTTACACTTTGTACTAGTAATAGGTCAAATAAATTTTCAAAATGGTTTTTTCTCTGTATGAATCTTTGAACATAATACATATGGTTATTGTAATTGTTTGATGTTATATACAAGTGGTTGTTGATTGTGAAGTACACCTGTGTTCTATCACCTCTCCAGGTATCAGCTGTTTCTTCAGGTGAGAAAAGACTTCAATGATCAGAGACTGATCTGCTCTCTCCAAGATGCACTCCTGCTCACTGCCTACATTGTTCAAGGTACGTGGTGCAAGTAATTAGAGTTGATGATGAGATGCCATTAATGATGAACAATGCATTGACAGGATGTCTTGAATACTTGGCATTTCACACTGGTTCTCAGTTTGTAGACCCAGAATAAAATTTGTACTTTTCAAATCATATTAAGGAATGTGGTTAACTTATATTAACCACTTCTGTTAAAGAATTGTTTTGATTATTATTATTGCTTTTGAAATTTTTTTGTGCCACTTGATATCCATTTTATTAAAAGTATGGGCTCTGGTTTACTTTCACTGATCTAATAATTCACTGATCTTTATGGTTGAATGAGTCAGTGATTTATCGAGCTAATAATACTGTTTACTGTTTCACTTATACTATGATTTATTAAATATTGAGTTTATGGATTTGGATCATGTGGCTTTCATAAGAGAAGCTTTTTCTTCTAATGGAGGCCTTGCAATTCTGTATTCTTTTGCAGAGGAACTTGGAGACTACAATCAGTCGGACGATTGGCACGACCAGTTTTCAAGGGTCAAGTTGCCTTCGAGTATGTCTGAATACGAGAGTTACATCATGGTTCTTCATCAGAAATTGAAGTTAGTGGCTGGTCAAGGAAGGCCATTACATGACACTAATTAAAACTTCTAAGAGCTATAATTGCCTTTAATTTAAAAAATAATAAATCTAACCATGCACAATAATACAAAAAAAGTGACCTTGAATCCCATCATCAACAGAGGATTGAGTCAGAGTGGTGCAGAGTACAAGTTTCTGGAGAAGGCTGCTTCTCTCAATTCCTATGGCATTGATCCTTATGTGGTGTCTGTGAGTGTCAACAATATGTTGTTACCATAGCTAATGTCACGTCTTAAATGAAAATGTTGTTAAATGGAATAATAAACAGATTGATAGCTAACTATTACAAGTTTAAAAATATTGGATATCCATATGTTGAGATTTTTTTAATAAAATATTTATAAAGTATTGGAGTAATTGAAAATTTGTTTTATTGATTAAAAAATACTATTTTGCCATTAATGACTTTATTATATTAATTATATTAATTATAATAATAATTATTATTATTATTCATAAAATAAGTTATAAAATAATAATAATAATAATAATAATAATAATTATTATTATTATTATTATTATTTAATTATTATTTAATTATTATTATTATTATTATTAGGATGACGAAGGATATCAAATGTATCTGACTGTCGCACCAAAAGGACTCATCATATTTGAGGACAACCTGCCTACCAGAACTTATCACTGGTATTGTTGGAAGTCTTATCATCATTATCAGCATCATCATTACCATCATCATCATTATCATCACCATGGCATCATGATCATCATGGAACATTATCATTTCCAGGAGTAACATTGGAAAATTATCTTTCGATGGAAAATCTTTCCACATCAGACATGATGATAAAGAGGTCAGAATTTTTTAATTTATTTACACGATTTATTTTTATTTTACGTTTACCTTGATTTGGTTATTATTATTATTATTATTGTTATTATTATTATTAATATTCTTATTATTATTATTATTACTATACTTAACGGTATTCTTGCAATAGAAATTCACTATTGTTTTTTTACAGATATTATTTTATAATTATTATTTTATTAAATAATATTAGTCATAACTATAACTTGCTAATAATAACTGGGTTTTTTGTTCTGTTTTTAGAAAGGCTCAGGTGGAAGACTTTTTAAGAACGTTAGTTGACCAGGATGACAGATGTTGATGATGATCACGATGGTGGTGATGATGATGATGATGGTGGTGGTGGTAATGATGATGGTGGTGGTGGTGGTAATGATGTATGAGCATGGGATATGTCATTAATCATGTTGCACTTTTTCAGCACTTGAACACAAGCTTGTTTGCTTGCACAAGTGCTAAGAAGGTATCTTTGAATAATTAATGTGCTGTGACTGTTGGTGTTTAACATATTTTAGCAAGTACCAACAATGACAGTAAATGACGATATAAAAAAACAATTAATAATAATATTAATAATAATATATCATTTATATATCGCTTGAGCTACAGGGGTCTATAATTTAGGGCAGTGTTTAATGTTAACACCAGTGCAACTTCATGTTCAAATCTTGGATGATCACTGAGATTACCGTGCCAATATAAATAGCATGCCGAAGAATATGAATATGCTGTGATAAATGTCAATGATAAAATGGTGGCATCTCTGATCAACACTCACCATGGTCTGAATTTTACTGACCATGAACTTCGTGAGAATATTTATTCAAGTACTTAATTAAAACTCATTTGTTATTCATTCCTTTCTAGAAGTCGTGGCAGCAGACGACGGTGACATACAAGTGCTTGTCTCATACCAACTGCAAGCAGCTTTGGAAGAATGCCATGGCTTACAAATACTTTTACACGTCTGTCATGAGTTCTTGATTATAACATTTGTCTCCAGAATATTTTATAGTTTGTACGTAATTCATTATCGACACTTCTTTAACATGAACATTTAACATTTAACTTTTTTTTTTATGACGATTTAAAGTTATTTTTAAAAATCCATCAAGGCTGCAGTCTTCTAGTGAGGCACCCAGAGTTCTGTCAAGTGGTG
Organism: Hirudinaria manillensis; assembly: GCA_034509925.1. NCBI lineage: Eukaryota > Metazoa > Annelida > Clitellata > Hirudinida > Hirudinidae > Hirudinaria > Hirudinaria manillensis. Next base: position 1,751,402 of record CM067532.1, on the reverse strand, counting down.
GACTGTTTTCAAGAGGATCTAAGTTTAGATACAGGTTTGTTTTTCTACGGAGTTCATTTATAAAGAAATATTTAAATTTAAACAATCACTGGGTTGATATTCGAAAAGTAAACATTAAAATTGCATTAGAATTTATATCATTTTGCAATAAAATTCAACAGTGGAAGCTGCTTGGCAGAAATTCGTAGGAATTCTGCCAGCATAATTCGGGAAGAGCCGAGAGTAACCAGGTGAATTTTATTTCAATTAATCACTTTAAAGATGTTATATTATTCACTATTATTCACTAATTAGGTACGAATTAATCGATAGCTACGTAATTTGATGCATATTTGATTGCTTGCTAATAACATGCTTCTTGGCTCGAAGGCACCTGTCCAATGTACAAATCAATGAGGACAACAGATGTTCAACTCTACCCAAGAAATGGAAGCCTGATTCATCTTTTACTGAAGGTTTATTTTTATTTTTATTTTGTAAAACAAATAAATATATTCTTAAATAAGTATATTTTTCACTCTGGTACCATCCACTAAATTACCTGCTAGGTATCAAAACCATTGTCATGAAGAAATCCTTATGGCTGTTTCATTCAAGCTGAATCTTCAACTTTATAAATAAGTTTAGTTTTACAATATTAACCATTTCCATGATTTCTATTTCCAGATAGTCGTGACACAAAACATGCCATCTCTGAGGCACAGGTAAAGGAATTGGGCAGCAAAAAGGAGAAGTTCATCCTCAGGAGAGGCAGCGATTCAGCACTCGGTACTGCAAATTCGGACCTCAAAACACCTTCCCTCGGTCCTAAAGAGGAGTTTGGAGATCCTGACAAGGGAGAGTTTACTAAAGAAGATGACAGAGCAAAGGACAGCAAATTTATTGAAAGTCCCATTATCTTTGAGCAGAACTTTGTTTTGGTACCTTCGACTGATGCGGGTGTTTCTTTGGCAACCGTTCCTTCTGCATGGAATGATAATAAGATAAATGCTACTTCACAGGAAGCAGATAACAGTAGAAGTAATGATGACATAATGGACAATCAATTCAATGTTGATGATGCAGATGGAGGAGATATTGATGAAATAGATGGCATTAACAACCATTCTCCTGATACCATGCCTAAAGCAGCAGTTGTCAGCGATACGAGCGAAGTGACATCCACCGCTACTGCATGCAGTGGTTCCGATGCCTCGTCCGTCGGTAACCTCAAAGAACCCTTGAAATTGCCCGAGATGTCCCTTGACCTCCGAACGATCGGCCCGAAGGTGCCGTCAGTCCGATCCGATCGAGCCGGTGACGCGAGCGTCAACAGCAGCAGGGACGATTCGACGGAAGTGGCTAGCGAAGAAGGCAGCCTCCACGAGAGTCTGATACAACCGAGGATCGGAGCAAAGGCAGTTAAAAGAAAGCGACAAGAAAGCGGCAGCGGTTACGACACCGGGTACATGAGCAGTGGTTCGGAAAGACTGAGCAGAAGTTTCGAGAGCGAGGATCATGCAGTCGATGTTGGTGCTTTAAAGAATAACGGGATATTAGAAGAAATGGAATTTCCGATTTCCGACGGGGACGTGGAAAGGATCGAAAGCGAAACTACTTTGGACGGCGTCAAGAGCCGAGAGCACCCGTTTGGCGAAAGGGAGCACGAAGCTCTAGAGAAAGATGAACTGCTTTCCATGCTGTCGTACGGATCGGAAGACATCACGTCGTTCGGTAAGAACAAGCCGGCAGGTAAAGAAAGTTTAGAACAAGAAGGACAAAGAAGTTGGCCTCAAGGGGACGAGAATGTCGATCTGACTCCGACATCATCTTTTCCATCGGGGGATTTTTCATCGTCGGTCTCCAGCTCGTATCCGTCCTTTTTCGAATCATTTCCGAATGCCACTGCAGACCAAAGCAGGACCCTCCATCCTTCTGCCCCTTCGTCCTCGTCCCCATCTTCTGTGGAATATTTCACTTCGTTCGGCAGCGGCCATTCGCTGAGGAGCGGCGTGTTTTCTTCCGACAACTTCAGAAGAATCAGAGAAATTGAACAGATGATAGAAGATAACAAGAACAAGATCCAAATGATGAAACAGGCCATATCTTCGGAGATTAACAGATCTCGCCGCATGCCAACCGAAGGGGATCGGAGCGAAACGAATCCGTCGCAAGCGGACGACTCTGCAAGTCTTAAACAGCCCAAGCACGTATCGTTCTCGTCGGAACGCACGGAGTGGTATCAAAGGCAGAACGATCGGCCGCTTGGTAATCTGAGATCGTGGTGTGGCATGGAAGCCATCGATAGAAATAATGACAGTGTTTCTTCTGATAATTACCATCCTGTCGAAAGGAGTGAAGAGATGGTTGAATTAGTACTACCACATTCAATGGAACTGACTAATGAATCTAAATTGGGAGCAAGCGGAGTATATCTCGGAGGTACGAGTGACCTCGTGGAAAAAGTGCCACCCGTCTCCTCCGAGGGAACATTTGTGAATGTAGTTGAACTCTGCAAATTTTCAGATGATGGCTACTTGCATGAAGATAGCATCAACAATTGTGCTCAAGAAGACAATGCTGGCAATGGTAACAATGAGAATTTGCATAAAGATAATTCTATCAAAAATGCTTCTGGAATGACACAGAACGATAGCAGGGCCAACATTCCTTCATTGCTGAGCGATGTTGGAAATTCTTCTTCGACCGTCGGTCCAGAAACTTCGAGGATGAGTCCTGCCATGGAGAAAAGATTCGAGCAATTCACTTTCTCGGAGACCGTCGTCGAGGAGGTCGTGAAGATAACTCCTGAAGTGTTTCGTTCCCTCTCTGCCGAATTCCACCTGCCCACTGCTTCGAGCCGAGCGACTTCCGTCGCTGAGAATGTCGACGTCGTGACTTGCGAAAGTACGCAGAGCGTGACGAGCGAACGGGTTCCCGTCTCGTCTGAGATTTTGACCGACGACTCGGTCGAGTTTGGAAGAGAATGCTCGGCCACTAAAGAATTCTTAACGGCGTCTGAAAATACTTGCTCGGTTCCTTCTACTTCCTCCGGAAGCATCGCGAAGAGCGTTTGCAAGGGAACCGGATTGACCCTTCTGTCGGTCTTGCTTTCCCTCCTCTTGCTCGGCGTCTGCATGGTCATCGTTTTCGAACTCGACCAGGAAATACCTTACGTTACTGACCAGGAGGCAGTCGTGGAGCTGAAGAAGTCGTTCTACGACCCGGCAAGAGAAGAGATCGTCAAGTACTTTCAGGGATGAACAAAAGCTGAATGTACAGAAAACGAAATCTCGTCATTAACAAATGGTTGTGGTTTGTCAAGTCATACATTTGAAAGCTTTCGTGGACAATTCATTTGGATCAATTCATTTGAATCAATTCATTTGAATCAATTCATTTGGATCAATTCATTTGAATCAATTCATTTGAATCAATTCATTTGAACGAACGAATGAATGCCTTAGCATTCCACTGTACGTAGATGAACTGAGTTGATGATGATAGGTTGTAATATTTACTCAGGTGGTGGCTAAAAGTGAATTGGCTTCAAATGAATTCCAAATAACCATTCTGCATTATGTTTATGCCATTCTAACAAGAAAAACAAATGCTTGTTTGTGGTTTCTCAACTCGTGTAGCTTTAACGAAGGACATTTTTCATACAGGTTTTCACCTTTATTTTCCTATAATTTTGAAGATGTTGACCCCTCCATTATTTCTGAATTAATGAATTATGCAGACTTTATATGCACTGAATCTTTTCAGTTAATTTTATTTATTTTCGACAGCTGGAAAAGATACGATTTGATTACTATTTGCGGCCTTCACCTCGCTCAACGTTCGGTCGTTTCGTCTCGTGCGGTGCTTGAGCCCGCTGTCAGTAGCTTTTGACAACCCTGATCCATGCTTTTCCTATGCACTCCATTCCAAGCAATTTTCGAAACATAAAATATATTTAATTTGGATATACAGATACACACGTATAAATATATATTTTTTTTAAACTCGCACGATTTCGAGAAAACTGATTGTGAATAAAAGCATCTGGTTGAGTTTTCTGGGGTTGATTGGGCAACTTATTTTGGTAATTAAAAAATATCAGCTGGTGTTAACTGCAGGAGGTTTATGGGCTGGAATGACTTAGCTGTGGAAGTGGAGTTGAGGGAATGCGGATGGTGGTTGCGTGTGCCGCACGCACACACGTACACATGTGTATATATATAAATATATACATATACACACGCATACATATGTGTGTATATATATATACTAATTGCGACGTAACGAGTAAGGTTTAAACGAAGATGGTTACCGAAAATTAGCTATTTTAAGTTAGAATTTTGTTTAATTAAGAGTAAACCAATCTAAATATATTCAACAACGATATGAAAATTACATTCACAAAAGATGTCACTTCTCTAGGGTACCGCTTAGCGCTATTGTGTACTGCTTTTTGTTGTTGTTTTTTTGTTATCGGGTTATCGGAGTTATTGCTGTCATGTCCGACAGTTGACGACTGATCTTGAGGTAATTTGTGTCATCTTAAGGGCTTTAATTGATGCATAAAAGTTCCACGATGAGTGCGATGGGCGGCGCTTATCAACGTTAATTACCTTAACGATGTGGTCGATATCGTGTGCTTTAAACTCACGTGATCCATAACTAGTGAACTTCGATAGACGCAATTACATATCGTAACGTCGTTTTTGCGTGTAGTAATAACAGTTTGCTTATCGATTGGTATTGATTCGTCAGCCAGTGTTCTCGGAACGTTTTGGATTCCTGCCACCTTTTGTTTCGTACGCTGCAGAGCTAATGTTAATAATTTAAAGCTATTTTGGAGTATCTGATTTGGGAAAAAGTTTCTGTACTGATTTGTTTTTAAGTTTTAGAATTCTTTTACATCTCAATATGTTTTGCAGTACAATAACTCATTAAAAAAAAGATTTGTAATGAATGTCATTCTCAAATGCCTGTATTTGTTTTAGTCTCAACCAAGAGTACGGTTTAAATGAGCATCATGACTAAAAGAAGAATTTTGAATGAATATCAACTGGAGCGCCTCAAGGAACACAAGTATTCCTCCGAGGGAACCACTTTACTCGATCCATACATGCAACCTTTCTGGAGGTGGCTGGTGGAACAGATCCCCATGTCTTGGGCTCCAAATGCTATCACACTCTGGGGCCTAATAGGCAACATTTTATCCACAATATTTCTCATGCTATATTGCCCAAAAGGTTTCGGTGAAGCTCCCTGGTGGTGCTATACGCTGTGTGCCATATTCCTCTTTGTTTACCAATCTCTCGATGCCATCGATGGCAAGCAAGCTCGGCGAACAGGAAGCTCTTCTCCTTTGGGGGAACTTTTCGACCATGGATGTGACGCCATGTCGATTGGTTGGTTTTATTCAGTTCTCCAATGGTCAAAATTATATACATATATTTAACACACCGTATGAATTGTGGAATAGTATTACAACAATTATAATATTATTATTACAAATCTTTTTTTAAAAATTACATTAGTTTAGCATTTACAATCATTACTAATTAGATATTACCTTAATTAATTGTAGCTATTGATTTGCAACCTCATACATTCTCATACAACCTTGTCACTTTTTTCATTCCTATTTGTGAAATATTTCAGTCATAATTATCATCGGGGTGTGCATTGCCACCCAGATTGGGTCGAGCCCCTACATATTCTCGATGGTCACCTTCATCACCATGACCATCTTCTACACTGCACAATGGAGGACATTTGCCACTGGGATCATGAAGTTTGGGCTGTTAGTTTTGACTTTTTATTAATGTTATGAAAAGCCAGCTCAGTTTTCGTTAATTAAATTTTTATATTCTAATTATATTTAATTTATATTCTAATAATATTTAATTTATGTTCTAATAATATTTAAATTTTTCTAATTGATCATTACTAATATTGGTTGATTTATTTAAAGTTATTATAATTAGTGTTGAAAATGATTTTAATGGAGAATTATAAATTCAAAAAGATAAATATTGAGCAATTAGTCTATAATGTTTGTCAAGACTTTTCCACGAAGGACGCTGTTTTATCGCTGAAGTGACTTTGCAAATGTCATTACTGATTATGTGGATATTGATGTTGATGACAGTACTGGGAATGATAAATGAAATATGTCAACCCTAAATGGCCTCACTGAGGCAAGATGATAGTGCTTATCAGGATTGCAAGTCCCTCTGGAATTTTAGATTTAAGTTCTTCATAAAAGTTTACGGGTTTGACCAATCCTCAGTAGTTTAACTTAACGGGCACAAGTAAATTACTTAATAAGCACTATAATTATAACTATAATTAATTTGTAGTGTTTGTTAGTTGATGGAGCATAGGTTTAAGAAGACCAATTTAATGTCTGGTAATGAACAACAAGCCATTCCAACTGCTAAACATCTCAAAGCCTGGTATTTTTGACAACAATTAGCAGAGAACTAAGTCCAACAAAGCGGTAATCTGCACTCTATGACAAGTAATTTTCTGAGAGATTAGATTCCCATTAAGAAAGAAATCTTCTTTAGATTCTATCTGAAATCATGCTTGAATTACATAGGCTAAGCACTTTAAGCTGATTGTAAAAGTACTACTGCTAGTATTATTACATGAAAATTTATGTTAATTTATAGTTGACCTTCCTCTTTGCCTGAAAAAAACTTGAAATGACATGCCTGGTGAAGAAATTAAAAATATTCAATTCGCTGATGAATGTTTAATTATTCCTGATGAATAAATTATGCACATTATTGTTTCCATCCTCGTCATTTATAGATTTTCTATGACTTCCTGTTTTGAGTATGCTTAAGAACAAAAGTATTATTAGTCACATTTCCTTCTCTAAGTGATTATCATAAAAAAAGTCACAAAGAACACCGTAGTGTTGTTCCCACGATTGAGGAAATATTGACATCAAAGAGAAAAAATGGGCGATTATTTATAACCATTTTAAACTCGTTAATTATTTATTACTAACGATTCGTTAATAATCGTTAACCGTTTCAACAGACTGGACGTGACCGAGGGACAGATTGCCGTGACCTCGTTGTACCTGTTCAATGCCGTCTTCGGAGCATCCATTTGGAACTACGAGGCAAGTCATTTTGCTCGTTAAGATCAGCCCTGCAAAATCAGCTCATTAGTCTCCTCATCAACAAAGCTTCACTCTCGTCATTGTGCACGACGTGCTCAACGTCTTTAAATTGAATGTTGATCATATTTGTTTATATGATTGTATTAATTGTAGGGATTATATTGTGAATGTAATAATTACAGGATTTATATTATAATTTTTCTTATTGTTGTTTTGGTGTTGATAATTTCCTCATGACTTTTCTGTAGGTTATACTCGGTCTCAAGGTGAATCAGATTCTCTGGCTGAGCGCCTCGGTCTTTGGCATCTACATCCTCTCGACGTTCCTCGTCGTCATTTATAAAGCAGACGACAACAAGACGGCCGAAAGCAACGACAAAGCAAAGCCTGTGACCGCGTCGAACTTTTGTGAAGAGGAAGTCAAGAAATTGAAAACTCTGGTTGGTTTATTCATTTGCCTTTTTTTGTTCAATCGTTTTGCAAATCAATTTGCAAAGCACTTTAAGCTGATTGTAAAAGTACTACTGCTAGTATTATTACATGAAAATTTATGTTAATTTATGGTTGACCTTCCTCTTTGCCTGAAAAAGTTGAAATGACAATTTTCAATTTTTTTTAAATTCAGATTTTGTCAGAACATTTGTTTATTGTTTTTAGTTTTAATAGTGAAGTTTCCAGCGACATATTTTCGTCTTCTTTGTTGGCCAAAAAAGCTTCATCTCCTGAATGAGGTTTAAGCAAGATGGCTCATCTTTCTCATTCTCTTCCACTTTTAGCATCACTTTGAAATGATATCTAAATTCAAACACCCTCAAAAAAAAAATATTATGGAGCAAAATCATCGCTCGTGAATTTTTCAATTTTCATTAAACTTTGAGATTTAACATGTGATTCAGAAGGATTGTTCTTGCTTATCTTTAAAAGTGTTTGCAAGCAGCAATATCTGCTATAAAATATTTCAAGTACACGTGAACTATTCGGTTCTATGGTTAATTACTGGTTATTGCTCATAAATGATATTTGCAATATTAATGTGATTATTTTTTTTTGATTTATTTTGATTTAATTATTCCTTGTGTATTTTTATCTGATACAATATTTATGGCTGCATTTTAAAATATTTTGCATCCTATTATTCAATTTTAATCGTATTTCACTTTTAAAATATTTCAAATTAAAAATTTCAAGTAATCTGGATAGTATGATTAGAAAGATATCAGATTAACTTGAAATTCTATCCTCGAATTTAGATAATTTATGTAGCTCCTCCCACTTTTACAGGTCCCGAGGCGGTACATGCCGGCGATTCCGATAGGAATATTTTTCTTTTTCGGTTTCTCCTGCTGCTTCTTCTCGGCCACTCGTCTGCTGGAGGACAATGTTGTCCTTTACCACATCACGTTCGGAGTTGTTGCTACCAAGCTCTGCTGTCTTGTTCTGGTTGGTGGATAGGAGCTGTTTAATATTCATGTAGCTGATGCTAAAATTAGAATCAAGATGTCACGTGTTGCTATATGTTTCGTGAAGTTCGGACCTAATTTATTTATTCCAAGAATCTTATTAGAACAACTAGAGTGGCACATTCTGGATTTTATCTGTTAATTATTTATTATAAATTATTCGTAATAACTTGTAGGTGAGTTACATGACCAAGACGGAGATGCCTTGTTTGGACTCCATATTTGTCGGCCCTTTGCTCCTTCTAGTCGCAGAGATGCTCAGCTTCTCCATGGAAACCTGCTTCTTGTGGATTGCATTCGTGAGTGACACAAACATCGCTTTATTTATAGCTGCTCTTTGGTTATATATTCGAGGCTATTAATATTCATTTTTTGACAACTTTTTATTTAATTTAATTTTTTGAGAAATCAAACTAAATATTGGCACTGTGCTTCGAAATAATTACTGTAATCACTGCACTAACAAGGAAAGCAGGAATTCCCTTCTATTTGTAATAATCAATTTGAGTTCCTTTGATTCCCATATAACTTCAAAAGTGGTTAAATCCATTAAATTGGCTAGGATTGATTTGTTTTTCATTTGTTAATTTTGAATCTTATTTTGCCAATAATCTTTGATAATCATTAAGCTTGTTATGTACAATTGTCCCTTGCCAAGGGTTTACCAATTATCTCATGAGTAATAATGTAATAGCTTGAATAATAATTACAATATGATTTGTAAGAGTTTAATAACTTTGCAAGAGTTTAATAATTTTGTAGGAGTTTACTAAATCAATATCACTTGAATAATAATCATCACAAAACTTGTAAGAGCTTGAGTTTATGTTCATCTTAGAATCAGCATGACGTAGATTAAAAAACAACATTTAACTTGAATGTTGTTTGTCATGGTGATAATGATAATGATGCTTTATATCCTCCCCATCCTTACACCACATCGACAATTGTTTATTTTACAGATTTACAACGTCATCAATCTGCTCGTCTACGTCACGAGAGTGTGCAGTGACATCTGCGACCATCTTGACATCTACTGCTTCAAGATAACTCCGCCCCAGTGCGACGTCAGGTCAAACTCCAGTCACGACTGACAGACCATTGATTGAGATCATAGGTCGTTCGTGTTCTGCCATTTTGTTTATTTTTGCATCAATGAACCAGCCATGTTTTTTTTTAAATGAAAATCATGTCAAAGAAGAATTATGTCAGCTAAACAAGGAAACTATTTGGTTTGTAGTCCTCTGTACTGGATGCTAGACATTTGTTTCAAACTCCCTTAAGCCAAGCATTTTGCTAATCCTGCCTTTGGAATACTACTTTGTCTCTTTCTACCATCATCATCATCATCATCTCATTGCCACCATATGTTGTCCCTGTGGTGTACAGATTGATGAAGTTGTCAGCTTTAGCTGACAATGGATTACAACATTCTAGGCTCATTCTGTTGTGATAAGCTTAAAACCAATTTTAGGCCATTGGTGGCTAATGTATGCTAATTAATTAATTAATTAATGTGTGTCAATTAGTCTGCATTTATGCGAAAACCGACAGTGTAGGGCAACAACACGCCACACTGTTTAAATTTAGGGATTCATACAACTAGTCGATTGCTCCTGCTATTCCTTTGCTTCTTTGAAGATTGCAAATAGGATCTCCTGTTATCAGAGCTGACAGATCCTGCTTCAATGCTTTGCAACCTTGAAGATCCATTTTTTTTTATGTGTATGGTGCTGTATCTCTTGGGGTTTAAAAAATTTTTTAATAATGATTGAAAGCGTTCCACGCTGTCGGAGTTATTTTATTTTCAGCGTTCATCAGTATCAAATTTGTGATTTTCACATTATCAGTTGGTTTGTATTACTAAAAACGTTTTTTGTCCTGCTCTTGGACAGCTGGGCTGCTTGAGGCCTAAGATGCTTTTCAAGTCAAAATATTCACCAAAAATCCATTGCTGATGCCACATTTGGCTTTGTTTTGAGGATAATTTGCAGATATCCGATGACATTCACTATTCAGTAACAATCACATGACTTCAAATTAAACGTACCCAGTTCCTCTTTTAAGTACGAGGTACTGCTGAGGACAAAAGTATGTTAGCCTATGCAGCAGTCCTGTCAGCAGATTTGGATCATGTTTTTACTCAATTTGTGGGTTCTTAATGACAAAGCATTGCAAGGAAACATTTAGTTTTTGCTTGGCTTGCTGTCGGATGTCATCGGTGAATTTTATTATTTCTGTCATTCAATGTTTACTTGTTTTTTTAGCTTTAATTTATTTAATTACTAATTTTTAGTCACTCTGTCGATTGTTAACTAGCTACCATCCGCTTCCTGTGATGCGTCTGTCAGCAGCTACAGTACCACAAAGGAGTCTTCGATGTGACCTTTATGTTTATATGAAGTATATGAAGGATAGCCAATTTTTGAGGTCTTTTGGAATAAATTAATAATAATCAGAAACTTTCTGGGATATACAAAATAATCAGATGAGAATTCTTGCTAATTGATACAGAAGATTTTCTTCAAAGAAACGAACGCATTATCTTAGACATTTATTGGGAAACCCAAGCAATTACATTAATCCTTAGCGAAGTTTCTGTTATAATGGGCTATTCTTTATAAAAGAGCTAGGCTGCAAGCAACAATGTCCTGCTACTCAGCATTTTGGCTTAGCTCCGTTAAAAGAAGCTTGGTGATTCATGTTTGAACCGATATCTTATCGATACCTAAGGATCTATAGAGACATCGATAATGTCCGGTCGATATGTTTATAGCGATCACAATACGCACCGCCAAGAATAAAAACACATCCGCAGAAGTCTATCACTTGGTTTCATCATCTTAAGAGGTTTTTTTTGGTATAATTGATGAAAGATTGTCGGAAATCTTAAAGAAAATTCTGACTTTAGCACGTGGCGAGAGTTTTAAAGTGAGCAGAATTGTTTTGAGTTCATTTGTGCAATTCAATACTTACCTTTTGTTTTAACAATAGTGATATCGGCAACATAACTAGCAACCAAGCTCCATGTTTGAGGTGATTTATTTATAATCGGTCAAAAGTATTTAGCACTATTCGTTACATAATGAGTGTTAAGTCTTAGAGTTAGCTTGTATCACGTAACACTTACATAACACAAATTGTTAGGTTACCATTTTTTTCCCAACTAAAACCAAAAGTCAAAAACCAGAACCGATAACAGATAGCAATCCGATAACAGTCCGTCAACTTCCAAAATGGCTCTTTCTAGAATTAGAGATGGCGTTAAATTTTATATCGCAAATAAGCTAAAAATATTTCTGAGTTAATTCCTTATTGAATAACTAAAAATCCGATCATTGTATTTCAATGTTTAATTGTTTAAATTCTATCTTTAACTCGTCATCACGTGTAAAGGGGAGATGCTCGCTGAATATTAACTGTCGGTTTACGTTACGTTTTGAACATCGGTAAGTTTTGTGCGCTTATTCTAGTTATCTTCATTGATTTCATACATCAATTTCGACTGATTCCCATATTAACGGCTGAATAATGAATTAATGGAAAACATCGGAGGATGTTGATGCATGTTGATGACGAAAGTGGTTTTCGTGTGAGGATGTGATGCTGTTGTTATCTCGGCGATAATACGTATCTATTTTTTTCTCAAACCTTTAAAGATAAATGCCAATGTTCAATCAACTTAAGTATAATTTATAGCATTGAGGTCTAACTGAAATACCTGCTTAAACAATTATTTGCAGATGTTAATATTTAAAAGTATCCATTAAAAAGAACCCCTATCGACTTAAGATTTGCAACGTCCATCTGGCGAATTCAATAAAAATTAAACGCTACATAAGCCATGGTTCCATAAGTTTCATATTTTTAATTTGATATGTTTACGGAATCAATAGAATGACGTTTGTTCCAGGCTTCTATAACTTGTCACTTTATGACGAAATTTTGCCTTGATGAAATCATTTGAGAAAAAGGCGGCAATTGACTTGATTTTTACTAATTTTAGGCGAAGTCAGATAACTACATCATAATGAAGAAAAGAAGAGTTTTAAGCGAATATCAGTTGGAGCGCCTCAAGGAACACAAGTATTCCTCTGAGGGGAATTCTTTGCTTGATACGTACATGCAGCCTTTCTGGAGATGGCTGTTGGAACAGATCCCTATGACGTGGGCTCCAAATTCAATTACATTGTGGGGCCTAATAGGCAATATTTTGTCCACAGTACTTCTCATGCTGTATTGCCCAAAAGGTTTCGGTGAAGCTCCCTGGTGGTGCTATACGCTGTGTGCCATATTCCTCTTTGTTTACCAATCTCTCGATGCCATTGATGGCAAGCAAGCTCGGCGAACAGGAAGCTCTTCTCCTTTGGGAGAACTTTTCGACCATGGATGTGACGCCATGTCTATGGGTTAATATTAATTTCCCTTTCTTAGACTACATTTATGTATTTAATATTTGAATTTATCCAATAGCTCTTTATTAATCTCCCAATTACTTTTAAAACACCGGATAAACGATTAAATTTCAGTCATAATCATCATCGGAGTTTGCATATCGACTCAGCTCGGTGCAGTTCCATACCTGTTCTCTGCGTTGGCCTTTCTTGGCACAATACTGTTCTACACCGCTCAATGGAAGACAGCAACCATCGGGAAAATGCAATTCAATTTGTAAGAATTTGAAACATAAACATTTTCAAAGATTAATTCCGAAATAAGCACCGAGAATGACAAGCAAAATAACCGTTAATTGGCTATTAACTGACCAATTTTATATTATGACCATCACAATGTATTATAACCCCATTTTGATTTGTTTAAAATATGGCCGTAATTCTGATTTGGCAATTGACTATTTTGGAATCCTGATGTTGATTTTTGCCGTTTTGGTTGCCTAGTTACCATTGATTCATGCATAAACATTGTTTATATATTACACTATATATATATATTTATAATTATTGTATATGTTATAAATTTGGAAAGATGACTACTATGAGTGATTGTTATTTAACAGCCTGGATGTAACTGAAGGCCAATATTTGGTTATGTGCCTGTATATGTTCAACTGCGTTTTCGGCGAATCCTTCTGGACATATGAGGTAAGATTTGATGATAATGATACTAAACTATTATAAAGAGATATGCATCACTATAAATAAATCTTTAAAATGATTATCATAAACAATCACTACATTAAAAGCTATGAATGCCTACTTATGCCGTGGATAAGTAATGGAAAAGTTTGTTAACGATAAACCAAATCATCTATGATTTGGACAACCCTGTTAATATTTAACACTCTTGAAATTTTCTCAGCTTGTGAAGGGAACCAAACTGAATGCCATCCTAGGCACTCCGGTGGTTATAGGTGGAGCAATCATCCTTAGAAACTACATTTCCGTCATTTGTAAATCAGAAGAAAGAATTAAAAAAGATAACTCCAACTCATCAAATCATAGAGTCGAACATCGGACAGGGCATCCACTCATCCCTGCCAGATTCCTTCCAGCCATCCCGATTACCATTTTTACCATTTTAGGAATTGCCTGCACTTTCCTGTCTTCCTCTAATGTTATGGAGAACAACATCGTTGTCTTCCACATGATGTTTGGACTCGTTGGTACCAAGCTGTGCTGTAAAGTCCTGGTTAGTTATTTTTCTGGTTTTTATTTATCAATTTGTCGTTTAAATGAGAGAAACCTGTTGTCCAACTGTGTAATGGATGACTGGCTATCTAAATTATATGAATTACAGTTCTTAAATTATATTAATTATACTTTTTCACCTAAGAATAATTATAATTATAATCATTGAGAGATAAGGACATAGTAAAATAAAGATTAATGCTAACATAATAAAATCAAAGCAATAATATAGCATAACATTAGTGTTTGCCATGATTATATATACATGTTTATTTACACATTTCAATTTAACATGTATATTTTAATAATAATACATTTAACTCAATAGGTGAGTTACATGACCAAGACGGACATGCCTTGCATGGACTCCATCTTCTTAGGTCCCTTGCTTCTCCTTGTTGCTGAGATCTTGCATCTGAATGAAATCTGCTTCCTGTGGATGGCATTTGTAAGTACATTATCATCCTTCACCCAAATATTGGCCAAATTTCTAATATAACCATTTTGACAACTGTCTCTTTGCTTCTATCAGACTTGCAATTTATCGATTATATTTAATAAGTTTTCAATCTACCAGATAAAATTCATTTTACAACCTTTTGATTGCAGGCATTTTGTATCGTCAACCTCTTATTCTACGTCCGCTGGGTTTGCAAAGACATCTGTGATCACTTAAATATTTTCTGTTTCAAAATAACTCCGGTTTAAAGAAGTGCAAGGTGCTAATTGGGTGCTATTGTGTGTGATGTGTGAAATTTTTAAACATACTTTATCCAAACAATGAAAAATAGCTAGAATTGTCAATTTAAGTTACACATATCATGATTGTCAAAAGTTGTATCAGTGTAAATCCTTGTCGTGTTTTGTATCAAATTTCTTATCTGACATTTCCAAACAGGGCAGTGCAAGTTATTTCATTTCAATATTGAATAATAAATGAAAGCTGATGAGTTCTCCTTCAGATGAAGGCAAAAACTGCCAGAGTCGAGTTCAGAGAATCAAATCTTTGGAATGATTGCAAAATAATTGTTTCCAATTGGAGGTCGTGCTTTTTTCATAATTTAGGACTTCTAGATTGAAAATGAAATATAAGCATAACCTAATAAATAGCATTACCAAGAACAAACACATCTAGTCATCTAATTTGAACGCCTGAATTTCAAAATCTTTTGTGAATTTCTTTCCACGAGCAAATCTGATTTGGGGCCTTCAGTTTTGCCATATTTTGTTGCGTACTTGGAATTGTACCTCCTTTTTAATTTAAGCAACAAAAACCACAGTTTTTCATTATAATTGTAATCAGACAATTACATTACAAAATAAGTTGTCATATATGATTAAATATATGTTTTTCATAATTTTCTCAAGATATCAAAGTAAAATACATGACGTTGTGATTGTAAGGTGTTAACTAGTGATGGCAATAATGATTGCAACATTGATTGACAAATGTTTGACAAGAGATATCACAGCTTGCTAAGTAAGGTCTTTAATTCTCCGCTTTAGATGGGTTTGGTTTTGCATTTATAATAAGTGCCGACTTCAATGTTGATCCCTGAGCTGTTGAACTCGTAATAACTGGTCGCATGGAAAGCCATGTTGGAAAGAATGATGATGTATTCGGAGACGGCAAACATTGTATAAACTGGAAAGGATTAACGAGATAGATGAAGACGATGTTCATCCTTTAATGATGATAAATATGGAAAATAAACATTTAATAATTAATAATAAATAATTCAAATCGAATGAATAATTAAATTATTATTTTTAAATAAATTAAATAATAATTATTGAATTATATCGATTTTTTGCTTTTAATTAAAATTTATAATTTACCCTACAAATCCTTTATTGGTAAGAATCACCCTTAATAAATGAACTTGTTATTATTAATTTTATTTGACCGGTTTATAATTAACAACTTATAATTAATAATTCTTATTATTATGACGCCAATATCTCTATGCCATTTCTGAGGAATTCCGTCATTAAGATGTCTCACCTCCAGCTCCACAGAAAGTGTTGTGCCAGTAAAATAGGAAACCAGCAACAAAAATGGAAAAGCAATTAATGAGCCAGAAGTTTTTCTTGAGCTTCAAAGATTTCCTTTGCTAAAAAAGAATGTTGTTTCAACATTTATGTTAAGCGGGATAAATTTACTGAATGTTCGTGATGTATGGCGATTTGAAATAATGCCTTAACTTCTAACCCGCATGAACCTTTTTGAAGTTATTATCAAGATGTTTTTATCAAATCCGAGTTAAATTCACGAGACAACCGCTTGCTAAAACACTCACATTGAGAGAGTAGAAAGGATCGTTCTTAATCTTGGCGTTTACATACAACTTTAGCAGCATGTGTGACTGAGAGAGAATGACAAACATAATGAAGCCTGCTACATGACAACCTGAAATGGAAATTAAAACTTAAATTGGAAGAGAAGCGACATAACCCGTACCATCAAAAAAGCTCACAAACATGTGCAGCTATGAGTATATATAAAGAGGTTATAAACAAATTCTAAAAGGGCAAATCATTCCAGTTGACAACTGACTGTGTGCTTCATTTGATGGAACTACAGACAAGAACAAGAGGCTGAGGTTCTCTCCGACATCGACGAGAGTCAAAAAGTGCAGCACGGAGGGAGTTGCGGAAGGGAACGTCCTGTAAAACTTCCAGTACATCATTGCACCGAACAACCTTGGCGAGCACTGCAGGGCTATCAGAAACTGCCAGAAATATCTTTCTGGCTTCAAGCCTATGGCTGCACTTATTGAAGGGAGATAATTAGCAACCTAAGACAACAAAAACATATTATTTCATCTCATTGGTTATAAATTCATCCATATATAAATATGAAAAAGAATCTTATTAATAAAAACAACTGGAACCTCCTGTTTTGATATGAGAATTTAGTCATAATGAGACCTTATTTCAAAACCATGCAATACTATTTTACGATGGAGAAATGATTTTTTTTACAAATCAAAAAACTTGACTTACATGACAATGTGTGTCTATTGATTCTTCATAATGGGTTGCAAGTGTCAAAAAGAGGCAAAGTGTAAATGCAAAAACAGGCAGAGCAAAGACGACAGTAAATATATGAGTGAGGTTGAAGCCGAACGAAGTTTCATAGATCTCATCGACCTGGACACTTGGTTCATTTGTATTCTTTTGGGCCATTTCTGAAATAAAATCTTTGTCAGAACTTACAAGCTGATGGATAAATCCTAGAATCAAAACTGATGAAAAGCTACAAACTCTTTTTTGTCTTAAATTAATTGTGATAAACAAATAATATTGTAAAAATCCCAAAAAACAACGTTTCAGAAATTAATAATAGTTCAAAGACTACAATCCTTTCAGAACTATCACTGCCCTAAGAAAATTAATTTTTACTAATAAATAGTCTGTAAAAGAAATACGTATAAGACGAGTAAATAAACCTCAACACGTGTTATGTCTACACTTGGCAGCCACTGACTTCACAATAACAACCAAGAGTATCAAAAATGCATCTTGTAGGGAAAATAATCCCACACTTAAAATATAATACTGTTGCCCCCGGCTTGATATAATGGCGCAGCAGTTTTTTGAGAAACTGCACCAAGTTCACATCGTTAATTAAGAAAACTTCACAGACAGCACTGGCTTGTTTACTAGAGCTCTTGTGAGCTAAACCCCGATAAACGTCGCCAAACGTCATCTGAAAGAGCATTTGATCACTTTCTAGGTCTTAGAAAAAGTGAAACATAATTTTTAATTATTACATTAACTTCCAATTTAGAAATTAATCTTTAATAGTGCAAATTCCTGGATTGGAAACGCCGCCGAACCACCAAAATATCACTTATTGTGACGCTGTTTTTCACTCATAAGCTTTCGCTTTATGTCTAGCGGTCATCTAATGATATTTTTTTAAAAGATACCAACATTGAGAAAAATGAAACTCATTTTCATTCGTTGATCATTATTCATAAAGATACTATTTTACAAACACAATTTAAGACATAACATAAATTCACATATTTCAACCTTGACTTAACACGGAATTATGGGAATTGCGATGCCTAGTCATTTTATAAATTACTTTGTTACTATCAAAAGTTCAACTTGAAAGCCATAAGGAAATAGAGCCCATGATCCACTGGGAATTAAGAATTAAGGCCCTTGACAACCTCCGTAACTATGCAGCTAAGAAGTTTTAGTATAACCACAAATTCAACACATCAATAATATTTATCGACATAATTCAGAAACATTAAAAAATACTACATATAATTAATCATAACATCATCTTTTTAAAAGTCGACGATATGGTAACAAAACAAAACAGCGGTATGGAATACGCATGTCCGCAATAAATCTTTCTTATGAGGAGGGATTTTACTGCGCCTTTCAACGTTGCGAAGGCCTTAATGAAAGTTGAATAGGTGCCACTAATTACCACGACGTTATTAGTGTAATAAGTTGGGAATGATTATGATTGTACATCCCTTTTAGACTTCTTTTTTCTTTCTGGAGGAGACGGAGCTTCTTCATTTCGAGGGGAATGACGAATATTGACAGCCGTCCCTGGCTTTGCCTTCACCTGGATTCTCAGGCTTTGACCAGATACGGGATCACCATCGCCATCATCCTCTGAAATGTGTTCCTGAATGGGAAGAAATTGTTGATCTTCTGAAGAGGATCTCTTAATCTGCAGAATTTCCCTGGAATAATCTGTGTTAATTTTCTTCTTTTTCTTCTTCACCTTCACCGTCACATTTTCCTCGGTCTCTCCGCCAGGTGCAAGCACTGGTTCTGCTGTCTCTTCGCTCACTTCTGACAAATTTCCAAGACCCAATATGACCTTTGAACCATTATTTTTATTTTTCTTTGACCTCACGGGTAGAGGCAGTCTTTCATCATCCGATTGCCCAGGCGGTGGTTCATGGTAGGAGTTGGTGGTTGTGATGACCTCATCTAGCACCTGTTGGCCTCTGATTCTTCTCCCGGGTCGGAGGGGCCCAGTTTCGGTTTCGTCGGCACTGTCAAACTCATCGAAGTCATCTTCAGGCCTTCCCACCTTTCTTGACGGTTCTTTTTCCAGAAGTTGAGAGCCCTGTCTGCTGTGGTGATGAGACGAGGCATCCAGGTTTCTGGAAGAATAAGAAGCCAGATTCTCATTTACACTCCGCAATTAATTATCTAATTAATTATTTTCTAGATTAATTATCGACATTGTAGTCAACTAGTTTTAGGCCGAGGATTCAAATATCTCAAGAAATAGCTTTCAATTTAATTAGAAATAAATTACTTTTATAAATTAATCGCTTGAAAGAAAACTTTCCAGAATATCCAAGTTCGTTAAATTGATAAGAAATTATAAACAATTCTCTTTTGTTAATTCAAAAGCTATCGGTGGTTAGCTTAACAAACATGTTCGCCAATAGATCGATTAGATCTTACGCTCTCGACAGAGTGGTGGCGAAGCTAACGAATTTTTCTCCCTTTTTCTTTTGCTCTATTCTTTGGAAGTAGCAGACCAAAATGGAGCCGAAAATAAACGCAAGTCCCCCTATTACCAGTATGACGGGCCCAGGAATGCTAAGAAGGTCAAAACCCACTGACACACTCCCTGGCCAATGAGCGACGATAGTCATGGTCATTCCTATAAATATCGTGCCTACAGCCAGGATCAGGATCAGAATCGTGATTGGCCGACAGTGTGGAGGGCTGGAATTTCGTGTCATCTGAGCAGCCATTCTTATTCGAGCTAGGGTATCTCGTTCATCCATCCCTGATGCTGATTGGCTATTTTATTTGGAATGCCTGTTAAAATTATTATTATAAATTATTATTTTGAGCACATTTCTTCTAAAACTTATTGCTTTTCTTTACAATTTTAAATCAATTTGAAATTGGATTATCCAGTGGAGGAATAATAGCTATATAAAGACATTATATTATATAGTATGTATTATTATAACTATACAAAAGGCAAGGCATGGGCAAACCTTCCGTCGAAACTAATTGAAAATGGTAAAAGAATATTATTATTAATTAGAATGCATAAAGATTGATAACCGCTTCAAGTTAAAATAATTTCGTCATAGAATAATATGGTATTTTATGCCTGTAGAAAATAGCCACTAACCAGTGTTATTATTTTAACAGTTCTGAAGAATCAGATCCAATCTGTAGAAGATAAAGTCGAAAATCGATTTAAATTCTATCCAAAAGAAGTCAGGATTATGTTTTCATGGATAGTCCTTCGCTTAGCTTCGCTCCATGTTTCGAAATGACCTTTCTACCTGTAATCATAGCTTACGATTTTCAATCAAGAGGTACTTTGGATAGCTTGAGTGTCACTCTTACTGCTGGGAGCTCACTAAATGTTAAATAGAGATGTTAGATGCTTGTTGATTGTTAAGATTAATATTCAGGAAGTCCAGCGATTGGTCACTTAATCTTTTTGGGTTTCTTCACGTTGCGAACGGCATTTCTTGCAATTCTGTCGACATTCGTTTACA
This sequence comes from Hirudinaria manillensis, assembly GCA_034509925.1. Classification (NCBI taxonomy): domain Eukaryota; kingdom Metazoa; phylum Annelida; class Clitellata; order Hirudinida; family Hirudinidae; genus Hirudinaria; species Hirudinaria manillensis. The sequence continues at coordinate 1,730,662 of CM067532.1, read as the reverse complement.
TGTACAAAATTATTTTGTTAAAATAAGTTTTTATTAGTATCTTGAAGATGAAATATTTCGATAGAAATCAAAAACGATTAATTATTTATCTGATTGTTACGAGCTAGATAAATTAACCTCGATGCAAACAGGGAGCAACTTCTAGTAAGGTCACATTCTAATGTTGCAAAATTATTATTAATGAGACCTATTTAGCCCTGAATTCATTAACGTCTTAAGCTATCAACTTGAGATTTATATCCTTTAAGATTCAATAAATACCTGAATTAATGATATGATCGCATACCTGAGTGACTCACCTCACCAGCGTGACTCGAATTACGATTATCTAATATTTGATCTGATCCCATATACAACCTTTCTGCGCACAATAAATTAAAAATCAGGTCGCGTTTGTTGAACACTCGAATCCTATGCTTCAAGCGCAAAACAATAGACTCACGTCGTCCAAAACACGGATCGATCTGTTTAACTTTGCCAGGCTGAGCAAACACCGGATAAGTGTCCAAGAGAATAACTCGGTCCATTATTGAGATTTTGTACTTCGTCTTAGTTTTTGAGGCGCCATATCTCGTGTTCAACCCTTAACAAGTTCATTAAGGTTTGGCTAGTGTCTCACACAGATCTACAAGCGAGAAATCCATTTTCCAAATGTAGTTCCAGCCCATTCTAAGCACCAAAGATATTTTATTTCAGTAACTCCGACAAACCTATTGACTTTGATGTCTATGCAACATTTTGAAAAATCAAACGAAATCCATTACACTAGACCAATGGCGAAGCTTCATCTGGTCTGACTGTAGCATTCTGTTCACAAAGGTGTGCATGAGAATGCAAAATGAGAAGCAACTGTGCAATTAGGCAGTTCTGTTTGGCCAAAAATTCATAAAAACATCGAGATTCTACCCAGAAAAAATTGCAGTTTTGCCATCTGCTGCAATGAAAACAAAAACCCAAAAGCAAAAAAAGATGGGGGGATAATGAGAAGAGCAATATGTTGGCAAACAATTCTTGGAGAGTTTTAAGAACTGATTTAATCAGCTTTTTCAAAATGGCATGCTTTAAATTTAACCTTGATATGTGGCTTTTATTTGCATGCACATGTCACCCAAATTATTAATTATTATTTATAACTATAACATCAATAATAATAACAATAATAATAATTTATTATAATAATAATAATAATAATATAATAATAATTTATTAAATATTTATTATTATTTAATAATAAATTATCATATTATTATTATTTAATATTACTATTTATTTATGTAATTGCAAGTAAATGATGATAATAGAACTTTATTGGTTGGTAAATTTCACTCGAATCTAACTTTCTGTGACTCAGTCCAAAGTTCACATATTTTAAAGATTTAAAACAAAGTAAGCAGACGTGGAAATCCACCCACGAGATGCGACTGGTATTGCAGAGAGAGAGAAGAACGTCCAATAGGTCGCCGGCATGGACGATCGAACCGACCAATAGGCTTTCAGGACCTGAACAACTTGAACCTCTTCGTGAAGCTCGAGCTGCCGTTGTTGATGACATTTTTGATTTCTTCGTACTTCGGTAACTCGTGCAGGTTTCCGAGAGCTGCCACCGAAGGCTTGCTGGAGAGCATTTTCTTCATCACACGATGGATGTCAGACTCCGTAACTTTCTCTGTTTAGTGGAAAAAGAATTTAAAAAAAAATAAAATACAGAATCCTCTTTTGTGATTCATTGATTTAAATCAAGAAGCCGTCCAATAAAAGATGGCACCCATTATTCTAATTCCTTATCAAATCAATTGGCATTACAATTAAATTGTTTCATCTCTAATGATAGAAAAACATAATAATTAATTATTAATAACAATAAACATATCCATTATAAAATAAGATCTCGGCGAATTTTCTACATCAAATGCAATCCAACGTTAAACAATACACACTGGCATAAGCCCCGCCCACAAAGCACGCTTAAATCAAGACTAACGAATGAGGTCGCAGAAGTACTCCGGGGGCATCCTCTTCCCGTGGGCAAGCACCTGCCTCCCGATGTCCTCGAAGACGACCGGTCGGGACTCGAGGTTCATGAGGAGGAGGGACTGAAGCTGGGCTTTGGCCCTGTTGAGTTCATCTTGGGAAATTTCATTCTGAACGTTGACCAGCTCTTTCAAGATGACGTCCGTCAGTTCTTTCAACTGGCAGGGTGGTGAATAAATATTAATATAATTATAATATCGATATAATATTGTATATTATAATATATATTATATGAATGTTAAATCATTATTAAAATGTTAATTTAATAATATAAAAAATATTAATAGACAAATTAAAACATCATAATCAATAGCTTTGGTTAGTGAATCCAAGTGTTATTGAACAAAGTTTGGTGGATGGTAGCAACTATAAAACCAACACTGTTGGGATGAGCACTGGCGCTGATGCAGAACAATCCGGAGTCATTGTAGACATGATTGAAGGCCGTGGCGTTGTGAATCCAGTGGTGTCTGTTGAAACAACAAAACAACAACCATAACTGAAATGTCATCATTGCAATGTTCCGCCTGACGTGGTCAGAAGTTCATAGAGACAAATTCATGGCACGAGTTCATATCATATTTAGTTATTCATATTTTTTATTTATTTATTCTTTCTAAACAAAACAAAATGAAGGGTCATCTGATGACCCATAATTTATTAATTTATTCATAGCTTGAATGTTACACTCTTGTAATATTTGACAGTAAACAACAACACAAACTAGCATCAAGTCACTTCTCAAAAATCGACAACAAAGTGCCACCAAAAACAAAAAATCCATCTATACTAAGGAAAAAAAATTCACCTGTTCAGCACGTTCAGGTAGAGTCTGGAGTACATGCCCTTCCCCGGACCGCCGGCAGAGAACGATCCCCCGCCTCCCATGAGGATGTTGAGGACGCAACTGACAACAAAGTCCTCGTGCTTCTGCGAGAAACTCTCGAGACCGATGACAAAGTGGGCCAACTCTGGCATGGGAGTCGGACCGAGACTGACGTCCGATAGATCTTTGACCATCTGATATCGTCGAGATGTTGCGTCACGAATATGATGAAGTTAATTAATATTGATGAAGGAATTATATTATAGATTAATATAATCCTTTACAATGTTATATGTAGGATAATCAATTGAGTAATAAGGTATCATGAATAATATCAATGGAATTATAATCTATTATTATTGTTATTAATGTTTTTCATTGGGCATTTCTGTAATCCCCATAATTCCCACTGTATTTATTCCTTATTATGGAAAATACAAAAAATTCTTTAAAAGATATATCACCAAATTCATGAATAAACTCAATGGATTAGTCATTTAAAAATATGATTATTGATATTATTAATATTTATTATATTTGAACTACAGTACAAACGAATCACATTAAACAAGAAAACGTAAACAAAGAAATAATAATTAAAAAAATTCGTGCAATAAAAATAATAAAAGTGCCGACCTCCTTCGATCCCCCGGTGTATTGGGCCACGGAAAGGTCCCTCTCGGATGGGCGGCTCGTCACGGTCGAATCGCTGGACCACGTCGGTTGTGAGGAGAAGTGCTTTCGTGCCAACTCAACAAACTCTTCGTGATCAACTCCAACGCCTGGAAACAACGAGTCAAAGATGAACTGCAAACCATGGAATTGATTCTTTTGTTTTGGTAATTAGGATAATTAATGTGCATTTACAAATAAACATTCAAACCGTAACAATTAGCAATGCAATTATTAATATTAATAATTTATTAATTATCTAATTAATATTTTAATATCATTAAAAATATTCTTTATTTGCTCAACACAACATTAAAATGTCACAATGAATAATTAATCTGGCATTATAATAATATGAATAATTCAACAGCCTCCTTATCATAGTAAGTCGTAATGGGGAAAATAAAGTTAGGCATGAAAAAAGTGGTCTTTACCAGCGAGTACCACCCTCTCGGGGGTGTGGTATTGGTTGAGGTAGTAATAATTATATTAATAATATATTATAATAATAATAAGAATAATTCAACAGCCTCCTTATCATAGTAAGTCCTAAGGGGGAAAATAAGATTAAGTATTAAAAGTGGTCTTTACCAGCGAGTACCATCCTCTCGGGGGTGTGGTATTGGTTGAGGTAGTTTAGGATGGCAGGCCTGTCAATAACGGGCACATTGTCTGCAGGGCACATTTTGGGCAGACCCAGGGTGTTGTTTTGATAGGCTGCCTGACATCATTATCATGCCGTCGTTAGCATATTTTAGATTAATTAAAAATTTATTAATAAGAATCACTTGTCTTATTTTATTGATTACACTGTTTGTTATTGTTGCTTAACCCTATTTTCTTGTATAATAATTCTAGGTACTTAGTATTCATTGAAATCTTGCTTATGAATATTAATGTCGATGACTCACGCCATGGATGAGCTCCACGAGAAGAGGTTCTGGATCAGGGTTCATGTCAACAGTTTCCAATTCAAATTCGATGGCCTGTCTTGCCAACTCAACCTGCATATCAATGATATTAATGAGCACTCATGCATAATGAGGTGGAAATTGATATTTTAAGGAAGTGTAAACACTGAAAAAAAGATGGTCATGTAGACAAATTATTAGTTTTAATGACTGAAGAAAAGTTTTAGTTTTAAATAGCAACCTGCCTCGACCTCTGAGGTTCCAATTAATTATTAATGTTGAATTTCTGGACTGCACATGATTTGCATACTTAATGTATGCTAAACTACTTCATATATTAATATTCATGTTGCATATTTATATTCATAAACTAAAAATACTTGATAAATTAATAACAAGACAGCGTTTACCTCTTCTGGCGATATTTTTGGCCTGAGCACGACCTCTGACAGCAGTTCAGTAACCTCTGAAATACCATCAACGGAAGCGGAGGCAGCATAAATCAGGACGTCCCTTTAACATTGGCATTTTAATTTCATGAATATTTTATTTTTATTAATTATTAACTCATTAATTATTTTTTTAAATATTAAACTTACGAAATTGGATGGTAATTGGAATCGAAATTATTAAAATTCCAATGCCTTTAACGATCCTATCAGCCATCATGTGGATAATTATATCATTAATAATATATTAACCATCATATTCGTAAGTTTAATATTAATAAAATTATTATTATTTATTATAATAATAATTATTATTTATTTTTATTAATTTTAATTATTATAATTATTAAAAACATTTTTACAATAAAATGAAGAACCAACTTAAAATGCTAAGTCCAAAAGATCATTTATAATAATTTGTTTAAGTTTATTTTGTATTAAATTTATCTATTTGATTAATTCAATTTCTTAATAATTTATTTAAAGCCATTTAATTAATTCAGTTAAGCTACCTGGATCCTTGACAGTCACAGATTCCTCCATGTTGCTCAAGTTTGTGAAGGATTGCATCCCTGCTCGAGAACTTTGATGTAGACTGGAAAATTTTTTTTTAATTCACTAAATTTCCTCAAAGTTGATGCTCAAATATTCTTTTGCAAGTTTTCAAGACACCAGACGCAAACAGACCAAAACTCACCGAAAAACCCAGCTTTTCCAGAAAGTGACTGATTCCACTCTTGTGGTTGATCTCGTAACGTGATCCAGAATCGATCAACACTGATTTAAAATCATTTGATTAGAATAAATTTATATTCATGTGATTAGACTGAAAATGCCAACTGAATACTAAATATCAACAAAGTAGTAAAATGTTCTGGTTAAGAAAACACAATCTAATCCCTAAAATACTTATAACATCATCACAAAATTATAGCTGAGGATGTTATTAATAGAATCAAAACCATATGACATAGAAATAAAACAGTTCCACTCTAGATTCAATGCTGCTAGTGTAAACATTCACAAGGAATGGTTTAACCAACCTCCTACTGTGCAAAACATGCCAAATTTAGGTTGAGTTGCAACTCTGAGACCATTGTCGAGTGTGGTGATTTTTGTGTCATATTGTTGGGTATTCAAATTGGCAAAATTTGGTTCTGGCAGCCATGGTACCCTTTGGTTTAGCGGTATGCTTGTTATGTCTTGCTGTTTGTCTCCATTATTAGACGAAAATAATTTCAGTGATGACGCTGTCGTTGAAAAACGATGACGGCCCAGTACAGAGCTGACTGGCTGACTTAACCTGGATCAAACAATAAACAGGTGCAAATCAAACAATGAAGGTGTATTACATATTCTTTAAATACACCCTTATTTATTCCACAACTGGGTGGATGATCTATATCCGTCAAAGTGCTTTTCACACCTATTTTGGCAATTCACAAATATCCTTTGGAGATTCTATCATGGAAGAAGGTGACATTGTAAAGACTATTGTAACAATGAGATAAATCGTGCGGGCGATAATCAACATAAATGTAAACACAACCCATTAAAGTGAAATGTCTTGATCCAAAAAGCATTTTCAAATAAAGAAACGAAGTAATCATACCTCTTTGGAAATCTAGAACATGTCATCATGGTTTTAATCCTATTAATAGTCGCCATCGTCATAAATATGCGCACAAACCGAAGTAAACAAGTTTACTATATCGACTATTTAGAGACTACTAGGAATGGTCCAACAATTATTTTTAAGAGATTTACTAAAAAATGTTAGGTACTAATTAAATATATTTGATGCAAATAAATTATACTGGTTTAAAATTCAGTTGTTGTTCAAAAATGTTTCTAGGAAATATTGTTTAAAAAAACTTAGCCTTATCAAAATCTCAGGGTGTGAAGCCCTCATCGCAAAGATTTTAGGAGAGCAACTAAACCCGAGTTATGAATTTAATGCAAATTGTGACGCACAACTGGCAAAGCAGACCGCCTTCCTATCGAGATGATTCACAAAAGCAAGTCCCACACAATGATACCAGACTTCTACCATAATTACCAAAAAAAGAATACTTAGGAACAGCATACCCTAGCCAAATCTTTCTCAGTACCCAGCAGACATCGCACCTCCAAAATAATTGACGATCAAGTGAAGTTACATCCCATCTCCTCCATTCAACGCAAAACTTTGTAATTTTTATTGACAAACATAAAAAATAATATCAACATTAAAACACCAAATCAACAAACGATTAGAAAAAGGTTATTTTGATTCCAAATCATTCAAATAGCCTTGAAAAACCAAAAACAAAAAAAGATGAAAGGGAGAGGCCATATTTGATAGAAACTTGCTGTTGACATTGACAAGATCTTATCTGAGCTAAACCTATTACTAGCTGTGTATTTATAAATCTTCTCCACAACTCTAATACTTAAGCCCGATGGCAAGTGCAAAAATGGAAAAAATGACCTATTTAATACCAACTTGATGCAAATACACGAGTTACCATATTGACTAGCTACGAGTTGATTGCCCGGAAAGGGCCACAGAAGGGCTGCAAGTGGGCTCAGCAATGGAGGGTGGGTTTGTGCTCACAATGCAATACCATCGAGAGAAAAACTTCCAACTCTAATGGACGAATTAAAGTGCCCGGAGCCAGTGCCAGAGCATATATGCTGCTTTAGGATACATTGAGCGAGAAAGGAGTGCAGATGATGATGATGATGATGATGGTAACACTGCATGAGCCGTTGTTAGCAAGGACAACAACGACCTGACAACAATAACAAACCTCCAATTTAAAAAAAAGTTGAAACAACTCCAAAGTCATGTTACATAATGTTAATAATACTATTACTAATAACAATAACAATAATAATAATAATAATAATAATAAACACAACAGCAATAATTTTGTCAAATGTGATTACAGATAAACCAACAACTTTGAAAATGAATGATAAAAGGTTAGTCAAACAATACAGACAATAACAACACTAGCAACAGCACCATCGACTGAATAAACTGAAAACAAATAAACCAACAAACAAATAAACAAACAACGAAGACGGCAATCCATGGTATGACGGCTCAACATCGTCAACCACATCAAAGCTGGCACTGCTTGCGTGGAAATGCGGAAAAAGAGATGAGATTTAAGAGGAGCCGATCCGAGAACCGCTCGAAGTGCAGGGTTTGATTGACGGACTGAGGTTTTAAATGCTCTGAGGCTTCGATAGGCTTCCGATCGTCCGAACGACAATTGCCGTTGAGATTAATTATAAATCGATCGATCAAAACAAAGACCTGTCGAGAACGACAAACGAGCGCAAGCAACCTTTGACGAAAAGGATGCGTTCACTGATATCATCAGCAACACCAGGAGACAACTGGAAGGTCAATCTTCAATGTCAAGATGGTGTAGTCGGTGGCTACAGCCTGACAAACGTCATCATTGTTGTTGATCTTCTCAAAAAATGCAACACTTTCTACTGGGAAGAGGTGAATCCGTGCATTCTCTGGCAGACCGGTCTTCTTTATACACTTTCCACCTCTTCCATCAATGCCATCAATGTCATTCGGTCCACTGCCATCCCTAGATCATGGGCAGACCCCAGCACACGGCCGTCCTGTCCGCACTGGTGCTGACGAAGGACAGCTGAGTCGGATGCCACTTGCACTGGATGACCTTGTCCTTGTGCTCTGCTACGACAACACTTGGAAGCCTATTGGTCAGGTCACCTGCGGGAAGACATAATGAATGTTATTTCATGCGACTGTCATCCTCATTCTCGAAGAATGTCAAAGTCACTGAAATGTCAGAGAATGTTTGATGGATGTGGCGAGTCGTGGCTTGGATCGTTGAAACAACTTGGATGGTTGTGATGAAAATACAGCAGTAATGATGATTATGAACAACCATTGAAAACTGGTCACAAAAAAAAAAAAGAGAAGAATTGGCTGATGTCACATGAAGCACAAAACCCAATAACTTTCACTTTCATCATCGCTTTCAAGGACACAAAGGGGAACGGGGAATTACGTTAAGGCCCAATAATTGCACTTTCACAATCAATTTATGATAATGACTTCCTGTACTGGAAATGAAAGCTACAACCTTCAATCCACCACCATGCTTAGATGCAAAAACTTCATTCTAACTGTTTTAAATTATAGTCAAAGAATTGAAATACAGTGGACTATAGTCAAAGAAGCTCAACATGGCTTCTCTCTAGTATGATATCATACTACTCCAAGCATATCCATAACAAATAAACAAAAGAAACGAACTGACCGTGCAGATCCGTGAGCACAATCTTCTGATCATAGGAGGCGGTGAGAAGATAATAAGCATTGTTGGAGAACCTGACCGTCCTTATCTCGTCCTGGTGGGGTCGGAACACCTGCACGACCTTGTGACCCCTGATGTCCCAGAGCATGCAGGTCGCGTTGTCGTGACCCGACACCAAAAGCCTCCCGGAGGGGTCGACGCAGACTGAGGCGAAGGCGGAACCTGCGTTTTGTTGACGTTTATGATAAATCAAGCAGAATCTCTGGATTGACACTTACTCGAGTGGACTTGATCGGACTTAACATTTATTTATTTACTGTTTATTTAATAATATATTACATTTATAATATAAAACGTAATATCGTGTATTACTCACTTAAGTTTATTTAAATCTTTAGATGATAAAGTAAATGTAATTATGCCAAGGAATTATAATAAACAATCGTCGTCTGAAATATATAACTAACTTCCAAGATCCGATTAATCAATTTCAATTTGATTGACCAAATTTTAAAAACAAAAAATTCCTTCAGCACACATTCCTTCTTACCCGTCGACGAAGGATTGTTTATGATGCTGATCGGCACCGATGTTCGCAGGTCCCAGATCCGAGCAGAGCCGTCCTGAGAGCCGCTGGCAAACATGCAGCCACCCCAGGAGTGGAGTGAGAACACCGGGCCTTTCGAAATATAGACGCAGTCAAATCGCTCATAATCATCATTAAGGTCTATCATCATCATTATCGTGGTCTATCACCACCATCATCATTATCGTGGTCTATCACCACCATCATCATTATCGTGGTCTATCATCATCATTGATTAGCTAATTTTTGTAGTGTGGCAATATATATTTCTCTAAATTTTACCAACTTTTGTCTTGATCATAGCGATATACTTAAAAGCTGAACTAATGATAATGAAAAGAATAATCATCAATTTGTGGGCATAAAATAAATTATAATTTTAATTGCTTTTTGTACTCCTTGCAGTTATTATTCTTAGCGGCCAACAACAACAACAACACGTATGCAAGTATTACAACGACTCGCACTTTACTATTACAACACGTCAACAATCGAGACCTTCGTGTCCAGAATAGACCCTAAAGTTCTGCTGAGTGGAGCAGTCGGTGACGTGGATGTTGCAGTTTCCAGCTCCTCCGCTGATGAGCAGAGGCGAGGAGAGGTTGTGATCCTTCATGAAAACCACGTCCCTGACGGTGCCGTCATGAAAGTTCATCTCCGTGTCACCACCTGGAATCCGAGAAATTAATCGGTCTCAATCTCTAATCGGTTTGGATTTTATCAAGGAGGATTGTGCTTATATGTATATAAAAATAATTCCTACAGTTCCTATATGCTACAGTAAAAGTAATCACAAGCAATGTTTTTACATTACTATCCTGTGTACCCTTTTGTCAAATTCCCAACAAATATGGATGTCAAAGATGTACCCAAAAGATTGGTTAATTGCAGATAGAAAGATCAGAGAAATGGCCATGTAAAGTCTCTTTCGCAACATCAATTATAACCTTCTTCATCTCGGATGGATTGAAAAATATAAATTTAATTCATTGGAAAAGAAATTAAATTCATCGCTAATAAACCATGTGAAAGTGAAAGATGAAACAAAAAAGACCTACAGACCTACGATGCAGAGACTGTCCTTATTGAATCTGTTGAGTTTTATGCTCTTGTCGTTCGACCCACTAGCCAGTAGATCTCCCTGCTCGTTCCACGCGAGGCAGTAGATGGAGCCCTTGTGGTGCTTCATCCTTTGGACCAGGATGTCTGCAGGTCGCGTTTCGTGGTCCTCCCTGCGAGGTCGTTGGGTTTGTAAATAATGACATCAATTATTAATATCGTTAATAAAATAAAATAATAAAAATATAATAAAAATTCATCTTGTTGGTTGATAATAACATATGACTCAATGCAGATAAGACACAATATAAATAGAAATAATGATAACTATAAAAACTAATCCAAGCCTATGTAAAGAAATTAGTTAAATAATCTGGCAGTTATGAACTAAACAAATATGACTCTACAGGACATTAATCGGACTGTCTGACCGGGACACCATCCGCTAACCTTAAGTCATTCAGCTGTGGGAATCTACACAAGCGAAGGGTCTTCGAGTTAGCGCCGACGGCATAAACATTTCCTTCGGGGTGGAAAGCCACGGTCCTTATGATCTGCGGGTCCTCGAGAGAGGTCACGGCTATGAACCTGGGCTTTCCCTGGCTTCCTCCGATGCCCTCCACGGATGACTGGAGATAGCGAAAGTGGAATTTTGAATGGTTGGCTTCCAAAATAGTAGGCCTTTGCACAATTTAAATAATGATTGAGTGAGCAGTTATTCATTTGTTTGCATTTAATTGCTCTTTAAAGTGCCTCGCCCTGTTTATCTTAACTCTACTGTGAAAGCACTTCATATTCTATCACCATTTGCATAGTCCCAAATTTCAAATGATTTTACATAAATAAATATAGTAAAATAATCATCACAATCATCATCATCATCATAGGAAGATCAGACAGCAAGGAACAAAGAATGCCAATCCATCAGTTCATTTTGACTGGCATGTTTGTTGATTCACATCAGCCATCATCTTGGAGCATCTCTTTCTCTCTCATCTTGATCATCTCTTATGTGATAATAGTGAAAACGTAATATGATAATCTAACATAATAATAATAATATTATTATTATTATAATATTGATATGAAATATTTATATAATTATATTAAATAATTATTATTATTAATATTGATATAAATGTTAAAATTTTCTTCAACAACAAGAAAGCTGATAAATAATAATAATAATAGTCACAAGCATCACAACCACCAAATTATAATAAATGAGCCAACATTTAGTCATCAATTATCATAAATTATGTTAACAAATGCATAAAGACATTAACATCAAGAAATTAATGGCTATATCCATGGAGCTCAATTGATTGAAGGCTTGAATGGACTCAATTAACCTTTGCGTTTTGAGTTTTAAAATCATTCTCAGTCGTGCTGGTCTTTATCTTCGGACTGTTGGCAACAATGGAAGATGTGGAGCCAAGGTTGCTGTTCTGGATATTTGACTTGCAGTCTAATAACAATAATAAAAACAATAACTAATAATAATAATAACAATAATAATGATGATAATAACAACAACAATAATAATAATAATAGTAATAATAATAACAACAAAGACTACTATTGAGATTATGGCAAATGCTAATTAGAACTTTATCATAAATTTCCAAAAAGCAACTTTCAAAATTATAAACTAACCTACTTAACTACTATCAACTAACCAATCAACTGACAGTAATGGCAAACGAGTAAGCCAATCAGAAACGAAGAAACAAAACCAGTTCAATCAATTTATATAGAGCCAAATGAAAATTCTGAGAAATTTATGGAAAAAAAAAACAAGCTTAAGATGTACTTAACATTCCTGATTCTTGAGACATCCTTAAAATGCATAAAAGTGAGTGAAAGTTAAAGTTGGTTATAATCACTTAAAAATAATAATAATAATAATAATAATATAATAATCATAATAATAAGCAATTACTCATTGCCAGATGAGCTAAAGATTTACTGCTTCATAGCACAGGGATCTGTGGATCTGTAAATACTATGCAGGACCTATGGTCGGGAATTGGCAGGTAATTGTAAAACAGGTAAAGCCATATTTCTTTTGTCCTCTTGGAGAGAAAATAGGCGCACTTGGGAAATGAACTGGATGGATGCATTAATGCACAACAACGCAGAAGTGGAGCCTGTTTTTGTGTGCGTGTGTGTGTTTGGTAATCCTAAGGGGCCCGTGGATGATGATGATGATGATTATGAAAAGAAACAAGCAGGAAGAGCGTTAGAATGGATGAGTCATAACATTTCCAAGATATGGAAACACGGCTTCTGATTGGATGTTATGGAACTTTGTGGTGTTGCAGGGGAATTGTTTATTTAATTTTGTTTGTTTACAACAAACAATACAAATAATGGGAGACCAACGATAACAACGGCAATGATAACGTCAACGATGTTGATAATTAAGATCAAAGGGAGTGATTGAGGAAGCGAATTACGGCAAGAACGACTCCAGGCCTTTGCTATTTAGCAGCAGCTAAGATCAGCCGGTGCAAGATTAACGACGACGACGATGATTATGATGGTGATGATGATAACAATGCGGATTACGTGAGGTGCATGGATAGCATGACACATAAGTTTTTGATTCGTGCCAGGCAGACAGATCGGATCCAACATGGAACACCATTAGAAAAGGAAATTCGATCCTAGAAGGTCATGGACTGTTCCTTCCTGCCATCGCATCCATCTCTAATCTATCACTATTATTCTTATTGTAAACTCCAGTCATTATGGCCAATCAAAATGAATGAATGGATGTTTGTTTGTTAATAAATAAAATAATAAAAGTAGTAAATTTGGTTTAAAAATTAACTGTGGCAACAATAGTTAAACTGACCATTAGTGAATTGATGGAGTGGAACAGAAAGAATTTCAAATTGATATGAAGAATAAATTCTATTCACAGTTGATGGCAAAATCATTCAAGTAAACAACAACAGCAATGATAACAACAACAATAACAATAACAGTGACACTACACCCCAAACAAGAGATTCCATAACACGCACAACAACATGCAGATGCATAGCAACACAGAGTCGCTCTGACTCATCACGTGGCTGACTCAATGGTCAGGTTTTGTGACTGTTGCAGACAGATAAATCCACTTGGGATGGTATTATGGAAGCTGGGGGGGTCCATGATGATGATGATTAATAAATAATTAGTTAATAACTTTGACTAATTAACCAACAATAAACAGTTAGCCAACCATGTTAAAACATCCTGTGGACACCTAAAAAAACCAAAAAAACTTGCAACTGCCCACAAAAACCCTCAACTGGACAGGACGATGTACCTATAAAGAGAGACTTGAGAATTTCCTTCGGGTCAAATTCAGGGTTCGGTCCGACGAGAGGCACCTTCCCGGAGGGCTTGACGCCTCCCCCGTCGCCGGCACCGTCGTCTTCGTCCGTGCAGACGACGGCCGCGGCCTTTCCCTCCGAAGATTCTCCGTCTTCCATCGCTTCTTCGTCGTCTTCCTCCTCGTCGCAACTCCCATAAGATTCTGCCTGGTATTCGTTCTCGCTCTTTTCCTCCTTGTCCACGGAGCTAGACTTGAGGACCTGACGGCCGGAGCCGCCGAGAGTCGAATGGTCTCTCCTGTTCGGAGGAACGACCCTCTGGGTCAGAAAGGAGGACAGCGAAGAGTGGCTTTTTGCCATTTTGGCGTCGTGCTTCACCTGCCCGGATCCGCCCCTCTTGGAAACGACGTGTTCGGAGGTCGCCGACTGAACGTTCGCCCTTCCCGAAGGGCTCGGCGACCTCTTGCTGCCGGGCGCGGCTTTGTCGTTCTTGTCCAGCAGGCAGAAGATCTCTCGGTTCAGTGCTTCCATTTTCCTATCGATGTTGTAGTTTCGAGGGGCACTCAGTCGTCCTTTTGTCGCCGAGTGCTGGCCTTCTGGCGATTGGCACGTTTGACCGGTTCGAGCGGCAAGCGGACGTTAGCGATTATCAATCGAGTCGATGAACGAGTTTAAGAAATTCTTTTGTTTTTTTTTTTTAAATTTGGATAAACTATTCAAAGTTTAGCATGCAAAAACTAATAAATGTGAGACTTTTTGATCATGCCCCAAAAAGAAGCTACGAAATGGGCCGAAACCAATCGTTGTGAATTGATTTCCATGCAATTATTATTAAAAAAAAATATTCTTAAAGTACTTATAACATCCTATTTGCCAACAGAAAACAATCAAATGAAATTAAATAAAATAATCATAATTCAATTATAGATAAACAACACATCATCCTGACTCAGAGATGCAGAGTTCAAATCCCCTCACAGTTTTCTCACAGTTTACAACAAGAACAGTGAAAACTGAATTGATCAAAACAGAAGAAAGAATGGTTGACCAACTTGTCATGTTGTTGTTGACCACAGAGCTCAGATGGTGCTTGTGTGCAGCGTACTCTGAGTCTTCTGCATCTCCCTCCTGCTTAGGCCTGTCCTTGTTGCCAGAGGGTGTCAAGGACAATGGAGACAGCTTGCTCTTCTGTGCCTTCGCCATGACGGTGTCGGGGGAGATGCACCTGAGTCCGTGGCCGACCGTACCGGAGCAATCCTCTTCGGAGATTCTGTTGATCTTCGTGGCCTCTACGTGGGCCTGTTGAGCTGCATAGCCATCTATGCACTCTCCCTCCTCAAAAAGTTTGTCCACAGAGGCCATCATGGCTGCATTCAAGTTTGATGGATTCTGTTTTTTTCCCACGTTTGGATGATTTACTGCATTTAGTCTGAATCCAGCAAAAGATCTGGAAAGGCTGCTGGCGGAGCCCATCATCCCGGCCGTGGCCGCGGAACGACGTTGGCCGCCCCTGGCCGTGGTACTGCCCAGTCCGGACGAGAGACCTTCGTACAGCGGAGTCAGGGACTGAGTGAGCGGATCGAGGGATCTTCGAGCAGGTGGAATGGCGTTGTGGGGAAACTGGCGAGGCTTAATGGGATTGGCGAGGATGTGTTCAGACCATGAAGCCTCCAAAGAGGGCTTTTCGAGTGTAGAAACCTGTAGCTTCAATGCCTTCTGATCAAAAGGGCACTCAAAAGCCTTGCTGGGCACTGCCTGTAGGGCAGATCCATTAATTATTAAGCTGTTTTCATAATATTAATTGATTGGGTCATTTAACAAAAAGAAAAACAACTAATTTCATAGCAACAACATTTAAAGTTTACAATATTTAAAGTTTATTTAGAGCTAGAACGCCAACACTTGATAACATAAAGTATAGCAACTATGGCCAAACACTTCCAAGAATTTTTAACCTGGAGCCAAGACACGAGACTGACGTCACCGTCTCCAAGTCCTGAACTGGAAAGAAGTTCTGGAATTTTCAGAAGCTTGTTCATGTCTTCTTCAGTGTCATCCTCATCATAAGAAGATGTAGCCCTCCTATGACAAATCTTGACACAAGACTCATAAAGCAATCCTTTCACTAACAACTGGATCATCCGGTCTTCGCTGGCAAAACAGTTGTCTCTATTTCTTTTATCTTGCTTCTGAGGATCGGGTGGGAGAAAACTCATGACGAGGGGATATATCTCGTTGAAACACTCCACCCTGGCACTGCTCGGATTCCAGTGCATGAAATCTGGATGGTTTCCAATGCTTGGCATAGACATCATCAAACAAAGTTTGCTGAAATCCTCCTTCGTCGGACACAATGCTTCCAATTTGTTGACGCATTTCACGACTTCATCGACGGTGTGCTCGTAACCCTGCGTGGCTCCGGATTCAGCTCTTAAGCAGAGCAGCTCCATGTACTTGTGACGATAAATCATGTACTGGAAGCTTTTGTCATCGAAGGAGTCGATTTCGGAAAGAGGCTGGACGAAATCAATAGCATCATCCCATTGCCCATCCAAGATCAGCTGCCTCAGAAACAGCATATCATCTGAGAAGATTCCATTAATAATGCCCGACTCCCTTTCCAGGGAAAGCATAGAAATGTTAAGGTTGCGCTTTGCCAAAAACTCCAAAATGAGTTTTATAACCTGTGCCTCGCTAAATGAGACATTAACCGTTGGCATTTTTCGATGGCACTCGTATGAACCGGCTGGTAATTGTGTGGAATTGCGGCTTCAAACGTCCACAAATTTTCAGCTTTTTATGATGAAGTGCACCTCAATTCATGCGCAATAAACATTATCAGCCAACGCCAACGGGCCAGACACATCACAACTACCAGCAGTTGTCAAATAACAACGGCCATGATTGACAACTTCGCAACAGTAATGATTTTTACAACCGCAAATTACAACTAAAATTGTGAATATAAAAAATTGAGAATATTCACACTATAATTTTAAATTGCGAATTTGGAGGTGCCTGTTGATTCTCCAAGTTTTAGAAAAAAATTACAAATTTCATTGGGCTTTTTCTTTTCGTTTTAGAATAAAACTTGAGTTAGATTGAATTTCCCCACCCTAAATTATCTGGATAAAACTTTGGAGTTTGAAAATACCTATTTCGAAACTCATGTTTAAAAAGTTCATTAATGATTTATAAGTAATTCAGATTCCACTTAATGTACTTTTATATTTTGCCACAATTCAATGCAGAAACAATTCAAATTTACCAAATTTTACCAAATACAAAATCCAAATTATATATAAGGTTATAATAAAGATTAGGCAATAGTAACATTAATTAACATTTGCTTCATTTCATAACACAATAATTCACAATTTTAATAATTATCAATATCCATTTTATCTTTTTCCGTTTAAAATTAAAAAAAATTGAAAATAATAAATTCTGACTATTTGCTTAAGGAATTCCAATTTGGTTTCGGAAAAAAAATCACTCAACCTGTATGCCTTTGTCATTACTTCAATCTGTTGTTTTAATACTATATGTTTTAATATATAATATATAGGATTTTGCCTTATCTCAGGTTTCCATGTTGGGTTCATGTCATTTTCGATGTTTATCAGGTAAGTTCATGCTATTATATTTTTGAGAGAGATGCTAATGATATTGATAATTCTCCGAATGATGAATTTATTAATATTAATAATTGAAAGATTTTTGCTAACAACGCATCAGCATTTAATGGTTGTGAAGTCTAAATAAAAATTATTTACAAATATTTACAGATTAATATTTATAGTAACCGTGCCTCTAAAATAAAGTAAATAATATAGAAATGCCGTCAAAAAATATATTTAAACTCATTTTAGCAAAGAAAGACACACGATTAAAAGTTTAATAATCATCTGTTTACAGATGATAGAAACATGGAAGAGTATAAAGGCCTTTGGAGGCGGATTCAGTCAGAACTTCGAATAAAAACTCATAAGACTTGGCCTGGCCTTGCTCTCAGCTCGCCGTCTTTCAAGTCTTACGTAGATCTTTCACATTTAGAAGACTTTCACTTAGAGAGAGAAGCTCATTTGCCTTCTCAAAGTAATCTCAAGAGTGTTGCTGTTTTGTCGAGTAGTGTTGAAAGCATGTTTAGAAAATACGCCGAAAAAGCAGGAACTTGTGGAGATACACCAGTCACAGATAGGGAACAAGAATGCGAGAACAAATTGAGTAAGGATGGCGATGTCAAAACCCAGGAAAGAAACTCGAATCTTTTATGCGGATATCTGAACAAAATGAAGCTAGGATCCAAATATCTTACGGGTAAAATGTTCAAAAGGAGATGGTTCGTCATGGCAGACGACACCTGTACACTTCTCTATTATAGCACACCTAGAGATCAGATTCCTTTGGGACAAATTGATTTCTCCAAAGCAGTCATTGTTTTTGATCTCAACTTGGACTTCAACATCTTTGAAGTCAGGTGACTGGAATTTCATTGAACATTGAGTGCTTATTTGTTTGGTAAACTCCCATAAGATATTTTTTTCGAGCTAAAGCATTTGCCATTTAAATTTGTTACAACGTTTGTCCAACAATTGTATGCTGATTTTAAAAAAATAATAAAATAGTCTCATAACATGAAAAATAGAAGCTACTTATTCTCAGTTATTGCCACAATGATGAGATGTTTATGTATTGAATGATGCCATTGTGTGAAATAAATAAAAAAATAAATAAAAAATAAAATAATAAGTAAAACTCATATAATATTAGGTAACATATGCTATAGGAGATGCATTGAATTAGTTTTTATTATTTATAGGGACTTGGCAGCCAATTATAGCAAATTCTTTAAACAAAATTGGTTGACTTTTGATGATACATTAGAGTTATGCGTACATTACATTGCTTTAAACTTCAAACCTTTATTTCTAAGTGCCAAGACTTGTTCTGACCCAAGCCTTATAGAAGTAATATTCGATAAAAATATTGGAATTAATTTTGATTAATCGACAGCATGATTTTTCAACAGGACCCTAGACAAGGCAGTTTTGCTGCAGGCAGATGATAGCCAAACCATGATGTATTGGATTCAAAACCTGCAGAGGAAGAGAAAGAAGTACTATCTCCGCAAGGAGCTCAGCTTCACAGTAGAGGTGAGTCGCAGTGGAAGGATGATGCATAAAAGTCCATTGGACATCAGTGATGATGCATGAAGATGATGCATTGTACAATGCATTCTGCATGGTGATGCATTGGACAATGCATTCTGTGTGGTGATCTGTTGGTGCATGTCTTAGTATTGGCATAGGACCATGTAGGGCATGCATTTTTTGTTCTGAGCTAATGCGTGACAAAAGTTAAGGTAGATTACTCTACCATTCACATGATACAATGAATTAGTGAATAGTTTGTTTTTGCTTTTGTTTACCTGTTGCCATTATCTGCTTTTGACTTTTAGGACGGGTCAAAATGTTGACTTTATATGCAATAATGTCTCACGAGTTTATTTGGGTTATTTAACAATGATAATATCATTGATTTGATCTAATATCTGATTCTTAGTTCTTGATTTTCACAAAAATTTACCACGTTTAAAGCAACAGTTGTCAAATAGCATGGATGTAATTGATCTCCAAATATAGTTCTAATAAATATTCATAGGTAGCATGGTTATTTCTTCAATGGGGTTTTTTTTATGCCTTTTAAAGTCTCTTATCTGGGGAATGTTGAGTGATGATCCTTCATTGACTTCATTGTGACCTCATGCATGCATGAATAAATTATGATAATTCCTAGCCTTGAGTCATTTGAGGTTTTGTTTTTGATGTTTTCTATCTTCTATTTCTATATCTATCTATTAACTCTTTGTAATAATTTATTACTTTCTTTGAAACAATTTGAAATTAACAAGGTCAGTCACAGTTCCTGGACTTTCACATTCAGAAGAAATGCATATGGAGAGGCATGAATTTAAATATCCAGATATGGTCAACTTAGCATTTGATTGATGTTAGCAAATCATTTGACAGAGCAAAGGCAGACTCATGCATATTTATGAGGCTTTATGACTAAGATGGCCTTATGTTTACAACCTATAATTTATGCTTAAGAGGCTGCTATTATTAGCTCCCTATAAGCAATTCATTAATTATTTGTCATCTGGATAAATCAAGTTTGAAAATGACAATTAATAATGAGTCTTGGCTAATTATTTATTATTTCCTTTACTGGGTTTTGAACAGCAGGCCCCTGCATAAGTAGGTATTAGTATCTCTTGCAAATGAACTATGGTATGTAATCTATCAGGTCTATGGCATTAATCTGAGTCATGACTTTTCATTCATTTCATTGATGGGGCTTATCTAAAGCCATCTCTTGACTCTTTTGAACACATTCATATCTCATGAAAGCATAAAAAATGCCTACTACTTTTCATATTAAAAGGAATGCACCAACACAAAGGTTGGGTTATGTTGCAATGTTGAAAATAATGAGAAGGCCAAATTTCTAAGACTCAAAGAAATGATTGAAATGGTTCTCAACAGTAACTCAGTAACACTTGACCATTTACC
Source organism: Hirudinaria manillensis (assembly GCA_034509925.1). NCBI lineage: Eukaryota > Metazoa > Annelida > Clitellata > Hirudinida > Hirudinidae > Hirudinaria > Hirudinaria manillensis. Next base: position 1,709,932 of record CM067532.1, on the reverse strand, counting down.
AATGGATAATATTATACAAAAGTGTATAAACAAAATAGGGAGGTTTTTAAAAGTTTTTAATAATGCCTTTTCTCTGATTTGTTGTTTTTGTTGCTGATTTGTGGTCACTGTTTATGTTGTTTATAGTCGTTATGCTTGCCAATCATTTTGTTGGACAATTAAAATTTGTTGGATATTCAACTTAAGTGGTGGACAAAAGAGGAATTGGATGTTAATATAATAAATGCTGCTGATACTGGCAATGATATATTATGGATATCGTTCATGACAATATAAGTCTAAGAACTGACTTTCATCATCTCAGTCATGCTTAGTTGCAAAGAGTGATACATCTTTTTGCCTTAACACATGTAAGTTGTTACAACTCGTGCACCAATTTCCACTTCAGGGGGACGAGTCCGACCTGGTGAACAGCAGCAAATTCCAGTCGATCCTGAAGAAGGTCGATCGTCCGACGAGGACCGTCGGAGAGTCCGCAGCTTCCGTCGGCAACGAACTCTCCAGGAACAGGTCGTTCAGGGACATCTCCCTGACGAAGCTGAGAGTCGAATTTCAAAACAAATTCATCAAGTTGAAATCCATAACCGCCAATCCTGCCAATTTGCCCGGTCAGGGCAACGCCGTCGCCGCTTCCGGCGCGGCCAGAGACGACTCGATACTCGAAATGGCTTCGCCCTGCCAGCCGACCGAACCGAAAGATTTCAAGCAGAACGAAAACGTACCGGAACCGGAGGTCATCCAGGAGGCGGTTCTTCACGGTCGAGGGGCAAAGTTCTTTGGCACGTTCAAGGATAAACTGTCGAGGGTGGACTTTCAGAGTGGCCAGAATGCCACGGGAAAGAAGAAACTGTTTGCCAGTTTCAGAGGGAATTCGAGTGAAACTTGCTCAGAATGCTGCAAGGTAATTACGTTGCAGTCTCGATTTATGCATGAATTATACTCATTTTATTACCATGAGTTGGCAGCTAATAGTTCTTAGACTAATCGAAGTTGTTTTATTTTTTTTATAAAACTTTCTGCTAATTTTATTTGTTTGCCAATCATCATCATCATCAGCGTCATCATCGTCTTCGTTATTGTCTCAAAATGTCAATTGATAAAAAATCGTTAACTCTATGGTGATCCAAATAAGATCAGCAGCATGAAATTTAATTAAACACACATCAGACGCCCCACTTTTTGCTCAGGATAGTTTATTTTCAGACACTAGATTTGCCTGGCAATTATGAAAACTTCCTGTTAATTTTTGTAACCTCCCCTGGAGACATAATTTCCTCTGCTTCCTCGTCCTCCTCCTTTTTATTGAAAAGAATGCTGTCAGAAGTCTTAACCTTCCGTTTTTGCTTTTAGCTGCAGGCGACCGTCGAAGACATGAAGGAGCAGGAAAGGATGCTCTCGGACGAGCTGACCGCCACCCACGTCAGATGTCGCAACCTTCAGAAGACCTTGGAGAAGCTGACGAGAGACTTCGACAATTGGTTAGATCGCTTTGACCTCGAAAGCTGCGGCGACCTCTCCGTAAAGAGTGAAAGTGCAATTACGCTTTACGTCTTTACGCTTAGTAATGACTCTGGTGGTTATAATCGCCTTTCACAGGGAAGTCTGCAGGCACAGTTCCCACATTTGTTCTATGTAGGCACAATGGTGGATGTAGAGAAATTATTTTCCATGCCGTTAATATTATTATTATTATTTTTTTTTTTAATTTTTATTATTGTTATTATTATTATTGTTGCTTTTGTCATAATTAGTGCCATTATTATTTAAAAGTAATAACTAAGCATTTTGGACGAGTGGTCTGCCCACAAATCGGAACATTTCTAAATAATCTCTGAGCTAAAAACAAGCAAAAACAATCTAACATCAAGAAATCGTTAGAAAATCGAAGCCATAATTGAAACTTCCTTTGGCTTTATGTTGATTTTCAGGTCGTGTCTTATTTAATTTCTCCTGTTTTGTTAATAATAATAATAATAATAATAATAATAATAATAATAATAATAATAATGCATCATTTTGTATTCAACAGTGTTTCCTTTGTTTTGTTCATCAGCTATTCTAGGGTTTCCTAGAGTCATTTATAGAATTACATTTAATGTGTTTTAAGAATAATAATAATAATAATAACAATAATCAGCTCAAAGGCTGAGAGGAAAAAGGAAAATTTGCATAATAATAATAACAATAATAATAATTATAATAACCTTTTGCATAGTGCCATAGGCATTAATCATAATAGTGTATCTTTTTACACGTCGGTATAATTATATAAATGCTTTTTTCTCCAAAATTCGAATAATCCACCGTCGGGAAAGTTAAAATTTCCCCTAATCGCTCTTCATCTGCGATTAAAAATAATTCGAGAGAATTGCTCACAACCTCGATTTCTGTTGGACCCAGGAAGAGACTGCAGTCGTCATTGTCATCATCCATGTCATCGGACAAGGACTCCTCGTCTGTGACCTTCCACGAGGACTGCCTGGAAGAAGTGGCGAGGAGGGAAGAGAGGATCGTGGAGATGGAGGACGTCTTGCTCACCATGCAATCCGATCTGGTCATCAAGAACGACCTCATCAGGTAAATAATTGGGGCACTCGACGATCTTTTGGTCTTCTTAAGTAATGCTCTTGCTAGTGATCATTGCTATGTAATGGTACTACTGATGAAACAGAGTGATGTCCTGACTTTGGTGAATTATAGGTCAATGATGCAGATAACCATATTTCATTTAAGCTTTAAACGAGGGAGACACTTTTTGCCAAGCATTTGCATAGCTGATTTCTTTGCATTTTTTTTTAATAATGTGTGCTGCAAGTGGTGATACAACATTCATAAAAGCCAAATTGGAATCACAATGTTCATTGCAACGTAATGTTTTTTAAGGTCCTTGAAATTGAAGCAGGAGTCTGACGAAGCCGACATCCAGAACTTGAAGGACAATTTGAAGCTGAAGGACGAGATGCTGAACTTCCTCAGTGACAAGTGCTACTCGAACTCAAACCAGGCCTCGCCCAAATGCCTGGAGACCGATTCCGTGGCAATGGGAGGCGATCGAACGTCGAGCGCAGATTCCTGCTCAGTGAACTCGAAGGAATCTTTGCCAAGAGAAGTAAAGAAAAGATCATCGGCCAAGGAGCTGCCCGCCCGACCGCCTCCACCTGCTTTTAAATGCCAGGATATTTCTACAGGCAAGGATTCCATCGTCAGACCGGGGGTCGAGCTCAGGAAATCCTTTCCTGGCGATGCCAGGGGCGATAATCGGATCTCTTGCTTCGGAAACTCCAGCATTCAAGAGTCTCTGCAAAGAATAAATTCTGCAAATTTCTCGAAAGAGGTGTCGAACCTGCTCCAAATGGACCTCGAGAAAATCGAGTCCAAGAGCACCGACGCTGCAGAAACGGTGACGCATGTCGACAGGGCAAGCAGCACCAGTAACAAAGACAGGATCCTTGACATTGACAAGGACATCAACAGTGACAGGGAGAAGGACACCAACAGTGACAGAGACAAGGACGTCAGCAGTGACAGAGACAAGGATGCAGACAGTAATACGGACAAGGACACCGACAGTCGGCAAGGAAGCAGTTTGCATTTCAGCAACAGGGAGAACTCCGAGAGTGGATCTTGGGTGGTTTACACCGGGGAGATCTTCTCGAACGAGGTCAAGACCCAGGAGAGGCTAGAGGTGATTTTGCCAGAGAGTTTCCATTGAATGATGTGTTAAATAATTATTAGGAGTTATTCCAGTTAATCGTACATATTCTGTATTGCTTTCTAGAAAATATTTTTTATCAATATTAATTATTAATTAATAATTATCTATTAATTATGAATTAATAATAAAGCTCCATAGGCTTGGGCATCAGGGTCAGGGGATACACTGTTTTTTTATTATTTTTTAATTTTATTTTAAATAATTTTAAGTTTATAATTTTTTATTTACTCCTCCCTCGTTGATTTAGATATCCTTATAAATAAATTAACAAACAAATAAATCAATTAATTAAAACAAAACTGATCACTTAACTCGGTACTTAACAAATTGTTATTATCATTACTATCATTACTATTATTATTATTATTATTATTATTATTATTATTATTATTATTATTATTATATCCCCCTCTTCCATTATGTCATTCCAGGACGAGAGGGTGGCCTACAAAATCCAGAACCAGATGCTGAACCAGGAAATCCTTGACCTCAACGAGATCCTCGTCATCACAGGAGAAAGGCTTGACAAGTCTCAGATGTCAGTCCAAACTTTTTGGTCTTCTTACCCAATACAAAAGCATTGGCTAAAGCTGTGCTATATATATAAGGCATTGTAATAATATAAACATTTATTATTATTATTGCTATTGTATTATTATTATTGCTTTTATATTATTATTATTATTATTATTATTATTTTGGTCTTCTTACCCAATACGAAAGCATTGGCTATTGCTGTGCTATTTATATAAGGCACTGTAACAATATAAACATTTATTATTATTGCTATTATATTATTATTATTATTATTATTGCTTTTATATTATTATTTACCCATTATGAAAGCATTGGCTATTGCTGTGCTATTTATATAAGGCATTGTAATATTATAAACAATATAATATGTAATATTATAATAATTATTACTGTTATTATTATTATTATTATTATTATTATTATTATTGCTTTTATATTATTATTATTATTATTATTTTGGTCTTCTTACCCAATACGAAAGCATTGGCTATCGCTGTGCTATTTATATAAGGCATTTTAATATCATAAACATTTAATATTAATTATTGTTATTATTATTATTATTATTATTATTATTACTATCGTGTTAATATTTATACAGAACATTATTTTATTATGTTTAATAATAGGTGAAGTTGTTCCCATAAGATATCATTAGGAATTTTTTGGTCTCATTACCCATTATGAAATTAAGTTATTTATATAAGCCCTTAAATCATTATCAGCATCACTAATTGTTTGTTAAAATTACGTTATTCACATATATTATATATTATAATATAAGATGTTATATTAATATTATTTATTATATTTTATATTTATTATATTTTATTTTATATTATATATTATTATATTATATTATTTTATTATATATTATATATTATAATATAAGATGTTATATTAATGTTATATTAATATTATTGTGTTTATTAATTAGTAATTCATTGAACTATAACCTTTTTACAACATTCGCTACTCTTCCATCAGTCGCATCACCCAACTGGAGGCCATGAACTATCAACTCCAGAGCAAGCATCTGAAATGCCTCGATGATATACTCGTTCTTTGCTCAGGTTTGATTTTTTCTTATCGTCACCAGTTGTTATCATTAATTTATTGTTAATTTATTATTATTGTTGTTTATTAATTTTTATTTCGTTGTTTGAACTTTATATTGTTACAATTCAAGGTTTATCATCATCAATTGTTATCATTATTATTGTTGTTTATTGATTTTTATTTCATTGTTTGAACTTTATAATGTTATAATTCAAGGTTAATAATTACATCGATTTGTTTACCATTAGTTAACGTTAACTCCTTTTCTGCCTTTCTCGTCGTCGTTCATATCATCTCGTGAACCGTCCTGCTGGTAAAGCTTATTATTATTATTATTATTATTTCGTTACTGAGTTTCTATGAAATCTAATTAAGTGCCCAGTTGCAAAACATGTCCTTAATTCGTTCTTGTCCAATCGAGCTTAGCTGTTGACAGTGCAGTGGTAGAACAAACGTTATGACTTACCACTTTTTTTTTTTACCATGACCTTGATTTTTATTCATAAGCAAGTTATGTATTAAAACCTAACCCTAACCCTCTAACCCTAATGCCCTAATCCTAACCCTCTAACCCTAACCCTCTAACCCTAATGCCCTAATCCTAACCCTCTAACCTTAACTTGTTAACTTGTTTTTATACCACAGTACAATTGACCTTCGTAATCATTCATTTACATGAATTACTTTTCGTCAGTGACCGAGGCTACTGTCTTTTGCAGAGACGAACCCTGATTCGCTGGAAAAGGTCAGGCAGTTTGTGGACGACCAATTACAGCAGGATCCCAACTCGGACAACAAGATGTACAGATACATACTGTAAGTTGCTGGTGAAATGCAGACAGAGTTGTTGCAAGATGGCATAGAAAATTTAATTTGAAATGATTTTATTAAGCATTCATTTTTGTTTTTTGTTTTTTTTTGTTATTTTTAATTATTATTGTTATAATTAGGACACTCAAATCTGTTTAATTCTGTTAGCGTGATTCAACGTATTAACGTAATTCGCAACAACATGAGTTATAATAACAACAAAAACAACAGTTTCTGTACTGACATCATGATTGTCATGAATTTATATTTTAATTACTTTATGGCTGCCATTTTCGATTTCTGCTCAAAGATTGATTAGCATCCAGTTGAGACGAAAATCCTGAGCAAACTTTGCTTGTCTGCCTGTGCACAACTAAATAATTACTTTACTAATTACATATTTAACTAATTACGCTTGCTGTGTGTGGCAATAATCTTCTCTCAAACAAGACAAACACAGGCTTAAACGGCTGTTCAATTATTTAATTAAACTTGTTTCTCTCTCGCAAAAACAACTGTACAATCTGATTTGTAAGGCATACACACACACACACACAACCTTCCATTCAACCAGCTCTGTTTTTATTTAAAGGGAGGGTCCAAACCAGGCCTACGATCAATACGGCTTTGAGAAACACCTGACTCAGCACCAAGTGAACCCGAAAGCCAACGTCGTCGCCAACTCCGAAGCCCAGCTGAAGCCGAACCTCTTCAAATCCAGGGTAAGCTACGACTACTATGATGTCATCGAGTTGATTAGCATAATTTATTCATATATCTGCCGTTCACCGTTGTGGCGAGCTGGCATAACTCGAGGGCTTTGACTGCAACATCATTGAACTGATTAACATAATTTATTGACAATTACATTATTGATGAGTCTGCTTTATTTAGACTCCTTAGGATCCTTATTGTTGGTCGATTGTTTTGTTTATGAAAAGTCGAGAGTGCTAATTGAGTAATTGAGCTATTTTGAATAACGAAATTGTTCTCGGAAATTCCAGCCGGATCTGACCTTGTCTCTCAAATGGGACACGACCCTCATCAGCCTGGAGAGGGGAACTTCCAAGAAAAGTCCCGACCTCAAGCAGATGATCAGAGACGGAGTGCCCAACCAGTTCAGAGGAAGGCTCTGGAAAATGTAAGGCCTCATTGGGGGAGTTGTTGGGATTGGAATTTGTGATTGACGATTGGCATGGCATGCTAATGAATCAATCGATTGATGGAGGTTGCTGTCAATTCAATTAGCTGGGTTTGTTGCACAACTGAGAGGTTGGGAGATGGATTGATGGAGTGGAAACTGAATGAATGCATTTATTGGATGGATGGAAAGAAAGATGAAGAAATTAGTTATGAATTAACTATTATCCTTCATCAAGTTGTTGTTGTTGTTATTATTATTAAAGTAAGCTATTAGTGTTATTTCATTATTTGTTACTATTAAAATTTATTATTATTAATGTTGTTAAAATAATAAAATTAAATTATCATAAGTTTCTAAGGGACGTCGTTCCAATCTGTTGAAATCGATTGACCATTGTTGACATTCTGAACCAATCAGATGCATCGAATTCCTCCTCCAAGACTACAGGAACAACTCTGTAGTCAAGTCATATTCCAGCCTCCTGGACATGATCACTACCAAGGTGGTCGTGACACCTGCAGCCAATCAGGTACGAGTCTGTGACTCTTTGTTTGTTTATTTTTTTTTTTTCCCATTAGAGTTTAATTAAATTTTATTGAAAGATGTAATTTATGTAAATATTGATTCTAATTGATCTAGAAGTTTGATCTTTGTTTGAAATTATTTTAAAATTGAATTTTTACTTAATATTTTTAAAATGTGAAAACAATCTTTTTTTCAAAATTCTCACAAAGATGATTATTTTCAAATTAACTATTAACTATTATTAATTAATAAAAATTAACATTAACAAATCCATTAATCTCCCCTCTCTCTCTCTCTCTCTCTCACACACTCTCTCTCTCTTTTTTACCACAACAGATCGAACTGGATCTCCTTCGAACTCTCCCCAACAACAAGCACTTCTCGACCCTGTCCTCACCCAAAATTGCCTCCCTGAGGAACATCCTCCTGGCATTTTCCATTCACAATCCCGAAGTCGGATACTGTCAGGTGACGTTGACGTTTTTGATGACATCGTGAGTGATTGTGTTTCGTTACTGAGGAGGAGTACGACCTCTGAACTGTGGGATTATCTAATTATAATTTAATTTTGCATGAAATTAATTGTAATTCGTTGCAAGGAATTTTATTTAGTTTTTGAATAAATTTCTTTAAAAAAATATAAATATAAATATTGATAAATAAATAAATAATAATAAATAAATAAATATAAAGTCTAAATATTATGCTCTGACTTTTCATTATAGACATTATTTTAGCATTTACTTTAGTAATTGATCAATTTTTATGGTGCCTAATTCAAAGAATAAATACTTGAACTGGAAAACGTGCTTCATTTAGCAAGTCTTGTTTATGTCAGTTGTTAAGATAATGATAATAATAACAACAATAATAATATTAATATATATAATAATAATATTAATAATAACAACAATAATAATATTAATATATATAATAATAATATTAATAATAACAACAATAATAATAATATTAATATATATAATAACAATATTAATAATAACAACAATAATAATATTAATATATATAATAATAATATTAATAATAACAACAATAATAATATTAATATATATAATAACAATATTAATAATAACAACAATAATAATAATATTAATATATATATAATAATAATAATAATAATAACAACAATATTAATAATATTAATATATATAATAATAATATTATTAATAATAACAACAATAATAATATTAATATATATATAATAATAATAATAATAATAATAATAATATTAATAGTAATACTCATCATCATTATAATATTTATCTCAATTCAGGGATTGAACAGGCTGGCTGCAATACTGCTCCTTTTCCTATCAGAGGAGGAGTCATTCTGGGGTCTCGTTGCCATGGTAGAGATGGTCATGCCACCCAAGTACTACAGTCACACCCTCATTGCTGCCCATGCCGACCAAGTCGGTAGAACGTCCTTTTTTTTTGTTTGATTTTTGGTCGATTTATTCTGAATATCATATTAAATGCATTTTTTTAAAGTTTAAGGCTCATACATGTCTCTTATACATACATATATATCACCATTTATAATATATAATATTATTAATAAATATAATAATAATAATATTATTATAATAAATTAAAATTAATATATATAATATTATTAAATTTATTAATAATATTATTAAAAATATAAAATTAATATTTAAATATAAAAATTATTTATTAATAATATTATTATTATTATGATTTATTATCATTGATTGTTGTCCTTTTGCAGAGGGTCCTCAAGGAATTCGTGTCGGAGAAGCTTCCTGTTCTCGTGAACCACTTTGCGTGGCTGAGTTTCGACCTGAGCCTCTTCACCTTCAGTTGGTTCCTCACCGTTTTTGTTGACAACATGCCCGTCAACACCTTCCTTAGGATCTGGGACACCTTCCTTTACGAGGGCAGCAAGGTGATGATGATGATTGTTGATGGTGTTGGTAATGATAATGATGATAGTGATGATAGTGATGATGATTGTGATTACTTTAGTTGGTGGTAGTGATGACTTGCTGATAACATTCTAACTTTCTCCATGTGATTAATTATTTGCAAAGAAATGTATTTGATTATCTCAAGGATAATCTAGTAAAAGATAATTAACCACTCAGAAATAATAAACATTACAGCTTAAATGACTTAATGCAGGCTGATTTAATTATTTATCGATTAATTGATTGATTGATTTATTTATTTATTTATCGGTCGATTGACCATGGGCTCGATGGACTGATTAGACTGATTGAGGGTCTTGAGAGTATCATTGTTAATGGTGCAATACAGGTGCTGTTCAGGTATGCGGTCGCCATCATGAAGTACTATGAGGATCAGATGCTGAGCCACAAGACGGCCGCCGAGATGAACATGTTCGTGAGGAGCATGTGCGAGGGTCTCCACGACATTGATCGTCTTTCACAGGTTGAGATCCTATTGAATACTCTGCCAGTCGAAAGCGATTGATTGATTTATTTATTTATATATTTATTCATTTATTTATTCATTCATTTATTTATTCATTTATTTATTTATTTATTTATTTATTCATTTATTTATTGACTGAATGATTGATTGTAATTGATCAGTGGAGATGTGTCATTATTTAACCAATCAGTTGTTGTTTACGAAAGATGAGGCATGAGTTGCAGGAGGTGGCATGCGATGTTATTAGAAATATCATTATCATCATCGTCATCACTATCATCATCATCATCATCATCCAATTTGTTTTGATCTCAGATTGCCTTCAATGAATTGAATCCTTTCTCCATGAAAAAGGTCAGAAACAAAAGGAACATCCACCTGCAGAAATTAACGGCAAGGAATTTTAATTTTGTTATGACTTCCCGGCAATCGTTTAGCGAATAATCGTGTTGCGATCGATCGGTCAAGGAAGGTCGCGTAATAAGTTAACGAGTTAATTAATTATAATCGACTGCGTTAAACAGCAAGAACTCCAGGAGTTGGACAAACTTCGACACTCTTTTGAGAACAGCATGTCACAGCAGCCCCACAAGAACTTGGAATTCAAGAGATCCAATGCCTCTAATGTTTCCAGCGATGAAAACGACTAACCGTGTCGATCGAGACGACGTTGACGGAGGAGGATGATGATGATGATGGAGTTAGTTAATTAGCAGTTAATTAGAGAAGTGGTTAGAAGCTGCTGCTGCTGCTGATGATGATGATGTTCGAACATATTTAATATCATCTCCACGTCTGCAAAGTTTTGTTATTTTTAAACTTAAATTTAAAAATCGCCATTTGTTATTGCCGTGTCTCCACGACACTTTTCTGCAAGAAGATAGTATTATTAAATTCAATTAACTTACGTGATTATTCATGCTTTGTCTTACTACTAATAATAATGGTTTAATAATAATAATAGTTTAATAATATTAATTGATTTCATCATTTGATTCATCAGTCTGCTTTTTTTGAAAACTCTGGAGGCTACAATTTTTTTTGCTGATCTTCAATAACGTTTGATTGGTCACTCCATCAAGTTGTTTGTATTGTTGCTACGGTATTAAACATGTTTCGTGCGTGGAAATAGTATTGTTTAGTATTGTAGTCCAGGAGTGATTGAGTGACTTCACGATTGTATCGATTGCAAATCCTACAAATAAATTGATTTTCGATCGGTTACCAATCGGTTGCGGCGAGTGTTTAATTATGATTTCGTTTTCGTTTCTTCAGTTGTTCGACAACATTCCGAAAGAGCATTTGAAGATTTTTGTTTTTCAAGATTTGTGATTTTTCACATTTTTCTTTTTAAATTTAAATTTTAAATTTCCACTCGTCATTTACGTTATTTTATTCCTTTGTTGATGTTGTTGTTGTCAATGTTGTTTCGACTTTATTTACCCAAGACTTGTTTGTTTGAACGAGTGCCTCAATATTTCAAGAATAGAGACTACTTGTTCTTTGTTGTTTATGAATATATATATATATATATATACATACATAAATATTTTGCTATTAATTCTTTGTTTACCAGATTTGCTCATTTCTGAATTTACCGTTCCATCCAAAGAAAAGAAAAATCACTTTTTGGATTTTGAAAAGTTTTGATTTGAGTTCATTAAGATCCTAGCCAGAAAGACATCTTTATAATAGTAATGGTTTAATAATAATAATAATAATAATAATAATAATAATTGATTTCATCATTTGGTACGTCAGTCTGCTTTATTTGAAGATCCTTGCCAGTAGAAAGACAACTTTATTGTCAAAAAGGAAGCGTTGCTTCACGTGATCAAGTGACGAATTAAACCCTGCAAATAGTTCTAGTCATTTAGGTTAGAGAAAGGCTGAAAACAGCGAGCACCGATCCTTAACGTACTTAATGTATTATATTGGCGAACAGAGGCAGTCTCTGTTATTGATTGACTGGGGACCTCGGCTCTCCCCAGTACCTGCTGGGAATTACTTATTGGATTGGAGTAGTTTATTACACAGACTTTGGTCTCCTTAAACCACTATATAGTAAAGTTAAAATTGAGTTGTTTTTAGCTGCTTCAGTCTTAATTGATCGTAATCGTGCATTTCTATTTTTCTGTGCTATTTTGGCTTCTAGGATGATCTGCATTGAACAATAGGGAAATAAACTTTATTCTAAATTGTAAAATATGTTTTCCAGACTGCGAAATTTATTTGAATCAAGTGAAGCTCGCTTCATCTTTCGAACAATTTCTCCAAATAATGAGCACACATTTCGTGACATTCTAGAGTTAAATTTCTAACATTTTGGTCTATTATTAAATAATGATTAGTCTATAAAATAATGATAAACTTGTCATCTTGAAAAAACATTGACGCCGAAATCGAAACACCTTTTACAAGGAAACGTTTTATAATGAAATATTTAAGTCACCTACCCCCGCCTTGCTGTACGAACACACGTTCTCTTTGGAGCCTCGATTGGCATGCTGCTTTTGGTTTGAGTTTGAAGTCCGCTCATTATAGATAGGAAAAAGTGATTTTTTATGGTAACTCATGTTATATTTCACGAAATTTACTCAAATTTTAAAATGTTATGTAAAAAGTGTTTATACATTTATGTATAAAAATTTCATTGAGTATTAATTTCACACTAATTGAGAAATAACGAAAACGCTTTTTTGGGGCGCCCAAATATGATAAGAATTTGGCGATGAAAGTCAATAATAAGATCAGAAATTTATTTTTTGCACACAAAATGTTATTCAATACGAAATTATATTTCTTTTTTTTTTCTATTATATCGAAACATCTATTATTCATAGACAAACACAATTTTCTTATGTAGTCCAATTTCATCTCCTTCCAGGCGACACTGATGGCATCTTCCAGCTCTAATTTGGTCTTTATAAACTGCTCTTGATAACTCACCCCAACAATTTTCAATAGGATTGAGATCCGGTGAACGAGCTGGCCAACTCAAAACCTTGATGTTATTTTCCTGGAAGAAGTCTCTTGTCACTTTCGAAGTGTGGATAGGAGCATTGTCTTGCTGAAATACAAAATTCCGTCCATATTTCCTCTTGGCGAAGGGCAGGAGATTATTGATCAATACTTGGATGTAGTCTACTGACTTTTGCCTTCCTTGGAGGAAGGCCAAATCAGTGACTCCATCATGTGAAATCCCTGCCCAAATCATCACTGTTCCACCCCCATGATTCCTGCTAAAAAATGTCTCCTTCTCTTTTCTTAGGTCATGCCAGTAGCATTGATGACCATCAGGACCATCTAGGTTGAACTTTTTCTCATCAGAAAATATTATATTCTTCCAACCTTCAGCGTTTGACAACATCGTTTTTGCCCACTGAACCCTGGCAACTTTGTGATGTTCTTGTAGGGCTGGAACTTTTAATCTCTTCTCATACTTTAAAATACCACTGCCATTTAGGTAATTTAATACTGTGCTTTTACATACAGGTAAATTTAACTCTGTTCTTAGCTGATTTGCAGAAAATCTACCTGATGATGCTTTTCTAACCAGCAGTCGTTCTTGGTTGGCGGACAGCTTCTTCTTCCTTCCGGGAGATTTCTTGCTACCATAAGCTTCAGGAGCATTCAAATAATTAGAAATAACATGTACAGACCTATTGAGCTCTTTAGCAATCATCTTGCAGGAATAATTAGCTTTCCTGAAGGCTGTAATCTGCCCCTTCTCATTTTCAGACAAAGTTTTACCTCTACCCATCATTAAACTGTAACTAATACACTAAAAAGGATTTTTTTTTGTCAATGTTTCATGTTTATATATCACTAAAACTTACTTTGAAGATCTTATGAACCTTGTAATATAAATTTTATAACACATATGCAAAAAGTTCCTATCATTATTGGAAAGTCTAAAAACACATTATTATTCAATTTACAAGTTGTATTAGTCATAGGAAGCTCAAATTTTACAAGGTGTTTTGTGTGTGATAAAATGATGCAATGCCCAAATTTGAACAAATTTCATTGGTTAGTTCTCGAGAAATTAGGAAAAATGTGAAATTCCTATCTTTATTGTCTCCACAACGGCGCCCGGCTGGCTTTTGGCTAAAACCTCGATATTTCTAGCGGAATGCATTGCATCACTTTAAACTCCAGGTCGTTAAAGTCCGAACTGGGAGCCGAGTATAAATATATTCTTGTCAATATTGCCATGGCTGTCAAAATGGCAGCTCGTTCCGACAAACCTCGCAGAAGGCGAAAGGATCATCATAGGCATCTAACCATTTCTTTCTCATGTAGGCTTCTCTCTCTATTTGGTTATATTTTTTATTTATCCCAAAAGCATCTATCCTTCCAACTCCCCAATCTTTGGCAACATTTCTGGATACATTAGCAATGTTTTCAAAGGTATGAGAGGCTTTGTGAAGTTATCCAATTTGAGATGAAAGAATCAAAGACATGATGAGTGGAGAAAGCCAAAATATGAGAAGTTAATTGCAAACAACCTCTGTTGAACGCTGCGGAAAAGTAATAATGTCTTTTGATCGAATGATTATATATGAGACTATTAGGATTAGTTTCAGTCTTATCTAAATACAAAATATCTAACTTAGATTCCTTAGTTAGTTTATTAAAATAATAAATAACGGAATTTTATAATAAAAAAATCATTGAAATTACTCCAACATAATATATTTCCCTTCCCTATCCTTCCCTTAATAACTTCTTCCTCGGCAAATCCTAGCACATGATTTTCCAAGCTCCTAAAATTTAGCTCCGGTCGGTCACTAGTTCTAGCCAGTATTAAATACCATCGAAAAGAGAAAAGTTCTGTAAGGGATGTTCATTTTCTGAAAATAGCCGATTTGCAGCACCTGTTAGGACAGCCCGTACACTTTCTAAACATAACAAAATTTAATACATTGCAGTATGTAGTCAGCAGTAAGGCATTTCGAAGGAAAATCGTTTTCAAACTTAAATAAACACCGTGACCAAAACTTTCGGGAAAATGGTCAAAATAACTCGATCAAGCATACAGAATTACAAAATAAAATAAAAAATGTAGAGGTACTTTACGTGTTGTTTATATTCCGTGCAAATAAGCTGTAATTGATAGTTCAAAGCAGTATTTAACGTCAAATAAGCAACGTTCTACCAATGTTCACAGACTGGTAGAGTAGATTTGACAGCGTTTTTTTCTTGCTAGCATTAGATTGGTTAACTAATCAGCGTAAATTCTTAAATCTTGATATCATTCAAGGACTTTTTAACGGAGATTTATGACCTGCTTGTAAGAACCCTGCGGATGATCTCTAATTGGTCTCCTAACTTGAAAGGAAGGCTGGCTGTCATTGATGGAAATTAGGGTTCTAGGCATCGGTCCTGCCTGGCCGAGACTGGAAGGGCCGTGCGAGGCTGGAAAGTAATTCGTATGGACATCTCTAGGCACAAGCTGACCAAGTCTGCTCACACTGAGGACTTTGGCAGAAGATGAGCGAGCCCGGTGTCTGCCGTCCATCGCTCCCTGAACTATATTTCTTCTGTACATGTGGCTGTCTTCTATAGGTTCGAGAAACATGGAAGAACTGGAGAGTCTGTTGCCTCGTATGTTGTTTGCCATAACCGGGGGCGGATAACTTTCGCCAAAAGAGTAATTGCTGGTATAGGATGCTCTTCCTTTAGCAATTGTTTCAAGGTCGGAGGCAGTGTTGTTATAATTCTTGCTGGCCTTCATTTTCGGTTTTTGAAAATAGCCCGCGTCCACGTAACTGTAGGGTATCCCCTTTTGTCTGGGCATGTCTTCACTGCCAGAGAAGTCAGCGTCACTAGAATATTTGAAACGCCTCGGATACTTTTTAATGGGAGGCCTCTTGTGGCGAAGATAGAAATTAGAGGTGTCAGAATCCTGTCCGGAGATCCTACTGAAGTAAGAATCCTTCGCTGTGCTGCTGAAGTGAGGCCGATTGTTCACAGTAGGAGGCAGTCTTGCGATAATCCTGCGATTGTCTCCATTGATTGACCTATTGGCCGTCTCTCTATAGCGTACTCCAGAGCCATTCCTATGGACGACATCTGGCATAGGGTTGATTGGAAGACTTTTCTTACTCGGAACCTGGACTACCGCCCTTTCTCTGAATCCATCTTGTCTTTCCGGTTGAGCGAACAAAACAGTGACCTGACTCTCGTTCTCGATGTCAGCATCGTCCGATTCTTCCTTCACCAGTGTCCTCTCTGAAGCCATCCTGTCAAAACGTAGGTCGCTGAGACTTTTCGAGTTCTTTCCATGGCGATTTCTGTGCTTTGAATTGACGTGGCCGTACTTTACGTTGGGAACTTGGAGCAGCTTATCGTCTCGATTGCCGAACGTCTTGTTGTGTTTCGAGTCGCGAAAAGTTTCGTCGCTTCCGCTTTCCTCTTCGACGTCGCTGCATGCTATGTCCATGAAGAGGGCCTGACTGGAGACTGTCTTTTCGAGATGGCCATAGTTGTTGTTAACATCGTAAGACTTCGTCCTTCGTTCGACTCCGTTAACTCTGTGTTGCTGATTTTGTTGGACGGGTCTTCCCATTACTGCTATCCTGTTATAGTTTCCAGTCGCACCGTCGTGCTGCGAATCATTCAGAGAGACCATCTTTAGGTCGTGCCTGTGGTCCAATTTGATCGATGGTTTGCTCTGAATCTTCGGTCCTTTCTGGTCGATGCCCAGTCGTTGCTGGCCAGTCTGGACGGCAACGCTGGGGCGTTCCATCTTGTAAGAGGGACGATTGGATGATATTTTGTGGTTGTTGGTGGCGTTGAGGTTGAGATTTGTCAATTCGTTCCTGGTATAGTATTGGCTGTAATAGCTGCTAGTCGGCTCCCTGATGCTAACCTGTGCAGGGTTTTTCGCCGGAACAGGGTTTTGCTTGAGGTTACTATCGTGAGTTACTATGGTGACGTGTCTTTCTGCTGAGTCTGCCAGTTTCATGTTCCTTAAGCCCTGGTTGATTTTATAGTTGTCGACCTCTGATTCACCCTGGTATCTTATCGAAGGATGTAGTGGTTGTTGTTGATAGCGATAGTAGGACTGTTGCATGTTCTTCTGAGATTTCATGGTGGAAGCACCGTTGGATAAGACTATCACCCCTGAAATGCGAAACAATTATACAATTATTAATATTTCTGGCAAAATTATATGTAACTCACGATCAAAAATAATAGTGCCAAGCCTAATCGCTCCACCCCATATTTATTGTTTGGATAATATGGAACGAATTTTTATAAATAAAAATCTGTAGCGATTCGGGAACGCAGTGTCGTAACAGTATCCAATTCGAAGTAGTGAAATTCATTTGGCAATCAATTTATTCAATCAATTCTTGGTATGCAAGGTTCACAGCTAGCGGTCGAGGCGTGTTCTGCTATTGAATTCGGTACAAGCTCAACTCGAAAGAATGACTTTAAATTCTTGATATACTATTTACACGCGACCGAGTTATAGCTGAACAAATTTTTAAAATCTGTGTCAAAATTCCTATCCATAGATACGTAGACACGTGGGCTGTATGACCTCCAAAAAAAAAAGATTCGAAGAAGATGAATGTTGGGATCTCTAGCACCTAACCCACCCAGACCATAACGTAGTCCCATCCAGACCATAACGTAGCCCAATCCAGACCATACCCTATCTCCTGACTCCAGAAATCCACGTTAAGCCGATAAAAATTGAGTCTATCTTTTACTCCTCGCATGTCCAAGTACCTACGAAGGTGACCTAACCGCACTAAACAAAATGAAATCCCCTGAAAATCCATTTCAAACCCACTTTCTAATTCTGGCGGTCTGACGTCAATCTTCTGTTGGAGTGCAACCTTACAATCGTTCATCAGAGACGACCATTCTTTGCTATTCATTTCCCTATGACCTTCAACCATCATGACCCACAAATGTTCCGTCAATGGTATTGCCATAGGGTTGAAGTTGATTTTATCTGTTAATATAATAATAACCATTATTAATATATTGTATTTAATGATATGTATTGCATTACATTATGTTATATTCGAATGTATGTGTATAAATGTATAATAATAATAATATATGGTATATAAAAGTAATAAAATATGATCATTATTAATATTACCAAATCGTCAATACAATTAATATGTATGGGGAACAGTTATCTCCAGATAAATGCATTCCATGTGACAAGCTTCTAAATGTTTGCTCCAGTGAGTACTGCCTAACCATGGTACTGTCATATAATTTAGCAATATGTAACTTACAGAGGACCACAGTCAATATGCCATACTGTGTTAATCTCTATTTTTAGTAACTTCACCACCGCCAGGGCCCATTTTACTGGTAAGTTGTAATTAATATACATATATATTATATAAACAATTTATATATTTATGCAGTTTCCCATGGTACCTTATACAGTACAAGAAACAGAGTAAAGTCTATACCATCGTCCAGTGGATGCACCACGAGGTAATGCTGCTTTTCAACGCTGTTGAAGGTCATAGGGCCAAGGTCTTGTGACCTCAGAGGTGCTCCATCCGAGACAAGTAGGTCATCGAAGGATATTGGAAATCTGATTTTCTGCGATTTGTCCACTTTGACTTGCAAGTAATCCCAGACAACCTCCCTTTTAACCACTGCATTAAATGGTTTTTAAGAATATTTCATTTAATATTTAACGCGTTGAAAGTTTTTGTTGATGTAATTTCTATATTTAAAAAAAACCAAAACAAATACTTACCACGTCCGAACACGTTAATTCTTTCCATATATAGTGGAAAAGTGTCCGGTATGCTGACCAGACCATAGTTCTTGCTTTTCAGGATCAACCTTCTTTGTTCTATGGTATGACTGACCAATAACAGCTGAGGATGATGTTAACGATTAGTATTGTAACATTCACTGGAGTGTTAGTGGATGCTTTCAAAAAACAAGATGGCTGAGGTTTGTATTTTGCGAAATGGGTAAAAGGTGACTGAATATTTCACATGTCTTTCAAATATTAATGTATCGTAATGCCCGTCAGAAAGTAAGCAATGGCGAAATTTTACTAATATTAGGAGTTTAGCTAATGAAACTTGGTTAAACCAACAGCTAATTACAATTTAATAAAAATTGGCAGGCTTTCTTGTAGATTATCATACTGTAGTTACTTGCAGTAGAATGTTCGGTTGTTAAATTAAGACTTTAAGTCAATATTTAAGATGAGATAAAGAAGAAATTATTTGCTTTTGATTTTTATTGCAACCTTCTGGTACGCGGTAACCCAATACTGGGCATTCCTAACAACTCTTAAAGAATGTTAGTCGCATTATCTCGTTGCTGTCATTGTTGGCTTGTTGCAATCAAAGATGTATTTTTATTCTTTAGCCAAAGATTTAGGATTTTCTGCGCTGAATGAACTGACTTGGAAGGTAGAAAGGTGACTTGTGCAGCTAAAGACATTCTACAGCACAAGAAATTTTGATTCTATTTGTCTCAATATTAAAATTTATGAATAGCTGGATTTTCCAATAAATGGAATTAGAAAAAAAATACTAAAAATCTATTTGCATTCAAATATAAGCAAAGTTATTTATTAACATAAATTTAATTTTCGCTAGCGAATTCATTAATCGATTTATGGTCAAGTACATGTATTTGTTTAGTTCTAGTTTTCTCTCACGTCCTACACGTGTTAATCAAGAGGTACATTGGTTAATCATCTCTTAGTAATTAGTAAAACACTTTATCTCTTTGAGAATCGTCAGAATGTTTGCATTAGTTGTATGCGTATCGGGAAAAGGTCAACATTGTAAATGTCAAGATTTGATGTGAAAACCACTTTGAAAATGTGAAACACCTGGAGCCCTTTAAGTGGTCTTTAAGACAACATTCTATGAATATTCACTATAAATAGATGAGCAATTTTTAACTCTCATCCCTGGTCTTGCAACTTTGGCTAAGCGATGTTTTTACGATGTTACGACCCCAAAAGGGGTGGACTGGCACCTTATCGAATTGTGCGTAACTTTGCAAGATCGTGAAGAAAATTTAATGAAATCAAGTATTGATTTAGAATTTAAGATTGAAAACAATGGCTACTATAAAAACCTAAAAATCTATAAAAACCAGTCATCAGGGCAACAAATCTCATATTTTAATATCCAACCCTACACGAGAAGCAGAGAACAACATCAGAGGTTCACCTTCTTTGCTGGAATGAAGCGAAGAATGCCTCGGTAATCGCGGTCAATGGCGACGATCTTGGGGAATTCGTTGAGGAATTTTTGCACAAACCCGGACAGAATCATTCTCTGGGGATTGAGTTTAACCTTTTCGTAGCCAGTATCCTCCGCCATTCTTACTTTTCAACTGGAGCAAGGATGACAAATGATATTAAAGCACTTGAAATACCGATTTATGAAATATCCTCAGAGATTCTAAGATTCTTTTTTAGTCATGTTTGACGAATTTTTCGTTCTAAAATACTTTTATTTTAGTGTTTTGAGTTTCCTTAAAAGCCAGAATCTTTACATTCCGTATGTCGAAAACACATTTCAGGCAGAAAATGCCTCAGCGCCTTTGTCGCCACCTTTGCCTAGTCTCCTACTGGTTTTCTCTCAAACAGCCAATGAATTCAATTTCATTCAGAGGTTTTGGCTCAATGGATTCGCTCGTTAAATTGTGTTCTCTTTTGTCAGAGTGGCTTTGAATATATGTAGGATTTGAAATTATCTACGTGTGGCCATTACGTGTGGGGTTATTCATCAAGTGCATCTCGCGAGATAAGAAGCGCTTCTTGGATAAGAAAATCGTTTGCAACGGCTTCCTCTGGTTGCTTTTGAAATACATCGTTTTAGTCCGACCGCCATTCGTTTGCAGTATCAATCGTCGATCAAATTATGAGTTTTTTTTTTATGAATCATTTTTATTCTAATTTTATTCTAACTGAAAAAAGATAGGGCAGAAGCATAGCATGAGACCAGTCGTGTTAGAAGTAGTTCTAACTGACTATCACATTAAATGTATTTGACTCAGAATCCTATCTGCATCAGAAGATACCCGCTTTTTTCATTTTTGCAGCTGTTCATTCTTGACTGATGAGATTGTTGCTGTAAAGAAAAAATCAGACTGTGGAATGCTTCGTGACTTTTGCGAGCTGCAGGTTTGAGTGCCTTCAAACAAAGTAATTGTTTCAGATGTCAAAGCGGACAATTATTTATCTTGCTTTAATACAATCTATTCATAAATTGCACGGGACTACGTTGTTTAGCTCATACGATCGATATTCAGCAAAATGTAAAATTTCAATTTTGTTTCAGGTTGAAAATTTTAAGTTGTAATAAGTTTGAGAATAAAGAGATTTAATTTTCTAGCAATTAAAAAAAATCTGATAGTACCATGATAACGAGAATCTAACTATTTAATGTTATGGTACAAACTCCCAAAATTGTGAACTAAAATTTGAATCTTATTGAATTATTGAAACCATAAAAAAATTAAAAAAGATTTTCATCCCACAACCAACCCCATCAAATCTAATTTCTGATTGTTTTTCTTGACTTTGGATCGCCCCTTGCGACTTTTTCTGAACTGGGTAATCTGGATTAAAGTGTCTTAGAAAGAACAAAAATTGTTTATTGATCTATAATACAAATGAGAACAATTACGCCGGAAAAGGGGCGCCAAACAAAATGAATCTGGTAACCACTACTTTATGACTGTACCTACTTTAATTTGAATTTTTATTTTAAAAACTAGATTTAATTCTGTAACCTAGAATTTTAAATTTAAAATATTTCAGTTAAATAGTATTAATTATGATTGTAAATAATTCGTCTGCTGATTCAGCGGCAACGGGTTTTTTTTCGTCTGCATATATCGCTGTAGTGGACTCGTCGGACTCAGGTTTGCTGGAGTTCAGTAGCATCTATGTTTAATTTTCCAAATATTTTTCTTGTCTAAGTGACTATGGTAAATAA
This sequence comes from Hirudinaria manillensis, assembly GCA_034509925.1. Taxonomy (NCBI): domain Eukaryota; kingdom Metazoa; phylum Annelida; class Clitellata; order Hirudinida; family Hirudinidae; genus Hirudinaria; species Hirudinaria manillensis. The sequence goes on along the minus strand of CM067532.1, from coordinate 1,687,735 downwards.
AGATTCTCTTAAAAGGGAAATTAAAATTCCGTCTAAAATTCGGCCAGGTTTGAATAGAAAATGATATGGTTATAACTCCGAGGGACTAAACAACATATTACATTTAAAGAAATGTTTTATGCGAAATGCCTTGCCAACAAAAACAGTCCATTAAGGTTGATCTGGATAGCCGCTCATTGGGAGAAAAAGGTTTCTAAGAATCAGGTTTTCCGAACAGATATCAAGGCTATCGTCAATGAAATATGTCGCAACAAAGTAATTAACGTTATCTTGAATTGATGAACATAACAGTCATTATTTCGACATTTTCACCTGATTGCTGCATAAAATATATTTCATGAAATTCCAGATTTCCATAAGTCTCAGGATTTCAGGACATTTAATGTATGGTATAGTGAGAATATTCTCAAGAAAAGTGAAGTATCTTTTGACAGAATGCGATGAAGCTCTTTCTGCCATCAGGTTTGGTCTTGTGCCAAAGGAGTCAATAGACCTGGTTTCAGCAGCTGATAAGAAGGAGACTGTGACAATGGAGCAGACCTTCGGTTTACTTGAAGAAGAATTTAATATCGATTTTCTGTAGGTGACATTCAATATTTTTGAATTGATGAGGTTGAATTTGCATTTTGATTCATTCATTAATTTCAATGGCTCTCTTTAACTTAGTGCTCTGTAATTTAATAATAGGATAAGATGCTGGCTTGTACTTTTGCATTTCAATTGGAGTATTTGATTACTTGATTTATTAAATTAAATAATTGAATTTTTTTTCCGTAATTATTCAGTCTTTGTCATTTGTCACCTAACACAGTACTGGTACAAGCCTAGCATTCAACCTGGATTTGACAGCTCACCAATGTAATAAGGAGGACATCACCCTGAAGGAACCAAATTGCCCCATGATTAGTTCATTTATGGTTGAAGGTCAAGGGTCAATTTATTTAATTTTTTCTATTGATTGGGACAGTTCTTTAAATATAATGTTTAGTTTATTTGTCAAGTTGTTAATGTTTGAAGCTGAACAAAAGATATCAAATGAGAACATTAATTGCTCTGAATTAAATTTGATTCTGTTCTTCCAAGTGTTTTTGCTAACATTACAAACATTATCAGATAATTTTGATTTTGGAGATATGGATGAACTTCTCAACGATCTTCAACTGTTGCCTGTCATTATGGAAGGTGATCCAACATACATTAGTTTGCATTCACGTTTAGTCTTGATTAGCATTGCTAATTATTATTAATACCAGAACAATAGCAATAAATAATAGCATCAGAATTATCTTTAAGTAATACTAAAGCTTTTAAATTAAAGTATTTTATCAAGATATCTGTGTTTTATGTCAAGCAATTTGTTGAACTATTGATTTTAGGATCCAGTTTTCATCGACCTTTACAAGGTCCCTCCAAAGACATCACAGCTAAGAAGGTGGATGTTGCTTGTGTGCCAGAAACACATCTTGATGGTTTGCCTGAATTTATTCCTCTTTGCCTGTCAAAACTTATTGAAGTTCTATTTCTATGATGATATTGACGATAAAATACCTTTTTATAAATTATTACAGCTAGATGTTAGATGGATCAAGATAAGGCTTACTTTGTTCTAGAAGTCCATTTTATTTTTATATTAGCTTTTGTTATTATTTTATATTAGACTGATCAATACTTAACCAAATACTTAACCTTAATTCAAAATGGTTATTATTAATGTGTTTTTTTACTGTGGTGTTCTGGAACAGAAGTAATAAACCAATCAAAGCCATCCAAGAGGAAATCTCGAGTGGAAGAAGTCTCAGTTGCTGATGAAATTGGTGTTGGAAAGCATAAAAGGGTGAAAATATCTGATGACATTGAGTTCATTGGCAAATCAGGCTTACAACCTGAGGATCTTGTAACCAATAAAGGTTAATCATGATAATTGTTGTTGTAACAGTTTAAGAAATTATGTTTTTTTATGATTTTATACAATTTTAAACTTAAAGGATGATTCTTTTAAGAATGAGATGAAATTTCATTGGATTTAAGCCAAGAAAGGAAAATTATTCCTAACAAAAATATTTAAAATTATTATTATTATTATCAATTTGTTATTGATATTAGTTGGTGTAATTTAACATTTGGATGATTGCCAGGAATTTTCAATGTTATGTTAATAATGTTAATTGATAAAAATCTCAGATTTGGACATCACATTGGATAAGAACATTCTCTATGATCCAGGTTAGACCCTTTTCAGTCATCACTGTCATCAATACGAATCAGACTTTTGCCAACAATCAGAAGTTTGCCAACGTGCGATGGAATATTTACTTAAATGTTACTTTTCAGTCTTAAATTTTAAATATCTTGATATTGGGTTTATCTAAAGGCAATGTTTTGGCCTTTACGAGAGGGAATTTAATGATCACCTTTATGTATTAGTTGAATTACCTTTAAGAATTAATTTAGTAACAAGCAAATTTATTATCTTACCATCAAGATACAGCAATAAAACTAAAAAAGAGGAGAAAGTTAATCATTGACCAGACCATAGTCATCTCCAAAGTGGCCATGAAGCGCCACCTGAGTGACACTGCCGTCATTCTTCAGGCAGGCCTGGAATTGGCTCCTCCCACCAAAAAGATTATGATAGTCTCTGAGAGTGGTCGAGTTCCTCAGATATTTCTGCGCTCTTCTCAGCACCTCATTCATCCAATACTAATCCAGGTAGGGCTGGATGCCATCTTTATACTAGCCTTGAGTAAAGTTACAGTTGTGGCGCAGATGGTCTAATCATATGAAAATTTTTTCATTACATTAAGTTATGACAGTGTCTGAAAAAGTATCATGGGTTTTATGGGTTGGATTTTGTCATAATTTTATAACAGACACTTATTGATCCCCTGAACTAAACATTCACAAGGGCTGTTAGGAATCGGTCTTAGTTGCATTATAAAAAATATTTTATTGTCAAAGATGTTAGAAAGTAACATGATCGTCTCACCTGAAGATGATCATCAAGATGTACCTGACATTGAAGTTGCCAGGAGAGAAGCAAGGAATGGAAGAGAGGAAAACGTATGCACATTGAACATCTCCACTGAAAATCTTGAACTACAAAACGATGCTCCCGTGGAACCACCTCCAGCAACCGATGGTTGGAACAGTGCACAAAACACTTACCGATGTTTTGAATGAATAATTAAGTCAGAGATTCTTGTTCTTCAGTTGTGCAGGTTTTAGATGGTCTCAAAGAGAAAGAACAGATTATTGATGAGGCTCAGAATAGTCAGGCAGATCTGGTAGGTCAAATATGGTCATCAGCATAATAACAGATTTAATCAATGTTTTAAGTCTGAATTAACAACAACAAAATTAAATCTGCAAGTCAAATCAAGGGAACAAAAACCTTTGTTCGGCCTTCAAATTCACAACTATTTGCTCTTAGATTCTTAGTATCTTAGTAAACCTAGATACATTGTAGGTGTTTTCAATAGTTTAAGTTGAATTAATCATTTACAATGATTTACCAAAGCCACCAAAAGAAGTGATTAAAGACAGAAAGGCCAAGAAAAGAACAGATGATTCAACTGATGACCTTATTGGATCGAAAGAAAACATACCTGAACTCCAAGTTTCACCCGAGCTCTTTGTATTGCCTCGCTGCTGTAGATTCAGTGTATTCGACCCCTTTTCACCTCTTGAAAACAACATCAGAGCCTACGAAATGGTCACGACACCGAAGAAGGTCAACACACAATTTCCATCCTAATCTCAATCGGGGATTTACTTTAATTATTATTATAATTTAATCATAATTAGATCCTGCAAAATGACTATGCATTGTGCATATCAGCAAGAGAATTTTATAGCCCATTGCCTCAATCCATGATAAGTATTTATGCAGATTTAGCCACAAATCAATCAATCAATCAATCGATCAATCAATCTTTCAGACTAAAGCACCAATTACCGACTTGAAAAGAGGATTCATCAAATTCCTGAGAAACAAACTGCACGGAGCCGGAGACACCATCGGCTTCTCCTCCGCTTTGAAGGATTTACTAGTACAAAGCAAACATGAAGCGTGCTTCCTATTTTACACTCTATTAGAGATGAAGAAAGATGGATTCATAGACGTAGCACAAGCAGAATCATATTCGCACATAAATCTTTCCAGGGGACCCAAGTTCAAGAACTTGTCCTATCCTAGGATTTGAACCTGTTCTCTTCTGCTCAGGACAGAGGCCGGTTTGGGAGCATCCCCGACGATGGGGGCAAAAGCCACGAGCCAAAAGCCACTTTAAATTAAGATGAATTTGTTGACGTTTGTTACACACTAATTGTAAATTAATTTATCTATGAATTTGTAAGTTGTTAATATTCAAGTTAATAGTCAGGAAATAAATTTGAACTTTGCAAAATAATTCTTGAGGCCATATCCTCACAAAAATAAAAATCGCCAACATCACAGACCAACAAAACTGGCTAAGGAGAAGTACCAAAGCTAGAACATAGACAGAGCATCGCATCGTCACAAAAAAACATCAAACGAATTCGGCATCTCTCATCATCTCGAAACCGGAATTGCAAATCATAGTCTTGTTTACATCAACTTTGTTCTGCTCCGTCGACCTTTGGTCCTCCCTGAAAAGGTCTCTCAAGGATCGACATTTGTTCTTCCAGCAAAAAGAGCCAAAATTAACAAAGAAACGAGCAATCGGATTCCCAAGTTCAACATTCCAGTAACCATCATCAATAACAACAATCGAATTAATAAATGATTAAGTTAAGTTGTTTCTCTGCTGCAAACAAGAACGAGGAAGAGTCCGCCTCTGACGACAAATGGTAAGAAGTCAAAATGATCCTTCATTCTATATTCAAACAAAGTAACGAAGAAACTGGCGACGGTTACAATTAATTAATTAATTAATCGTTAAGGAAACGGTCTTCTTTTTCAAAATGCAATGATTGCAGGGATTTCGTGCCCTGACGGTAAACTTTGAAGTGGTGATGGATAAGAAACAACATTCCATGCATTACGTAACTTAAAGTCCGTTCTCGTCCGAGGCCACCTTGGCGAATATCTTCAGGAACCCGTCTCCGGGACATCCGGCTTTCAAAGTGCTCTTGTCGATCTTCTTTGGAAGGTCGAATTCCCTTTCTATCAGGGCGTAAAGCCTACTTTTTGACTGGGGATCGCTGCTGCGTGTTTCGCCCTTCACGCTAATGATTCTGTTCTCTCTGACCTGCATCGTTAATAAGTAAATCTCCATTAACTAAGCTTTCTCTACTAATGAAATGCAAGACTCTGCAGAAGCAGAGTGTGGAACTCTTTATTGACTTGCAGCTGCCTAATGTCAGGCTCGCATTATAAATTGAAGTATTAAAATCAGTAACAATAATTAATTGATAAGTCATACCTTGACGGTGATCTCGCTCGGCTTGAAAAGCTTGCTGACTTCTGCGATGAGACTGACATATTCTTGGCCGTCGACGTTCATCAAGACGGCGACGTTCCTGGGCAGGTCGTCGTCGTTAGACACCAGCGACGGCTTCGAGAAGAGCGACTTGGCAGCTTTCTTCCTCGTCGATTTTGGCGTCGAGCTGTCCCCAACTTGCAGGTCGTGCCTCGAATCTGCTTTTTCTTTTCCGACGGCAGAGCACTCGGAATTGGTCGCATTCGTGCTGGAAGAGAGGTGATCGTCCGACTCTGTCGCGGTTTCGACGATGGGTGCATGAATGGACATTTTCCCCTTGAAGTAGTAGCAGCCAGCCTGGTCAGCGTCCACAAAGTTTGGCAGTTCGATCGTTTTCAGGAACTCCGTCTTCTGGCCGTTCTCCTCTCGACAGCCCGTTATGGTCAGGACATGCCCGACGACTTTCACCGTCAAGTCTTTGGGCAGGAAGCCGTCCGTGTCCACGTCTAACTTGGCGACGTTTTTACCGGTCTTTGGACAAACGCATCTCATAAATTCATCTTTTGAGCTGGATCCCGAAGATACGGGGACTTCCGCAGCGGCTGGCGTTTTCAGAGTGACGGTTTCACTTTCGTTTTTGGAGCCATTGTCGTGCGTTTTGGTAGAGGATGATGGGGATTCAGAAACTTGCTTTTTTACTTCTGCTGCCGTCGACGTTTGGGGTTCCTCTTGGTCGGCTTTGTTGATTAAAAATAGACTGTTGTTAATTTTGAACTGAGGCATTAATGGAGCTTAATGCAGTAAGTTAATAATTGAACTGAAAGCACATGTAGCAACATCACTATAATTCTGATGGTTTACGAACCTGTTGAATCGCATTCTTTGCTGAGAGGAGACCTTAGGTTTAAAAAAGTATAAATATCATTAAATATATTAAAATTAATAAAACCGTCTAAATTGAATCATCCAACTCACTTCGCAAAGAGCAGTATGCTTGGCAAAGGTAGATACTCTGCCAGAAAGTTGAAGAATGCCGGGGCGTTGAAGAAAATGGAGGATATGACGTGCTTGTACATGCTGACCGTAGTGCTTGAATAGGGACACAACTGGCAACCTGAATGAGACGTTTGTGTTAATTCAGAAAGCAAATGAGCAAACATTTTTTTTAAATTCATAAATTATTCTCCGCAATTCACGGAGGACAAGCCATAAAATAAATCAAGCATCTGCGGCCGAAGGGTTACGGCCATTGCTCGGCTCAGATGGGAGTTCGGATCCGAGCTGCCCACAAGAGTCATAGAGACCATAAATCATTGATCGGGTCGTGAAGGAGAGCAAGCTAAAAATAAATCCACTGAAGCATTAAAGCCATATCTATAGGCATCTCAAACCTCCGAACGGAATGAGACTTCGTATTGACTCGTCCGGCATAGAATTCAACCTCGAAGCCTCGTTCAGGAGCTGCCCCAGAGTCAGGGACTCCACACGGCTTTCGTCTAAAAGATTTATTATTTAGATTAAAATGTATTAGTAAAGAAATAAATTGTTATAATATACGAGTTGGTTTGATCAATTGATTATTTTTGCCAGGATATTGACAAGAAATCAAATGGGCACTTGCTTTCAGGGGGATTAAGAGAAGGGAAGAGGGACCTGAAAATAGTTATAGGTTTGTCAAAACAAGCAGTTAACAAGAACGTAATGAAATTGTTTGGTTATTATTTATTATTATTATTATTAATTATTATTAATGCTTTGTTATGTTAACTAGCACCCATTATTATCTCTTACTGAGTTTAAGTTTGTTAAATTTAAAACTAGATAGATATTCAACCAAATAAATATTGAATGGCTAACAAAACAGTGGGAAGGTGTAACGGCTCTCTGATCCTGTTATACGTTTGTGGTGAATTGAGGAAGATGATCTTCGAGAATTGTTCGATCTTCTGCTTCAGTAACGGATCGTCAGCACCCAGTTCGAGAGAGGATAGATGGAAAGCTGTTTGAATGAAGGGTGGTTAACTTAACAATTGACCTTTGTAGAACAAAAAATCTCAATAGAGAGACAATACATTGAACGAGCGCATCATAACAGTAGTTCATAGCAATGCATAATAACAAGGAGAGCACTTGCATGCTGAACTTTCGACGAGGGCTTTGACCCCCTCGAGGACGAGCTGCTGGTCGATCAGGATGTCGACGAGGTCCGATGACGTCTCGACGGGAGGTCGGAGGTTGCCATGGTCGGGGAAAAGGTCACGAACTGTCGCCCTGTAATTGGGAGCACTACGAAGAGAGAAAGTTGTTGTTTTGAGTGGTTCCAATATGGTAACAAGGAGATCCTACCCAGATCTATGGAGCAGAGGAATTGCTTTCTTGAAGAGATTGTTGGCCTCTTCGGTGCACAAGCGAAGCACCTCCACGAAGGAATCGACCCTGTCCTTGTTGCTGCCTCTTTCTCTGAGCTCAATGTCAGTGCATGTCAGATCTGAAATGATTAATTAATTTGATTTTTTTTTTATTACCAGTTATAATCACATCAAATCACAACAACAAAATCACAAATTCATGATATGTCCCAAGAGAATTTAATTCCTGTGTAAGAGATAAATATTCTGTTACAAAGTGACAAAGATTTCGGTGATACCTATGAAAGGGTATGTTTGAGTTGTATTTGAGGACCATGAATAGCTGCCATGAAATTAAAAGCTAATCATAAAATAATCACAATCTTGTAAAAGCAGTGCCTAAAGCAGGGCTAAAACTAAGTAATTTAATTAAAGTGTACCCCGGCAATTCCAATATTTTGAATCCCACAAGCAATTCTTCATTCGATTATAAAAATAATTTATAAAAACTAATCAATCAATTCAAACCTTTGAAAGGCTCCAATAGTTTGTATTCAGCTTCTGTGATGATCTTCTTGCTGAACAGTTCCTCTATGGTGTCCCGTATGCCCAAATGGCCGGACTCGTTTGCATTCGAGCATACAGCGTTCTGTCGATCATCAATTCCATTGATCCAGTTTCACGGATTAACAGTCGTTTTAAAATTAATGAGAAAAGTTCGACGGAGGAGGAATCGCAATGGCCGCGCCCACCTGTGCAACTTTCTTCTGCACGGCGTCTTCCTTTAGCGTCGACTTTCCATCACTCGAAGACTGGACAAAATCACCGGCTTGGAAATGCTTTGAGCACACCACTGTCCCCAGAACAAGCTTCTTCTTCAGCTGCTTTGACCACTTTTCCCTTGTGTCTGAGTCCCGTGGCATCCTGGAATCAGTGGATGGCACTGCTAAAGTACTCGGATTGTCCTTTTTTTTTGTGCTTAGTAACTTTAATACTATTATTATTAATATTATTCTTATTATTATCATTATTGTTATTGTTATTATTATTATCATCATTATTGTTGATTAGCAGCTATATTTACAAATTGTTGTTAAATGAAGTATGTCTAGCTCAACTGCATGATTTACAAGTATGTAGACACTCTGAGGAAATTATGATCCAAATATTAATCAAATATTAACCTACTTGCAATTTAACAATCAAAAATAATCTCCAACATTATTTGTGACCTCAGAGCATTGCTAAACGACAATAGTTTTTTGGAACTGCATATAAAAAAACACACACACATAAAGTAAATCATTGGATGCACTCACTCGTAGAATTCTTCTTGAGTTGTGGTCGTACATCCAGGAAAGCAGCATTTCTTAGCTTCTGACTTCTTGGTCGGGACATCCTTCGTGAGAATAAAAATTTTGTCACAAATCATCACATCATGCAAATTCAAGCCGAGCGATTGAACGGCTGAATTTATGCAATTATATTGTGTATTTTAAAGTTTAATTTGATGAATAATGAATTTTAAAGTTCATTTCAAATTTAATCTTGAAAAAAGATTGCTACCGAAGCAATGGTGCTCCAACACGGTCGCGTTAACTCAAATTCAGCACAAAATGAAGTTAATTAATTTACAACATCAATAACATTTATGACAATATTTGTCCAAAGAAATTAAAACTTGTTAAACATTTTCCCAGCTAAATTTCGAGAACTCAATTCAGGCAAAAGTTCCAACCTTGTGAGCAGAGGCAGACGTTGAGGGCACCTCCAGAATCTCAGTCTTTGAACAAAATGGCAGCCTTTCCAATTGGACGAAGCAATCTTTTAGAGTTATGGCACTGGCAAAGTAAGACTACAGTTTACCATGCATACTTTACCAGAAATCAAGGCAATATGCAAGTCATTTACTAAAAGTAGTTCGTTACCTGAATTCTTTCTTAGACTCTGCATCGTCTGAAGGGGCTGAAAAAAGCGTATCAAACTTAATGACTAGAATTGCTCCAAAACTTGAACTTTTTACATTCAACCTGTTCTTAACTAAATTTCACATTCTTAACTATTTCAAACTTTAATTAAACTATAATCAGACCTTATTTTAACCTTTAGCTTAACTAATTAACTTTAACATTAAATTTCTTTATTTTCCACAAAGTTACTAAGAATAACACAATAACAATTATTTTATTTTCAGCTGCTTCAACCAATTTTCCTTCATGCCTGAGGGAACACATACGAATGACGTGCAACATTGTAAATGCTCAAAAGATAAATGAGTCAACAAAAACGTAAATTCTCAGGAAATTTCACTCACCAGGAGGAATAGGAGCAACAGAAATGGATGCTTGCTTCTCATCTTTTTTCTGGGGTGTTGTAACAGAGCTATTAGATATCCTCTTCTTAACCTTGAACAGGTTAGTTTTTGTATCAGTAGGTGGTAAAGCATGGAAAGGCTTAAAGGAAATATCATTTTACTGGGAGTTCAATGAAGTCTCCGTATGATTGCCTCTTTTTTGGTCTTATTCCGAGGCTGGACCTTGTTCGATAACTTGATGCTGCTGTAGTGGGAGTCTGTTTGACCACATCCTAGGAACCAATGCAATGGCATAGTTGATAAATATTTAGACTAGTAAATTTGTTAATTTTTCTGTGTAATAGTTCAGTTGACTCAATTAACTTTTAGTATTAAATTGATCCCAAGAATTGACGAAGTGCTATCCAGATTCTGCAACGTTCAGAAATTTTCTTACGTCAATAATATTTTAATAGGTAGATGGATGTCATGACAATACACAAGGTAGTTACCATGGTTTGGATCAATTGGTCGATGTAAATGCTCGCAATTCGCTAGCAAATTCGGTGATTTATCGCCTTCCAAAAAAAAAACGTAAGCGGGGACTGAATATCTCAATATAAATGCGACTTGACATACAAATTCGGGGCCTATGTTCGCCTTCTCGGCGCATTTACTTTTGAAGCCAAATAAATATACAAAGCGCCAATGAAAATATGGCCATTGTCCAAAGCATTCGAATAAGATATATTTTTCACGATTTCATTGAAAATAAATATGTTATAAAAATAAAATTGCAATAAAATATTTTTAAAAATATGGTTATGTTTATCATATATACATTTTTGCAAATAATTGTCTTATCAAAGCGACTGGCGACTGGTCATCTGTATCCAAGACTTAACATTAACCCCATATAATATAGGCACTGGAAATGTTAATACCATTTTTTTTAAAGAACTTTATTAAATTCTACTAAATCAAAAATTGATGCTGGCTAGGTTAGCAAAATTTAATTTTCACAAATATTTAACTTGTCCTCTGAATTCTGCGGTTTCCTTTAGCCTTCACACCATCTCCGCCCCCAAGGTTCATAACCTACTTCCAGTTTAATTTTCAAGGCATGTTATTTGCCAGATGAACATTTATTCACAACTGCAGCAAAAATTCCCTATTTTACAAAACGCTACTATTAGATGAAGATAAATGGAAAGCCGATGCTAATTGAGTTGCAATAGCCTAGATTGATTAGATTCTGAAAGTTGTGAAAAATATCAGTTAATATAACAATTAAAAGATGTAACAACAGACACGTACACATGTATTTCTCAAATTGTCTTCCCTCGAAGGAATTTGCAGAACTCTCAGGCAATACTAAATATTCATGAGCTTGCTATTTATGCCGAGAGGCGTGGTCTGCCTTTTCCTGCCTTTATAGGACTATGTCTTATGAACCGCGACTCTTAGTCAGAATTTCTTAAACATGAATATGTATGAACCCCAAGGCAGGGCAAAAAGTTGTACGAGTCAATAAAGACTAACAAGATCTAGATCTAGGACGTAGATTTGGAGAAGGATTCTGAAGATTTGGAATGACCCAGAAAAATAAAAAATAAAAAATAAAAATAAAAAGTTGTTATGTCTTTCTGCAATAAAGTGTTCTTGCTTAATAAACTCCTCAACCACGTCCCGCTTCAATGCTGAGATCCGCAAACTAAACCTTAACTAATACCTTAAATATCACGAGTTTACATCTGTACAAGAGTTTTTTGTTTTTTTTTTAAAGCCCGAATGGCGATTGTTTATGTTCTATTTGCGCTTCAGTTGTTTTTCGGAACGTGTCAGAGGCCTCGGCCCTTCGTTCGTCTCGAATAAATAAAAATAAATACCGGAATGTAGATATCTGTAGTTGTATATCGATAGGTCGTACTGGGAGTTCCAATGACTTATTACTTAATCCCCTTCTGACGGCGAACGAAGATACCCTAAATTAATCTTGAGACCAATTAATTATTCAAAATTGGCAAAAGATGTAACAATTTGCATTGACCTACTGTATAAAGCTACCATTTTCTAATTAATATTGCAGTCATCTCTATCGTTACCGTCGTCATCGACTGAGATAAAATAATTGTTACACGTTTTTATTTTTTAAGTTGGTATGTGGAAGTTCTAATCTTGCGAATTTTCGATTGCTTCGCGAGATCCAAATGAGCTGAAATTTGGCAAACATATGTCTAATGGATGACATTATATGAATCAACCATTAATTTTAAACTTCGTTAAATTTTAAAATAAATAAATTCATGACTACTACACTACGACAAATATTAAACACTTCTGCCACCTAGGGAAATAACTGATTCACAAATAGATTATTTTTAAACTTGCAACCTATTCTAGCGACTTTGATTCATTTTCCTTATAGTTATATGCCTATTACTGACATGTGATTTAGTTATTTTAAGTTTTATCATGTAAATAAACTAATAAACTGAATATGTACGAATTGTTATATTAAGCGAACAGCTCTTCGTATAAAATTATATAAATCCGCCAACATCGACGACATTCGTTTCTTAGACTTGTGATTTGGAAAAAGATATCGCGGGAATCTTTTTAAGGAAAAACTACTTCGGCAGATAGAGCCATGTTTAAATGCAATGACAGAGGCAGCAGAAGCAAATATGGGTAGGAGCTGGATGGATAAAAAGGCATGGCGATCCATGCAAGGAAAACTTATTCAGTGCAACGAGACATTTTGAATTTGAATGAGACAATGAATATACATGAAGAAGGTAACTAAGAGGCATCCGGATCGGCGGTTATGGCTCGATGAAAATTTTATCTTTAAATTTAATTCTTGACATTTTAACGGATTTGTATTTAAAATATTATTTTACAATTCAACTTAATAAACTATAATTTAATAAAAAATATATTTTAATAAACTATTGTATGTATACAAAACATATTACATAATTTTTGTAAATATCCACAACATCAAATGTGATAATTAATTTTAACTTCACTTAACGTTAAAAGGAGTTATTAAGCACGTTGAATAATTAATTAGCAATATTCCCCGTATGAGGTAAATTTCATTTTACCTATTACGGTTAAAAATATTTTAAATATTATTTAATGTCAAAACTAAGTATCTTTATTTCAGTAAATAATTCATTCTACAACGGCCATTGAATGAGCGAAATTTCATCTTTATGACGAAGAGGGGTCGGCTGTTATTTCTCTAAGATTACCTGCACAGTCGTTCCAAGTACTTTAGATAACCATGCTGAGAGGAACATTAAGGAACTTTGTTTTTTACAGCACGAAAAGTTAGTTGTTTTTATCAAGTATTAATAACGAGTAAGGCGTTCGCATTCAGATATTGGTTAAGTATTTCATAAGACTGCATACATTTTTGCCTTGATTTAAATATTGGTACGCATACATAACATAAGATCGTGTAAACTAAGTGCAGATTGCATGCTACTTTGTTGCATGTGCAAGATTCCTGATCCAGAATCCAAAGTTTTTAGGGGAGCTTTCGTTTTTGTTTTTTCGCTATGATTTTGTATAGTAAATGTTTTGTCCAAAAAAGGTAATGTGAGTGGTCCCTCTCTTACTAACGGCGTTGGCGCTTCCGTATCGGGTGTTGGTCCAAACGAATCGCCCGGTAATCCAGCCAAGCCACTTGAAAGAAAAGTCATCCCTGACAAAGTCCAAGAGGAGATGCAGGTATCTGATCAGAAAGGGTTGTGGAACCGCTTTTATTTGACCATAACAGAAGGCCGGGATGTTTTGTCCAAATTCATTATAAACCTTCGTAAGTTTTTTTTTTAATACTGAGTATGAATACTTATAAATTAACTGGCTTTGTCAGCCTAATCAAGTTAAATTTAATAAATTTAATAAATTGTAATTCATGGTTTTTGAAGGTGGGGCCAAGTACTTCAACGGGAAGCTTCCCGCCAGCAAGGAAGTAAAAGCTTCGCAGACGAAGACTTTACTGGAACTACTGGCAAAATTAGGAACACAAACAGAGAAGGGATGTGAAGCAGAGAAGGCAAAGTTCAAGGTATTGTTGGAGGAGGATAAGGAAATATACAAAGGGATTTCAGATGAGGATAATGAAAGATACAGAGCAATTTTGGAGAAAGAAGAGGGAAGATTCCTGGAAAAAGTAGTGGAAGATAAGTTGTTTCTCATAGCCAAGTTGGAGATGGACAAGGTATGGCTCGGAGCAAAGTTAGAAAAAGACAGGGAGTGGCTCAGCGCAATAAGGTGTGGAACAGACTCGGAAGAAAATATCGCAAGCCTCACAGAAGCGTTGGAAAAGCACGAGGCAAAGTACGCAGATAAGATAGAGGCAATAAACGGGACAGTCCAGAAAATTCAGGAGGAGATTGAAAAGGTCCGAAGTTTTAAGAGCTGCTGAGAGAACTGGGACTGTGAGCATAGAGGACAAATGATTGCAATAAAATGCTTAGTCTCAGAATGTTGCATCTTAGCACTGCATGGATGTAAAATGTGCAATTTCTTACCGAAATAAATAACAAATCGCCAAAAACACTTAAAATAATATACAGAATTTCACGAAATCGTGTGACTGCATTATTGATTATCGATTAATATGTTTGATCGCAATGTTCAAATTTTAAAAGAAATTATCACGAGTTAATATATATCGAGTCATGTGAGTTTTTCTACTAATTGTTACAGTTTAGGCCAAATACAATACAATACTAGTCTCAGTGGTCTAGTCTCACATTAGATTTACCTGAGCCCCTGGCGAATAAACTTTATATAAATGAATAATTTTAGATGACCTCATTTGGTAATAGCAAAGTTCATAGTTCAAAGGTTAAAAGGTCCCAGTAAATAAACTAAAACTGGTCCTACTAATTTTGAGACAGCAAATTTCCTACGACATCTGGCGAGTACGGCCAGCGATATGATTCACTTCAACTCATGATGGAGCAAAGCTTGAAGGAATATTTAATTTAAAAAGATCTATTATTAATTTTTGGCGGATGCTTTTAATAGCTTCTTTGTCGGGTCAATTTTCTGCTAATTTTCACACCCAAGTGACGGTAGTGCAAACAAAGTAATCTAACAATTAAGTCTTGCGATTAAAGTGAATTAAAAATATATTACATTTCAACTTTACAGAACTAGAGCAGAAATTATGGTTATAGACTGGTCAAGCAGACGTTTTGAAGTTTTGCCGCTAATTGTTTGGCGCTTTGTCACCTCAGCAAATTGACATTTGACGCTTTTGAGGAGTGTGGCACGAACCTCTTTAAGGGTTGGTGTGATCCATTGTACTCTGTCAAAGCAAAAAAAAGGTTGAGTCATAGTTCAGGTCACTTGTAAAGACAGTTTGATATTCTCTCTAGAAAAGAATGTCACGATTATTTGGCACAAATCCTACCACGAACGATACTTTGAAGCTTACGAATCTTTGAAGAAATGCTTAAATAATTGATGGCATTTTGCGAGAAATTAAATTTGAAAAAAATGATTAAGACGATGCATCCTCAAAGGCGGTATTTAAACTCAGTGACTTGCATTAATCAAATTGGTTTACTGCAAGACAACCAGATCGTCCGGTGCAAGTTAGCAAGTAATAACGTACAACCTATTTTTAATTAAATACATGGAATAAAATGGTCAATGAATCAACATGTGGATAAAATGTCCAATTTAAAATAAGAAACAATGTCGTATAAAAGTATTGAGGCTTACCTTGGCCAAGAGTTTGTCAACAAAGCAATTCCTATAACCAAACACTAAAATTAAAATATAGATGAGTGAGTGAGTGAGTGAATGAGTGAGTGAGTGAAAATCATTGCAAGCTCCATCGTGTACTTTATTTTAATAATATTAATAACTCGCAAGTATTTTAAATATAGTATTTATTAAGTATTAATAAGTATTTATCATTCATAATCGTAGAAATCATTCGTATTTCTGACGGACAACTCTGATGGCTGCAACCAAACCACGGCTCGAGTCGCATAAAAGGCGGAGTTTGGAGTGAAACTATGTCTCCATCTTTTTCATCTCCTCAAAAGGGATTCTAAACATCGCTCTCAGAACAAGGATAAACATACTGGTCATGTATTTCTTTGAAAAATGTAAACGATTGAATTGTCTTTAAGAACAAGTCGTTGGTTAATAAATAAATAAATAAATTTTGTGGAATAAATTAATTAAATGCAATTAAATTCTAAAAAATAATTATCAACTGGACTGAACCAACGAATCAATAGAAAATTCTTGATTGAAAATTGTGATTATCACACACACAAAAAAAAAACTCAACAGACTTAATAAACTTTAAATTCAATCGCACGGAACGGATTAAAGAGACCCTAACGACACCGGTTCAAGTCCCAGCTAGAACCAATGTCTTCGTCGATTCTGGCCTTCAGCATTGCTAGCATACTGGACCATAAAACGTCAGAGGCTCAACAAGAACAAAGTCACCCACTCGATGACAACGTCGAACAACTTGAAAGCAGCCCAAAAGCCGAAGGCCGTGTCACCCCGATCCTTATGAAAGATCACGGCTTGGAAAATCCGCTTTGTGACCCGGCCTTTGTGGGGCTACAAGCTATCCCCTTCATTAGGAATTCCAGGTGTTTCGTTCAGGCTTCGCAGGTTTTTCCAGATTGTCCGCCATTTCTGTGTTCCTCGTCTCAATTCATTCAGAGGGGATGCAGGATCGTGCCACTATTAATCGGACAAACTTTGGCCGACGGTTTGTATTAAAGTTTGAATAATTTTTACGAACGGCATTGCTTTCATTCGCTGCTCATCGCGAGAGTGGTGGACCATTTGATGCTGTTGTGATTTCTAAGCGATTAAATTATTATAATTCATTAATAGTTATTATTATTATTATTATTATTATTATTATTATTATTATTATTATTATTATTATTATTATTATTATTATTATTAATTATTTAAAGTTTACCAAGATTAGTAAATGATCGACGTGGTTATTATATTGTAAAATGATTACTTAAATAAATTGAGTCTTTACGATTGTCCTAATCCAGACTTTACAATATTTGGTTGCAACGCCTCTTACAATTCTTTGTCGTACTAAGACATTCAACAAAATGCAACATAGGATCCACCAACGAAATGCAATGTAATCAAATCAATAGCATCGTAATTTATTAATGAAATCATATGACGTTCACCAAGAAAGATTGGACAAGCACTACTGTTCAATTCCAGTTTCTTCTCAGAGGCGCCTAGGACATCCTTACCAAAACCGATCCTCTCCAAAGCGGAAGAAACCTCGTACCTCGTTCTCTCGTTTCCAGATCATAGAGCTGGAAAAGAGATTCAGAAGGCAAAAGTACCTGGCATCTACCGAAAGGACGTCTCTGGCCAAAGTCCTTAGGATGACAGACGCTCAGGTCAAGACTTGGTTTCAGAATCGAAGGACAAAATGGAGGTGAATTTGATAATAAAACAAAAATAATAGTAATAATATTAATCTTATACTAAACGTTTTACTAGTTTCTTTTAATGAGTTAGGAATTACAATTCCAATGCGTCTGGATATTGTCGAATTGTGGACTTAAAGAGAGTATCAATCACTGACGAATGAGCTTTAATCAATCGAGATGACTTCCAGGACTTACAGGCATCCGTCTTTGAGTGTGTGTTTGTGTGCGCATGTGTGTGTGTGTATGTAACTGATCCTATGAGTGAGTCGTATGCCTTGAAAGGCCTTGGACGCACTGGAAGATTCCACCCTTACCCTCGTCTGTCCTTACCTGCATCCTTTCAAAGTTTTCCAAGATATACCAATGGTCTTAGTTAAGACAATATGTGCGACGATGGTTATTATAAATGATGATGTGATCAGTAATACATTATATCATGATAGCCATAGAGCAATAATAAAAGTAATTATTTGAATCGAAGGCGGCAGACGACAGAAGATAAAGAATCAGAGAGACAGGTGGCGGGAAGGTTCAACGGTTTCAGCAGTTGAATGGAATCAAGGCGTTTATTGATTTGTCATCTTTTACAGATAATAGGGCAAATAATGGTTGAATATGACGCTTTTGCATAAAAATTGTGATAAAATTACCGTCGGAAATGATCTAAAAAACAGTTTAAACGTGTCTCCATGACAACGAACTAACATCACATTTTGTTCACAATCCTGTTTGTCAACCAGTTGTTCGAATTCCATTCAATAGATTTACTAATTCGTTTATTCGACTTACAATTTATATTTTAAATAAATGGATTTTCATAACAATAATATTTTAAATGTTAAAATTCATACGGAACTTTAAAATGGCCTATCGTAACCGATCACAATTTGGTTGAAGTTCATCGAAAATAATAAAGAATAAATCGCCATTTTCAACTGGTTATCATGAAAATAAAAAGTAAATAAACGAACCAAACCGTCAAAAATCAGCCTGGAAAAGGCTGGAAATGACTTCCGGTGCAATAGAGGTGGCAAGCTGGAAATATCAGCGCCAATTAACGTCCAATGCCGGGAGAGTTCCCCCTGTTAACCTTTTCTCAACGAGTTCTGGCGCTCTGCTCAATTTATCTTCGACATTTTATGGAATTAACAGCCAGGAATGACGTGTCTTTGAGCGCTGTTTTCGAGCAGCGCTAGAAGACAATGGCGTCACTTAGTATTAAGAAATATTTTTTAAAATAATAATAATAATAATGATGATGATAATAATAATAATAATAATAATAATAATAATAATAATAATAATAATAATAATAATAATAATAATAATAATAATAATAATAATAATAATAATAATAATAATAATAATAATAATAATAATAATAATAATAATAATAATAATAATAATAATAATAATAATAATAATGATGATAATAATAATAATCATCATCATCATAATTGTATGGCTTGACCCTCAGTTTTTGGTTCTTGCTATGACGATATTCCATCTACTCATTATATTATTTCCCAAGAAATAGCCTCTGATATCAGATATAATCGTCAAGTTTTTGTTAAATGATTACAAATGAATGTTGTCTCAGCGAAACAATCCTGCTCAACGGATCGGCTGATGTGTGTTTTGGCAAGATGGAAAGAAGTCGAAGAAGATAGAAATTGAGGCGCGGGTTTCATCCTCGGGAAACGGATGACCCCAAGTCTATTTGTCGCTCGTCCAGACTAATAAAACGTGTCGTTTTCGACGCAAATCGGTGCAAATTCCCCCCGGGTACTCGCCTCCATCACGGCCGATGAAAGTCAAAAGCTTTCAAATGGCATCAACGACAATGTCGTCTACAATTGTAACGTTTTTACGAGTTTTGCTCGGCAATTCCTGTCATGAATTTCTCACCTTTTTTTTAGCCAGAAGGTGGCTGTTGGCTAAATCCCGAGGTTAGTCGGAGACATGGGTGAGGAGCTTGGATTGCGTAGGAAATGTTGCCAAATGAGAAGATTAATTTTAGTCTGCTTTTCAATGAAAAAGGATTGGTTCATTATGTAATATTACTAGTCTTCTAAGCCACCTGTGAAACATAGCAGAACATCTTCGTTTAAGCAACAGTGTCGTTATGAATATAACAAATTGTTGAACTAAGAGGTAGCTGATAAATAATAATAATAATGATGATAATAATAATATATTGTAGTAACTTCTGTAATAAATTAAGTCCAAGACAAGGTGCTTCCTATGAATGACTTACGTACTTATAATAAAAGGTGAACTAAAAGGTTAATATTATTATATTATATATTATATATATAATTATATTATATTATATAATTATAATTATTTTCACAACTGCATCTTATATGTTGAAAAAGCCTCCAAGCAAAACATTACAAGACTGTCAGGAAATGCGAAGAATATAAAAATAAATAATTATGAATAAATATTTAAATAATATTTAATAAATAATATTTGAGAGATTAAAATAAACAAAAATCTGTATTTCTTTACTTTATTCATTAAATTGTAACAAGAAAAACTGGTAAATTATCGGCGATTGTTATTAAACTTAGTAAATTTTATTTTTCATTCGCTAGGGCAAATTAACCTGGCGAACAATTTGGAATATTGACTTCCTACAATTCTATTGCATTAATCCAATTGGGAATAAATGATTATTTTAGAAATTAAAAAATAAACATAAAAATAAAGTGTTAGAAGTACTTAAAAATGGACTTTGTGGAATTTATTAAATATTTCTTCGATATTGTTGTTTTCTTTGACATTAGCGATTGGTTATCGAAGATATGTTAAAGATAAATCCATGGTTGCCTTAGCGGGAGATCTCCAGAAAACCGTTTGATTCTGAATTCCAATGCACATCAGATTAAAATCTCGAATGAATTTGCCATTTGTTGGACTTGCACTCCATTTTTTTTGCGATTTGTTGGACTTGCACTCCATTTTTTTGCGATTTGTTTCTCTAAGGCTCCTCTGTTCAACTTTGCTTGAAAATATCGATATTATGGCGATTTCAGCTTGAAGGATGGGTGCGGATGGTGTTTGGAGAACGAAAGGAAGTCAATGTTTAAAATATTAGATTCATAATTTAAAGGTAAACTGAGTCGATCTCGGCTCTAACGATACGATAATATACGTCAAGTATAGAAGGTAGAAGTTCTAGTGAAACTATTAACTTAATTAGTTTGAGGACTCCCGGGTTATAACAATATCATAATAATATTATTTTTAGTATTTATAACTGCTATCCACAATTGCATCTTGTGACCGATAAACCCTCCATTTCAAAACATTGCTAGTTTAATTCTGTCGGGAAAAGTTAAATATATTTCAATGCAATATCTTTGAGATGCTGAAAATGTCTGCATTGTATTTGCCGGTTGAGATTAGGCGAGCGAACGACTCAAAAATTTTGATGGATTAGAAATAAATTATTATTTATGAACTTGAGACGAATTTCCATCAGGAATACTTGGAAATGGACATTATGGAATGTATTAAATATTTGTATTGTATTAATTATTTTGACACCAGTGATTGTTTATAAAAAATCTCTTGAAGATAAACCCATCTCGAGTCGGCGGTAATACAACGTTACAGTAATTTTTGATCGCAATTTACACGTATATCGGATGAAAATCTAGAATCATCGTAAATACTGTGGTTCGTCTAAAACAAATGAATTACCTATTTGCCAGATACTCGCTCGGAGATACTTCGTTTTAAGAATTGCTTTCATTGTTTTCAATGAATGCTTAAGAAGCGTCAAACTTTGGCAGGCAGTGCCACATAATTTTGCTCGCTTCTCTTGAAATCAAACGAAGTTTAAAAAAAAAGACACACAAGCATTACAAAGAGAAATCTTCTCGTTTTATTTTTTCCTGAAAATTTCGAAAACATTCAAATTTTGTTTCAATAACTTCGTCCGTAACGCGACGACTCAAAGCGATGTGATTGTCGCCTCGATCTTTTCTAATTGATGCCATGGACAAAGATTGGTCCGATGTTTGGTGGGGAAGCAAGCAGACCCCGTCGGTGGACAGGGACTGACGATTGCGAGCGTATATGAACCTCGAAAACGACGTGAATACGTATCGACGAATGACAAATTCTGGAGATTAAAATCACGAAGAAACGCGAAACATGTGTCCTAGTTTCGTAGGGGACAAAACGTGATACAACGAATTGCAAGATCCGAGTATAAAGGACGCGGTCGTTGCTATTGTCGTCTGCGTCGTCAACCACGGATTGAAAGCCGACGAGGAGACCGGAATTTGAGGATCTGAAAAATATCAAAATTTCCAACTTTAATTTCTCTAACATCTTTCGATAGACAACATCAGGAGAATGAGACTTAAAAGCATTGCTGTTAATCTAAGGCGCTGCCTATAGATGGCGTCATTTTTTGCCGATTTTTACAGCAACCCTTCTTTGTCACATCTAGTCACAGATCTCCGACCATTCCCGCGGGCTTCTAAGGTGCCCGACGCCACCTGTGGACGAATCGGACAAACGTCAAACGACTTACCGTGACGCTCAAAGTCGCTGACTGGTTTGTAGGCGTAGTGATTCGAATGATAGTAATCATGTTTCGGTATCTTCAGAGCAGGAAGGATTTTTGGCGGTCCTCCGGTCGTGTGCTGCCTGTACGATTCTGGTTCGATGTATTCTTGCGCGGTGAAGCGGAAGTAGGAAAAGAAGGGAGAGGAAAAATCAAAACTAATTTGCATAAAAAAGAGAGAGAGAGCCAGGAAATCCACAAGTTGAATTTCAACATGTCGCTAGACAAATTTCTTTTTGAAATTCGCCACGAAAAAGACGAACCCACATTCACTCACTCGCGCACTCACGTGCGCAAACGTGAACACGCGGCAGCACAAACAAATTCGGAAATGAAATAGAAGTAGAAAAGAAATTAAATTCAACAGCATCAACAGCAGCAACAACAACAATAACAATAACAACAACAACAACAGCATCATCATCACAACGCAGACTGGAAATGTATAACGAAGTTACCGAATAATTCCATCGCTTTGCTATCGCTACCGAGAGCATTCTCAGCCACGCACCTGTACAGACCGTAATCTTCGTGGGTCACGTTTGTTATCCTGCATTGGAAAGAAGAAAATTTTCACTTTTCAAGAGTGCACCGGGGCGGCCCTAAGTGACATTTCTAGTTTATCGCATCCGGTCTTCAGGCCGCGCGTTCGAATCCTGATCAGAGACTGTGCTAAGTTCCGTCAAAGATGAATCCAATGTAGTTATTGTCGTCCTATTTTTTTTAATTATTATTGTTGCTATTATTTGATACGTTGATAATTATAATTAATAATTATGTTCCAACAAATGTTCCTTGTTGCACTATGCACTGCGTTACAAGCAGTCGTCACCAATGACCTTTTGACCCAAACCCTCGTTTCGAGTTTCACCCACTGAACCTCACCCCTCTCCCAAATGTTCTTAAGGAGATTTGTCTCCTCAATCGGAAATTCCCACAACTCAAAAGCTTCCCTTTCTTTTACTTCGGTTAATTATTCAGCAAACGATGTCTCGAGACAAAGAGGCATCTGAGGGACGTTGGACGATGTGGAGAATAAAATAGGGAGACATCAATCCGAAGAGATCAAGACCGAGACAAATACCGAGACAAAGACCAAGACAAAGACAAAGGAATCCAAAAAGAAAGCCAATAAACAAACAAAGCCAAAGGATGAATTCAGACAGATGAAACAACAACAACAACAACAACAAAAAACCCTTAATTAGGTATTTATGAATATAACTACTCAGAGAAAATGGAGCGGGAAAAAAGGAGCAGACAGACCAAGGCATCTGCAGAGATCAAGGCAACCCTTAAAAGACAGATACAAAGAGAGGTATCGGAGAAAATGGTCAGGGAATAGAGAACGAGTAGAAGAATGAAGCAAAAAGGACAAAGCAAGACAACCACGGAAATGGTAGCATCAGGAAGACAGAGACAGATAAAAAGAGTGAGACAGGGAACAAAACAGACAAAGCGAACAGCAGATACAAACAGGGATACAAAAGAAGACAGAATAATAAAATAATAATAATAATAAAAAAATAATAATAATAACAAGAGCAATAATAATAATAATAAAATAATAAAAATAGGAAAGTTCTTATATATATTGTCGATCAGCGAGCAGGTTCTTTGTGCCCTGAATTTGTATGCGCGGGAGCATGCCAGGAGATCTCCTTAAGATCCGGGCGAACCTTTTTCTACTGGAAAGTTTTGTTTGTTCGCCACCGGCATTCCCTGGCCGCGCCGCGGGTTTAGATTTACAAACGGTCTTTGATGCCACGGTCTTCCCAGCGCCACCGGAGGGAAGCGCGCGAAAAGAAGAAAAGGAGACGGCAGACGAAAAACGTATTAGGATCGGAATCGAATTAGGATTTTTTAAGGTTGAAGATTTTTAAATAAATTATTTCCTAAGCAATTCATGGGCGGAGTAATTTCACAGAGTTTTCTGTCTCTTTGTCTCTGGGTCTTAGAAGACTGACGTTTTTGAGAAATAGGTCAGTACTGTAAAATACCTGTCATTGCATCGTTACTGAGCTACTTCACCATTTCTGGACGCTTAAGTCCAGTCGATGCTTTCAGTTTGAACCCCATTTTTATAGTTTATAGCTATACAAATAAATTGGAATGGCTTAAAGCAGATGTCTGGTTTTATAAGTATTTGAAACATCTGAATCCTTAATATCGTAATAACTAGTTAAAGTAGAAATACAGATTTGAAGAGATTTTGATATCCAAATCAGTGTCGTAAGTTGGTGAATCCTTCATTAAAACATTTCCATAAGAAATAACACAGTGCTACATAAACGAACAAGAAAACACATAATGCAATCAATCAATCAATCGATCAATCAATCAATCAATCAATCAATCAATCAATCAATCAATCAATCAATCAATCAATCAATCAATCAATCAATCAATCAATCAATCAATCAATCAATCAATCAATCAATCATCAATCAATCAATCAATCAATCAATCAATCAATCAATCAATCAATCAATCAATCAATCAATCAATCAATCAATCAATCAATCAATCAATCAATCAATCAATCAATCAATCAATCAATCAATCAATCAATCAATCAATCAATCAATCAATCAATCAATCAATCAATCAATCAATCAATCAATCAATCAATCAATCAATCAATCAATCAATCAATCAATCAATCAATCAATCAATCAATCAATCAATCATCAATCAATCAGTCAATCAATCAATCAATCAATCAATCAATCAATCAATCAATCAATCAATCAATCAATCAATCAATCAATCAATCAATCAATCAATCAATCAATCAATCAATCAATCAATCAATCAATCAATCAATCAATCAATCAATCAATCAATCAATCAATCAATCAATCAATCAATCAATCAATCAATCAATCAATCAATCAATCAATCAATCAATCAATCAATCAATCAATCAATCAATCAATCAATCAATCAATCAATCAATCAATCAATCAATCAATCAATCAATCAATCAATCAATCAATCAATCAATCAATCAATCAATCAATCAATCAATCAATCAATCAATCAATCAATCAATCAATCAATCAATCAATCAATCAATCAATCAATCAATCAATCAATCAATCAATCAATCAATCAATCAATCAATCAATCCAATCAATCAATCAATCAATCAATCAATCAATCAATCAATCAATCAATCAAATCAATCATACAATCAGTCAATCAATCAATCAATCAATCAATCAATCAATCAATCAATCAATCAATCAATCAATCAATCAATCAATCATCAATCAATCATCAATCAATCAATCAATCAATCAATCAATCAATCAATCAATCAATCAATCATCAATCAATCAATCAATCAATCAATCAATCAATCAATCAATCAATCAATCAATCAATCAATCAATCAATCAATCAATCAATCAATCAATCAATCAATCATCAATCAATCAATCAATCAATCAATCAATCAATCAATCAATCAATCAATCAATCAATCAATCAATCAATCAATCAATCAATCAATCAATCAATCAATCAATCAATCAATCAATCAATCAATCAATCAATCAATCAATCAATCAATCAATCAATCAATCAATCAATCAATCAATCAATCAATCAATCAATCAATCAATCAATCAATCAATCAATCAATCAATCAATCAATCAATCAATCAATCAATCAATCAATCAATCAATCAATCAATCAATCAATCAATCAATCAATCAATCAATCAATCAATCAATCAATCAATCAATCAATCAATCAATCAATCAATCAATCAATCAATCAATCAATCAATCAATCAATCAATCAATCAATCAATCAATCAATCAATCAATCAATCAATCAATCAATCAATCAATCAATCAATCAATCAATCAATCAATCAATCAATCAATCAATCAATCAATCAATCAATCAATCAATCAATCAATCAATCAATCAATCAATCAATCAATCAATCAATCAATCAATCTCCCAATCGCATCCAGAGCCAACCTTAAACTGAGGGTAATGGTGTGTTCCTTTTCTTCGTAGGCTTCAATGAGGTGTCGACCGCTGGTGACGATCCTAGTGCTGTTCTTCTGCCAATAGTTGACAGCGTTTGGAGAGGCAGTGATGGTGCACTCCAGTATCGTCTGCTTGCCCGGGGTTTGCCCTATCCTCTTATTGGCCAGTTTGATCTCAGGACGGACTTTTAAGGTCGGGGTGAAAGGTTATGGTCGGGAAAGGGCAAGTTAGTTTGGACGAAAAACAGTTTAGCAATGGGTAGTGGAATTAATGAAATAAATAAGCAAGTAATTAGAAATAATAATAATAATAACAATAATAATGGCATGGTATTAAGGCATTAATATTTGGTTATTATAATAAATATCTATAGCATTGATTACGATGATGATGATGATGACTGGTCCTGCCACCTTAACGAGTACATATTTGTCTTAGAAAAGTTTTTAATACTCTTAGAGGGATAACTTTTATTTTGGAGAGACGTTATGTGCATTGTGTGCTTTCACGTGTGACTAAAAATAAAGGTAATGATGACGACGGTGATGATAATGATGATGATGATGAGGAGGAAGAGAAGGAGGAATAGAAGGAAGAAGAGGAAGAGGATGAGGAGGAGGAGAGAGAGAGAAAGAGAGATTGTGGTGATGAAGATGACTAGACGATTACGGTTGTGAGGAAAATGATAATGACGACGATGATGATGACGACGACGACAAATGCATTCAATGACAGCAATAATGAATGACTGAATGACTGAATGACTGACTGAATGAATGAATGAGTGAATGAATGCATCGATGGACACATCACAGCTTGCAGTCCAACATTTGACTCCATTAAAATGGAACGGTTTGTGCCTAATGGATGAAAAGCCTGTCACAGTCACAGCTGACTAATAATACGCGTCATAATATTTTTATTCATACATAATTTATTATTATTATTTATTATTATTATTATTATTATTATTAGAATTATTTAAAATAATAATTAATTAAGTTATTAAATTATTATTATATTATTCGTCAAAAAGTATGACATTATTCTTACGATGTGATTGTACGCCATTATCATCATCATCATCATCATCAACATCGTATCGAATATGGTCATGAATAATAATGACCTCAATTAACATAATTATTCATTATTGCATTACTTACAGAGGACAGTGAGCTTCATCTGTCTCGAAGAAATGGGTAAGATGCCATTGAATGCCCTGCATTCGTACAGACCCTCGCAGTACCTGGATACGTTCCTCAGTACCAGTACAGGTCCCCTCCACAGCGCACCTGAGCCAATCACAAGCGTAAGGTTAATTAACATTTCTAATAAGTCTTTCCAGTCTGTTCTAGGTTGTCGCATCGACTGGCTGTGGAGTCGAAGTGATCAATATTCATTAGCTGATCATCGTGATTGATTCGTCGGAGCTGTTAGGCTCGGCTGATTAATATTCATTAAGAGATGATGAATGATAATAGATGAATGGATGATAATAGATTGATCGGTCTTGATGGAAGGAACTTGAGTAATCCCATCGTCGTCGTCGTCATCGTCACTGTAGTCATCAGCGTTAATGTGGTACATTAACGAATCATGAATAATTAATTAGTTCCATGAATAATTAGTGGCTTTCTTCTTTGAGTACGTAATAATAATCTTCGACAAGCTAGACCTTGAACTCTTAACCTTCAGGTTGCTGTTAATTTTTCCAATCATTCATAGAACATACATTACGTAATGTTACCTGTTGAGGTTGGATAAATATTGAGATCCATCTATAGGCTCATGAATTATTAATAAAACGATTATCTAGTTGAGCACATGATTAGAGAATTTAGCTGTGATTGGCTCCGGAATCGATTTAATATTCATCAACTGGACCAAATCACAAGTGAAAGAGGAAATTGCATAAAGCTTAATTATTCATATTTATTATAAGTACATAATGTTTTAAAGCTAGATTTTTAATACTCCTATATTTTAATAATAAAATATCTTTAATATTAATTAATTATATCAGGTTTTAGGGAGCATATTCCTTATCCGTGTTACATTTCAATCACCACCCTTAGACGTTCCTGTCCAAACCAGGACTTGAACTCCGCACCTTACACCTAACACGTGAATAGAATAATTTCATAAATTTATAAGACATTAACATTGGATGATATTATATTTGTGCTGAGAAGAATAATCTTCAGCTTTTTATGCAAGAACAGGATGGTTTACGCCCGAAGATTCCATTGTTAGATTCAATTCAATTGAACATCACAAATGCTGAGGACCAATACAAACAAACAGCCGACAATACAAAACAATCAAATAGAAACAAATCCCATGAATAATGAATGAGATGTAGTATTGTTTACACGAACGTTATTGCAAGTATTATTATTATTATTATTATTATTATTATTATTATTATTATTATTATTATTATTATTATTATTATTATTTTTTTTTTTTTTTTTTTTTTTTTTTTATTATTATTATTATTATTATTATTATTATTATCATTACATTATTATTAAAAAATATTAATATTGTTATAACCCGGGGTTCGCAATTACCTGATGGGAGGTTTAGACTTTTATTGAAGGTGTTCAGTTAACGTAACTGATCTCGAGATGGCTAGAAGTTATGAACTTAGACTGAAGTAGTATTATTATTATTATATTATTATAAAAAAATATTAACATTAAAGATATTATGATACCATTGAGATATATGCCAATCACTATAATAATATTTAGTCATCCTAAATCAATGAGAATAACAATATTTATTTTTTTATAACGTAATGAAATTAACATCTTCAACTAATGATAAAAGCTCACAGCAATTGCAAACTGTGATTCTACAATTCCTAAATACGATAATAATTTCGGCCACTTGAACTTATCTGACCTCTACAATCGTGGAAGTCGAGTAAGTCGATTGAAGTCGACTGAAGGATCTAAGGAGTGAGCATGGACTCCAGGATTGGAGTGCAAAATTGGAGAGAGTGCAGAAACGACCAAGAGTGCTCGGAGGAAAAGAAATGATTAAAAACAAAAAGTAGCGCAAGTTCGGCATGGAGAGCATAGATCAAGAAGCTTTTAAGGAGAACGAAGACCAACCCGGTCGCACCCGCGGATACAGGGGAGGAAGGAAGGGAGGGTACCGAGCGGACGGCCAGACCCACGATCAATCACGGAGACAAATACCGACCGTGGCTGGGAAAACACGCGGCCAGTGGAAGGAATAAACGTTCCATTTGATTATACAAGCCATCTCAGACTTAAGCATAATTTATTGGCTCTTTTCTCTTTTCACTCCCGCTAAGCCGCCGGACTCTCGCGAGCTGAGCCGAGCCCGACGTTCCAGGCCAGATCTTCCTCTTTGCCGACTGGAGGATGATTGAGCAGGACTGGTTGAGGGATGATTGATTGAAAAGGGTGGGTGGGTGTTTGAGTGAGTGAGTGAGTGAGTGAGTGAGTGAGGAAGGGAGGGGGTGAGTGAGTGAGTGAGTGAGCGAACGACCCGGCGCTAGGACGACGTACTCACGGGTGATTGAACGCGAATCGTCGAATCAGCTGAATCAGATTCCAGATTCTGAATTGCACTTAATTCACATCGATCAATCAATCCATCGTTAAGGACGGTGTTCAATTCCAGCCACAGGCCGAGAAAAAAAAAACCTCGGAACTGCCGGATAGAATCCACTCTACTCTCATTAGCGATGGGGATTTATTCACCCCCTACTGTCCACAACACCCCAAAGTTTCAGAAAACACACTCACCCCTCCACTTCCCAGAAAAATAGATTGGTGAATTATTCTGATATTTAAACTCGTACAGCAAGTTTGTTTTGGTCTTACAAGAACAAAAAAAAAGGCACTCATTTGACCTCCGCAGTTTGCAAACGTTATTATTATTATTATTATTATTATTATTATTATTATTATTATTATTATTATTATTATTATTATTATTATTATTATTATTATTATTATTATTATTATTATTATTATTTATTCATTATGAGGAAATGTTTTGCTACAGTTAAATATTAGTTTAGTAATAGCTAATAAATAAAGAGCTATTCTTCAAAACGAAACTGAAAGTGCAATCGTGAAATTCAATCCGGCTTTCCCTAACTCACCTATTTCCACGTCATCCACCTTTCCGTGAACCCTGCATGCATTCTTCTTCCCGGTGGAAATCGCGCCGACGGAAGTCGTCTGCCTGTGCCACGTGACCCGCGGCGTGGGGTTGCCCTCGGCCTCGCAATCGAATGTGACGTCACTGCCCTCCGTCAGGGTCGCATCGTCGTTGGACGATGAGGCTTTTATCGTGGCTGGTTCTAAAATGACCATAACGAAACGTGGATAGATGGATGGGTGGATGAATGGATGGGTGAATGGGTGGATGGGTGGATGGGTGGATGGATGGATGGATGGATGGATGGATGGATGGATGGACGGACTGAAGAATGCGAGGCGTCTTTCTCTGTAGGGAAAACATTTAAAAATCTGTTACGTGCCTATTATAAATTACACCCAATTCATCAATTATTATAGCCATGAAATAATATAATAATTATAAATGATTAGTATCTCATTATACGCTGTGCTAATGTTAGGATTATAATAATATAGTAATACCATCCGTTTGGACAATCCATAAACCTGGATTATAATATGTTAATGTTACGTTGATGTTTTCAATTTAGCTACTTTTTTCCTTCAACTTAGCGCCATTATTAGATCAAAGCTGTTCAATCAATGCGGTTGCTTTTATTGTTGTTGTTGTTGTTGTCGAATCAATCATCAATCATCAATCAATGCCGACCATTACTTTCCATTAACTCTTTCCATCCACCCCCGTTTTTTTCCTCCCCTTTGACGGAGGACATAGGGAAAGCCATAGAAATCAGGAGTTCACTTTTAAACGAAAGAATTGAAAACAAAGACACGAGATGAAAAGGAAATCGTCTTCGCAGCCGCCATATTTGTTGTTGTTGCTTTTTTTAATTTGTGCTGTTGTCGTCGTCGTTGTTGTTACTTGCTGATGATGATGATGATGACGACGACGAAGACGGTTTGTTGTTGTTGTTGATGTTGGTGACGGTGAGAATGATGATGATGACGACAATGTTGCTGGCGATGAAGACAGCGAAAGAGTGCCTTGAAGCGTCACGAACGTGGAGGACACCTGAAATGAAGAGCTTTGAAGTTTCCGCTGATCGGATTTGAACCTCTTACCTCTCGACTGGAGAGGATTACATGAGAGAAAGTTAAATTGCCAGTGATGCTCCACTATAATTGCCTGTTTATAATTTTCCTTTGATGTCGCCTCGGCTTCGTCTTTGACATCGTCGTCATCGTCATCATCATCGTCATCATCATCGTCATCGTCATCATCAGCACCATCGTCATTATTGCCATCGTCATCGTGATCGTCGTCATTCGCGAGAAATTACCTGCTGATGGTATTTGAATGCGCCTCCTGTTTTCGATTTAATTTCTTGCTTTAAAATCATATTTCCATGGGAAACTAAAAACGTCACCATCGTAGGCGTCGTCTCCATGGAAACCGTATGATTTGTTCCTACTGTTATTGTTATTGTTGTTGTTGTTGTTATGGATGGTGATGGCGGTGATGGTAAGGACGATGGTGATGACGATGATTATGCTTTAGTCATTACATCATCATCATCATCATCATCGTTGAAGCCATCGTCTTCGTCATCATCACAGTCGTCATCGTCGTCGTCGTCGTTGTATTTCATCAAGTCGGTAGAAGATTCGCCTGTCAAATCTGTTGCCAAGACTGCAACTCGTTCGGCGTTCGAATTCGAGTGGAGCAGAGAGAGAGAGAAAGAAAGAAAGAGAGAGAGAGCGTCGTCCAGGCGTCGTCATGGTAACGCGATCACGTGTCCCGCTCCCCGGAGTGGTGGACGGAGGCGGAAAAAAGCAAACAAAGCGCTCATCAAGCGTCATTCGCATTACCATCCTAATGACTGCCATCGTCGACGTCGACGTCATCGTCATCAGTATTGCCGTCATTATCATCATCGGTGTCATCATCGCCACTGTCCTCATCGTGATCTTCATCACCATCATCACCACCACCTTCTTTTTCAAGATCGTCATTGTCTTCTTTATCATCATCACCATTATCATCAATACAACCGTAGCTCCCAGAAGATGATGATGATCATCACAATCATCATCACCATCGTCATCATCATCAACAGTGACTTCATCGTCGCGGTCGTCATCATCGCCTGATCGTGGGTGCTGATTGAATTGTTGCTCCGAAACGTGTCCGCCATTTTATTGCCGGCGTTTTGTTCGCCAGTCTCCCGACCCGCGGTTATTATCTCGATTCACTTTTAGCGTCGACAACCGCGTCGCCAATGGCAACGATTTTGTTTATTTGTTTACGTTCTTTACGCCCTCCGGCCGAACCTTTTTTTGGAACGAGGCACTTTGGTTTCTTTGGTTTGGCTTGGTTTTCATTTAAAGATAAGTTTTAACGGGAAAAATTTACTTTCTCGGGCGGGTGTTGAAGTAACTCTTTGAAGTATTTCAGATGCCCCTAGAAAGAGTTTTTGAACATGTTTTGAATGAAAGAGTGAAAGATCCATTAAAAAAATATATAAAAAAAAAAAGAATAAAAAATGTTTTAAATGAATAAAAGAAGATTGAAGATTATTTGCATTCTTGAATTAAAATAGGCATTCGTCCCAGAAATGTGATGATGTTAATATTGTCTGTAAAAAAATATATAATATATATAATGTATTATAACATATAATAATTGTAATAATAACAGTAATAACATATATATTATGTTATCTGTATATTATATATTATATATATATTATATATAATATATAATATTATAAATTATATATAGATTATATATTATATATAATATATATATAAAGTAATATTTATTATTATCATCTTGAACTTTATCTCTTATAATAAATTGCTAATATGTAGCACATTTATAATATTAATTTCTTAATGTTATTGTTATTATTATTATAATTATTATTTTTTACCAAACCTAAATAATACTAAATAATACTTAACCCACACCACTACAGTGTTGTATTGTATTTCGTTTCATACGTGGAATAAATTCTTGTTAATGTCCCTAGCGTCCATTCAGTTTGGCCTTCGAAATGAATAAATTATTGTTATTATTATTATTATTATTATTATTATTATTATTATTATTATTATTATTATTATTATTATTATTATTATTATTATCAGTATCGCTATCAGTATCATTATCATTACCATTACTATTACCATTACCATTATCATTATCATTATCATTATCATTATCATTATCATTATCATTATCATCATCATTATCATTATTATTATTATTATTATTACTATTATTATTATTATTATTATTATTATTATTAACAATCATTATAATTGCATAGCAGGATAATATCCAATGATGCTGTTGTTATCTTTAAACCTGCCGTGGAACTGGAACCGACATCAAAAGTTCATCTTTGGGAAAACCAAAACATGGCGGTTTGAAATTTACTACTCACACGGAAGCCAGAGGGATGGACGGATGAGTGAACGAGTGAGCTAATTAATTGATCAATCAAAGTATGGACGGATGGACGGATGGATGGATGGATGAATGGATGGGTGGATGGACGGACGGACGGACGGACGGATGGACGGATGGACGGATGGATGGATGGATGGACGGACGGACGAATCGACGAAGGACCGTGGATGAAGAGCCACTCACCGACCACGTAAAGCCACACGATCTTGGCTATGACCCTCTTCGTGTTGACCGTGCACCTGTACGGACCGGCATCGGCCCGCCTCACGTCCTGCACTTGTAGATTCCACTCTCGGACCGTCGGTCTGACGACGCTCACCCTGGCATCGTCGATCACCCTGCGGTCTTCCAGGGTAAGTGGGATGGAGCTGTTGTCCAGCCATGCTACCTGTAGAGGATGGATGGATGGATGGATGGATGGATGGATGAACGATGGAATGACAGACAAACGGACGGACGAATGGATGGTTGGATCGAAGATTTGGATGAGTACATGGATGACAGAATGTTAAATGAATGGATGCATGGATCGATGCCACCGATGAGCTTTTAACTGCCAATTCATGGATGTTTTTCCAGCAGACGAGGCTGCCTTCAACTCGACTTTGTCTTTCCAGGTGGATGTACACCGTGAAATGCATTCAAATCTCCTCGTACATGTGGATGTGGATTTTTATTCCAAGCTTGACAACGATCAACCAGTTAATGATTGATTAATTAACCGAATAATCGTATTGATTAATATTATGAATAAAAAAAAAATTGATGATAATAAATGACGACGACGGTGATGAGATGAGGCGGCCGTGATAAAGATGACGATGATGATGGTGACGATGATGATGGTAATGATGGTGATGGTGATGCTCCTGATGCTGATGATGATCACGAGGAGGGTAGCGAAGATTATGTTAACGTTAATCATGTGATTTTTTTTAGTAACCGCCAATATTGTAAATAATACATTAATATTTATTTTTATTATTAATTAATATTCATGAATTCTAATTTTAGGTTTTTGGGATTTTAATCTTTCCCCAACTGTCAAATAGCTCGAGGCAATAATGAAACGGAAATAAAATTCTATATTATTTAAAACTTTCTATAAATAAAAGTATAATTCTATTGGCTCGTTAAATAAGAATTTTTTTTGAATCAACCAATCAACGACCGATCCGCCGTTACCATGGCATTTTCCAAATGGAGCATAAGATTGGATCTCTGATCGAGCTATGCTGTCCTTAACCTCCAGCGATGGTTATGGTTAACCACGAGGTCAAGGTCAAGGCCTAACCTTGGAAAGGAGAGGGAGGGGCTTGCCGTGACACAAGTCATTAGGTGCAAAAAGAAATTGTCTTGATTGGACGGAAAAATATTAATAATTTGTTGAAATTAGATAATCCGTGGTCATGTTTTGACTAGCGTCGCTGAAAATATTAACTGATGGTGTCGTCACCATCATTATCATCTATCATAATTATTACCATTATCTCTTTCCTTCAGTATTCCTTTCGTTCGTTCTTTCGTTCTGGATAAGTGACAGGCAAAAGACAACTCACAGGCACAAGTTTTAACGGTTTGCCATGGATTTCCAAAGTCAGAAAGTAGGGTAAGGTTAAGGTAGGGTCTGGACAGGGTTTGGACAGAGTTTTGGTGGTGCTTGGGTAGAATCTGATTGGGTTAAGTACTAAAGATCCCAGCCAGTGAGTTGTCTTTTGCCTGTCACTTGTCCAACATTCGTTCTGTCCGTCAATCTGTCCATACCTTGTACTTGCCCAGGTAGGTGACAGTACAGGGCAGTACTGCAGTCTCACCGATTTTGACGGAAACGTTGGCCGCCGGTACGTCGAATGTTGGATCTTTTCCGAGAGCTGGAAATGAATTTTTTTAATCATTTGTTTTATTTATGTGTTTATTTGCTCATTTATTTACATATTTACATATTTATTTATTTAATTATTTATTTATTTATTTTAACCTTTAATTATCAAAATTTTAAGTGAATAATTTTTTTTTTGGTAAATGGAGGTGGACAAAAATTCACGTCAATTGAATTGCGACGCGTGAATTTTGAATTCGTGACGACGAATTAAAATCGAATTATAAATTAAAATGCAATTTGCGCGATAAATGCGATAATAATATTAAATAATAATAATAATAATGATAATAATAATAATAATAATAATAATAAATAAATAAATGAATAATAATAATAATAATAATAATAATAATAATAATAATAATAATAATAATAATAATAATAATAATAATAATAATAATAATAATAAATAAATAATAATAATAACAATAATAATAGAAAATAATAATAAAAATGAAATCGAATTACCATATTAAATTCGAATTAAAATCTAAAATCGAATTTAAAAAAAGAAAAGGAATGTCCTTCGATAAAAATGGAAATCCCCGCCCCTCTTTCGAAGGGAGTTTAAAAGTTAAGATGCTGGTCACTAAATTATTCATGAAGAGATTATTTATTATTCATACGCTGCTCGATCCATCTTGTTCTCCCTTGGAAATTACTAATTTACATCCCGTCTCGATCTGCCATTGGACGATATGTTGACTTGAACAGCATTATGCTAATTTCGAGGTCATTAACATTAGACGATTAGATTCGTTTACATGCATTGATGTAATATGCTAATTAAGCCGGTGATCATGCTACGAGGCAAAGCTCATTTACATGCATTAATTATGCACAAGCACTCGGACGTAACATAATGTTTGTTCCTCATTAGCATAAAGCAATGAATATTAATGAGAATGAGCCTTAATCCAAGCTTCTAAATCGAATTTAAGGATGCACCACTTGTGGGTTCTTTAAACGAGCTCTGATTGGCTGTCATTAAATTTAAATATTAAATTAATCTGCTCTATCCACTTAATTGGAAGAGTCAAGTGAGCTATTCTCAGACATCCAATCATAACATCGGGGGCGGTAAACTCATTTGCATATAAACGATGATGCAGACTCGATCATTAGCCTAATTCACGTTAATTTATGTTAATTTATCCATGCAAATGAGCCGAGCCGGCCCGCAATCACCGCACATCAATTTAACAATCAGGGGTTACGGGTACTGAGGCCGTTTTTTTTTAGTCTTCATCATCGCTGTCGACGTTGGTGGTCTGTTTATCCATAATTACTTCCATCTCTCCATCACGACTTAAAAATCAGATTAAAGCCACGTCGAACACGTATTCCAACAATCCCTCCCTCCCATTTGACAGCCGTCGTCGTCGTCATCACCATCATCATCATCATCATCATCATCGTCGTCGTCGTCGTCGTCGTCGTCGTCGTCGTCGCCGTCGTCATACTTGTCGTCGGGGCCATCATCTCTTCCTCTTCATCAGCTCTTTCTCGACCCTGATCACAGTCATCTTCATCATTGTAATCTCCGTCATCATCATCGTCGTCATCGTCATCGTCCCCATACGTCTTGATCACTCGTGGATGTCGTCATCATCATCATCGTCATCATCGTCGTCGTCGTCACCTGAACGGCCATCAACATTAGAGACATTATTACAATTACCTCAGGAAATTAAATTGCAACAATGGGGATGGCGAAAGGCTTGATAGTGATGGCCGCATGGATGACGACGACGACGACGATGGCGACTATGAAGAGGACGAGGACGACGATGGCGATGATGATGATGGTGATGGTTACTATGGTGATGATGATGACGACGACGACGATGTACTAACATGAGAAGCTGTCGTATCTTTCGTCGTATATGTCGTCGTCATAACCGTGATCAGCTTCCGTCTGACCGGCAACAACTGTTTCGAAGATTTAAAATACTTTTTTGGAAATATTTTTAGAAAATAAATCATTTTAATTCCACGGTCATTGAAACTCCCGAAACGAAACATCACGTGAGGGATAGCAACAACAACAACAACAACAACTCGTCATCATCGCCGTCGTCATCTGCGTCATCATCATCATCATCATTATCGTCGTCGTCGTCGTCGTCATCATCATCATCGTCATCATAACCACCTGACTCCATCTCCATCCCTCTCTCTTCCTCTCTCTCTCCCTCCCTCTCTCTCTCCTGCCCCCACCCACTTCTTCTCAGGGCATTTGAACGGGGGTTGCATACAAATGAGCTAATTATTCACAACTACACGACATCAACACAAACAAGAAACTTGTTGACCGCCTGTCAACTGCTGTTCCTTGTCCACTGCGCATGCGCGTAAATCTCTCTTCCTACTCCTCCTCGTCGTCGTCGTCTTCCTCTTCATCGTCGTCGTCATCATCATCATCATCATCATCGCCTTCCCGGTGCTGTCGATCTCTTTTTCATTATCTTTCACTCAGTCCTTCCGTTTGATGCTGATGACGATGGCGATGATGATGACCGTAATGATGATGATGATGATTATGACGACGACGACGATGATGAAGTTGTCAAAGATGTGACGAAGAGACAAATTGTTCGACGAGAAATTATTTAAAAAAAAATGAAAAAAAAGTAAAACCTGCAATTATAATTTAGATTTGATTTATGTAGCACTCACTTTGCACCCTCACGCTTGCACGTGAGAATGCATGGAACAGGTGAGCTACACAAGGGAGGCCCTTAGGCCTTGGCTCAGCGACAAACGCTGCTGTCGCCCCAATTATCACCAGCGTCACTATCGTTATCATCACCACCACCACCATCATCATCATCATCATCATTGTCAGCACCGTAAATGTCGTCAAACCCGTCCGTCCGTCCGTTCACCCATTCATCCATCCATCCATCCGTCAAACCATCAATCAATCCCCCCACACACAGAGAGAACCTGTTGCCAAGCTCAGCCATAACTTCTGTTCATCTTCTAATAAACCATCACAACCGACTCGTTGACTCGTTCTCGAGCCCGGTCTCGTTCTCGAGGCCAAGAAGACCAGGTCTTGAGAGTCAACGCTAAACACTGTCGAGACATAATCATAATCATAATCACAATCTCCAGCCAAGAATCCCTCTGCTCCCTCTCGTGCGTCAAAAGCAAGATGGCCGCTGCCATCTGGCATATCTCGACGTCATAATCAGAGTCACGTGGCTATTAGGGTGACGTCACAGTCGTCCACGTCCAATGAAAAGCTCGTAAAGTCGGACGGTTTTTATTGGCCGACGACAGGGGTCTTGTAGTGGCTCGGATTTATGAAGCGTGTCTTGATTAAATTGAACTAGAAAAGTTGGAATTTTAATCTCAAACTCTCAGTCACTTCGCTTTTGACATTGACATCGTCGTCATCGTCATCGTCGTCATCGTCGTCATCGTCGTCGTCGTCGTCATTGTCATCGTGTGGTTGTCATGGATTTCTTTTTTCTATATACATAGAAATATGCGACGGCGATGGGGTTTTCCGGATTTTGAGATATAAATTGATTATTTAATTACTTAATGAGTAATAATAATAATAATAATAATAATAATAATAAACAGCAGCACTTATATTCACCATTACAGACTCTCACCAACACCACTATCGTCGTCGTCGTCGTCGTCGTTGTCATCCATAGTGAACAGCAGCAACAATAGCTTTCGGTACTTTCTGGGTTTTTCCACTTTAAATCTGAGGCGAGCAGTAGAAAGTCATGAAGGAGTTCATAAAAAGTCGGGAAAACACAGAAACACATGATTCCCGTGGCACGGGGATTAAGTCCGACCATTGCCACCGGATGAATGAGGTGTTGCTAATGGTGACCGTGATGACGACGACGACTATGATGATGATGATGAGCAAGGGACTGGTAACAATGTTGATGATGATGGAAGTAAAAGAGATGATGATGATGAGGAGGAGGAGGATGACGACGAATACGAGGACTATGATGATGATGATGACGATAGTACCGAAGATGATGAAGATGATTTGAATGGTCATCGTAAAGCAAGACTTTGCAGAACTTTCCACGAGAAAAGTCGATTAGAAGAATACGTAATGGAAGAAATAAGAGAGAAAAGGAAGGATGGACGGATGGATGGAGCGGGAGCAAAATAACACAAAAAAAAGGTGGACACTCTGAAAGGCAGACGGCCACGGGACAAATTGAAATGACGCGGGAATTCGCGACAGACACTCCACTGTCGGAGATGCATAGTCGCGCTTTGCTCAATTATTTAGCAAAACATTAACTGCGCAGTCAAACGAGCCAAAAATGCTCCAAAATTGTTCAAATGTTTCGCGAGCAGTGATTGTTAGACGACCAGATTCCCTCCTCAAAAGAGCGCCAAAACGATACGATTACATGAAGCCTGGCTTTTCCAAGTACGTACCCGTGGAAGTTAGGGCCGGGCCAAGTACAAAGGTGTACCGTCATCCGTTCCCCCGTGAGAAAATCCGAAACGAAGTCCCATGTTGCCCAAAATGCTCGGAGAAAATCAGGCAGAGTTTGTCGCAATATTTCAAAATAATTCAAAACCAGAGTCCCGGACACTCAATCTTCTCCTAATTCCTATTCGTCTCTCAACGCAATGAAAACAAGACACTCTTGAAAATCGAACCGAATTCTTAAAAAAAAAGCGTCAGAAAAGCGAACGCCGGGCATTAAAAAGTTAAACTAGTCACAAATTAGAATTTAAAACGTCGAAAATAAAAACGAAAAAAGAAAGAAAGAAGAAAGGCGAGGAAGAGGAGGATGAGGATGAGGAGGATGACGATGACGAGGAGAAGAGAAAGAATAAGAAAAATAAGGCAAAATAATTCATGGAGGTTCGCTCACAATCGTCCACGGCGAAGTGGTAATGACTGGAATAATTTGTTCTCTTGATGGAAGTCCACTTTTAAATTTGCGCGCGACTGACGTCATCAATCTCTATGCAAATGATGTTACATACATTGTCGCCATTGCTTCGAAAAACCAAATTAATCTGACATAGAAAAAAAAAAGGAAAATGTAAAAAATAGGCCATCCAAGCCAAAAGCGATTCTCCTCCGAGTCGCTTGGATGAACGGCTGACTAACGGCTAGCCGACTAGTGCTAGTGAGTGAGTCAAGTCACGCAGCGGAAGTTCTAGCGGAAGAAATTAAATTTCACTCTAATGAAGAAAGACGTAGTGAATTTGAGTGATTTGAATTAGAGAACAATACAAATCGCGGTAAGGAAAAGTGGATCGATGTTTAAATTGGGGTCAGTGAAAACCGGTTGAAACTGATTGAAACCGGTTGAAGGTGGTTGAAACTGGTTGAAACCGGTTGAAGGTGGTTGAAACTGGTTGAAATTGATTGAAGTGATTGAAGTTGATTGGAAACAGTTCGATCGGATTGAAGCAAATTGCAGTGGATTAAAAGGAATTGAATGGGATTGGTCGGTCATTTCAGTGGGGACTCAATTTCGAGACAATTTTACGCTCTCTGGTGTCAGCTTGTGGATATTGGGCCGATAATTCAGAATAAATCACGTATTTTTTCAAAGTTCAAATTTAAGGCAGACCGTCGGTTCGCGTGTCTTTAATCTTTTCCAGTTACTCCGGGCCTGCTATGGGCCAGCTCCATCATTACCATCACCGCGACTACTAGCGTCATCATCATCGTCATCAATTCTTCAATCCTAATTGACTAGTGTTAGAACTGAAGTAAGGTTGCTTCCTCCCATTCTTCGTTAATCACGATCAATCGATCAATCAATCAATCAATCAATCAATCAATCAATCAATCAATCAATCAATCAATCAATCAATCAATCAATCAATCAATCAATCAATCAATCAATCAATCAATCAATCAATCAATCAATCAATCAATCAATCAATCAATCAATCAATCAATCAATCAATCAATCAATCAATCAATCAATCAATCAATCAATCAATCAATCAATCAGTCAATCAATCAATCAATCAATCAATCAATCAATCAATCAATCAATCAATCAATCAATCAATCAATCAATCAATCAATCAATCAATCAACCAACCAACCAACCAACCAACCAACCAATCAATCAGCTAACCAATCAATTTTCACTCAATCAATCCTAATCCATCTATGACACTCCCACTCATCCAGCCATCCCTCTCGACCTCATGGTCCACCCCAACTCCCCTCTTCCACTCTCGTCATCTCCGTAGTTGTCATTTCCAGCGGTTCTTGCGCCGACGTCTGAGAAGGTGGCACTCGTCAAAACCTCGGCGGTGAATTCGTCTGAGAATCGCAGCTTTTAGAACCTGTCGGAGCTCGCGGGGAAGTTTGCGATCGGAATTTCAATAACTGGCGCCGAATGGAGACGCATTTGTTCGTCGCTCGCTCGCCTGGCGGACGGTCGCTCGTGCAGTTTCTGTCGCTTGTGTCGCTCCTGTCCATCTACGACGACGATGTTATTTGTGTCGCTTCTGCCGTTCGTATCGCTTGTGTCGCTGTTGTTGCTTCGTCTGTTTCTGTCGCTTGTCTTTTCAAACTTCATCGCGAAGTGATCGATGAAAAGTTGTAATTTTGTCGCCAGTATTTACGCCGCTTGTACCTATTTTTGCTTCGTGACTTCAAAAAGGCGTATCAAGGAACGGCGTCAGATGAAAAGACAAGCACGGATCGCTGGATGAACGAGCGATTGAGTGCGTAACATTAGCAACTCAAATTGAGAATCTTGACAGCCGATGATGCCGCATGATTTTTATCGTTGTGGACGTGTTAGTCGATTCGCTTACAGACGCATCCCTTCATCCGTTCAACCATCCATCCATCCGTCCGTCCATCCATCCGTCCACGTATGGTGCAATTCAAGAACCCATTCACGTGGATTCCAAAGCCTGCCAACGCCGTGCGCGCCGCTGGTGTTGATGATGGATGCTCGGAATGTTGCAGAGATAAACAAGTTGGTCAGGTGTCCGACTTAGAATCCTGATTGATTGGTTTACGTCATCCGATTAAGGGGTTTATGAGGTTAGCCCCACGCCAACCTCAACCCGTTTCATCGTCGTCGTCGTCATCATCATCATCCAAAGCGCCGTCATCGCCGTCATCGTCATCATCATCATCGAACTCGTCATCGTCGTCATCGAAATCGTCTCTAATGCGATTGACATCATCCGTGTGAGCGTCACTCTAAGCGGTGATAATACTAATGCTAGTTATTAGCATCTCGATCTTCATCATCGTCACCCTCCTCCTCCTCTTCCTCCTCCTCATCATAATCATCATCGTCATCGTCATCATCATCATCGTCATCATCGTGACGAATTTCTTTATACCTTTTCATGTTTTCCTGTTGCAAAAAAACCCCGAGAACCGAGCGGGCGATCCTTTCTATCAAATTTCTTGTTGTTGTTTCTGCTGTTGTTGTTGATGATGTTGTTGTTGTTGTTATTGTTGTTGCTGTTATTACTGTTGTTGTTGTTGTTGCTGTTGTTATTGACGATGTTGTTGTTTTTGTTATTATTATTATTGTTGTTGTTGTTGTTGTTTTTATTAGTTCTTTGCTCAGACGGAAGCAACACTCTCGTTCAGCGATCATCATTGGCGCTGAATGCTTAATCATTCAAATGATGTTCAAATTATTAATGAATTATTAATTAATTTTTCTTTATATTCTGTTATAATTAATATTAGTAATATTATTCCAATAATAATAAT
Source organism: Hirudinaria manillensis (assembly GCA_034509925.1). NCBI lineage: Eukaryota > Metazoa > Annelida > Clitellata > Hirudinida > Hirudinidae > Hirudinaria > Hirudinaria manillensis. Next base: position 1,644,413 of record CM067532.1, on the reverse strand, counting down.
AAGGATAGCATATTTTATGGGTTTTATCCAACAAACATTTATAATCGCTTTCTAATTTTAATCTTAATCGATACCACTACTACTATCATCAACATTATCAATATTATTATTATTATTATTATTATTATTATATATTATTATATTGCTATTAGTATTATAATCATTATAATGATTATTATTATAATCATCATCATTATTATTATTATTGATAAAGATAATCATAAATAATTAGCTCACCGCCGATGACTTGTGTGACGACGAAGACGAAGACAACGATGACTCGACAACGTAAAGCCAGCCTCCTGGTCATGCTTCATCTGACGCCGGTCAACCGTGACGACAAAGCGACGTCGAAACAGCGACAAGAGCTACTCGAAGCGATTTGAAATTCATCTAGCGCTTCCTCGACTCGTACGGACAGACGGACCGACGTCGTCAGAGGCAGACGGGCGACTGAACGTGACTGACTACTTCCGGATGAAAAGGAGGAAGAAGAAGAGGTGGTGGTGGTGGTTCTCGGATGATGTCGGAGATGTTGTTGCAATCCGAGAAAGAGGAGACTGCATATGTTTGTCCTCGGCGGTCACTCGGTCTCTCGTACGGATGTCCACTCGCTCAAACTCCGTGCCTCACCCTCGCCTCGTCGTCACCTCATCTCTCTTTTTATTCTTTTTCTCTCTTTCATTCATTCATTCACTCATTCTTTCATTCCTCTTTTTTTTCTTTCTTTCATTAATTCTCCTTTTCTCTAGAGAAGATCTCACCGCATCCTCTATCCGAGGAAGTCTTTCTTCTATCCATCCATCCATCCATCCATCCATCCATCCATCCATCCATCCATCCATCCATCCATCCATCCATCCATCCATCCATCCATCCATCCATCCATCCATCCATCCATCCATCCATCCATCCATCCATCCATCCATCCATCCATCCATCCATCCATCCATCCATCCATCCATCCATCCATCCATCCATCCATCCATCCATCCATCCATCCATCCATCCATCCATCCATCCATCCATCCATCCATCCATCCATCCATCCATCCATCCATCCATCCATCCATCCATCCATCCATCCATCCATCCATCCATCCATCCATCCATCCATCCATCCATCCATCCATCCATCCATCCATCCATCCATCCATCCATCCATCCATCCATCCATCCATCCATCCATCCATCCATCCATCCATCCATCCATCCATCCATCCATCCATCCATCCATCCATCCATCCATCCATCCATCCATCCATCCATCCATCCATCCATCCATCCATCCATCCATCCATCCATCCATCCATCCATCCATCCATCCATCCATCCATCCATCCATCCATCCATCCATCCATCCACCAGCCGTCCTCCACTTTTTGTGGAATATGTTTTAGTGCTCTGATCACATTCTACGAGGATCTGCCCGCATCGATGAATAGACGGATGGATGGATGGATGGATGAATGAATGAATGGTTGAAAGAATGAATTGTTAGGAATATGGGCGGTTGAACGGACGGACGGATGAATGGATGAATGAATGAATAAATATGGATGGATGGATGGATTGATGGTTGGATGACTGATAAAATACAACAACGGATTGATTGAAGAATGGACGGACGAATGGATGGACTGATGGAAGGATGGATTGATAGATGGATGGATGGTTGGATAACTGATGAAAGAATAGGAAGGATGGATGGATGGATGGAAGAATGAACGGATGGGTGATACTCAACAGTTCCAGTGTCTCAGAAGGAAAACCGCCAACGTCATAGATCACGAGTAGGACTCCGGCTGTTGATGAATTGATGGATGGATGAATGAATGCACGTACAATGGTGGATGGACGAATCATTCCTACTGTCGTTACTTTAAATTATTTATTACCTTATTGTCGCACCTTGTTTTCATTATTAGTTACACCGACGATGATGACCATGGTGATGGAGATGACGATGACGACGATGATGATCGGTGATGATGGTAATGACGACGACGACGACGATGATGATCGTAGGTAGTCCCTTCTCACGAGGAACATCTCTATCGTCATCGCTTCCAGAATGTTCCGTGCCCGGAAACGAGTTCATGACGAGCCACTGATGAGCTTGTTCTTCGGACCCCGGTCGGGTTTGGTTACCAGGACGCGTGAGAGTGGGAGAAGGGGATTGGGATGGATGCGGCGCAGGCCAGGGACGTGCCAGGGGCGGGCCGGCGTGGGGAGGTATTATGGACAGTGTGGCAGGAAAAAGGACATATGTGGTATAGAATTCCTAGAAGGGTTTGCTTTGGTCTTGTTTGTTTAGTTACAAGACATCAGAGAGCAAAGGGATCGTGTTGAAGCGGGCGGTGTCACGTGGCGAGTAATTGCTTCTGTTTGTCTGATATGTGACCACGCTGCCTCTCAAAGACATGTTCCTTCCAGCATCTGCACATCTTCTATTCCTCCTCTCCCTCCTCTTCATCCTCCTCCTGGAATCCCATCCACGTTCGCTCAATCTCTCGCTCTTTCCTCTTCTATCTCGTCGTCGTTGTAGAATTTTTTCTAAGTCTTTCTGTTCTTTTTTTTTCTTCTTCTTCCTCCAGCTCGTCATTAGTCGTTTCGAGAAATTTTCGCCAAATTGTCCGGATAAAATTCTCAAAAGAATTTTTAATCGCTTCAAATTAACTTTTGCGCCTCGATGCATTAATATTTACATTCGAAATGCCGAGCAGAATATTTCCTCCGAGAGAAGCGCAGACGTGATTGTGTCAGAAACGTTACCAGGTGTGACGCGGTAGAAGATCCGTGATGGAAATACACGCATGACTCTGATAGGAGCTATTGCTGTTGCTCTACGGATTAGCTGTTCGGAGATGGCAAAATGCCTTCTCGTCCAAGAAAAGAGGAGTTTCTTTTTATGGTCGATAAGAAAGAAAGCAGTTATGACTAATATCTTTGGACATTTATATGCAAATTCAACAAACGACTGTTTCGACATCGTCGTGCCATTGCAACAATGACGGAAATATTTGTCTCCAGGAGAGCGGCAGAGGAGCGTAAAAACCCAGCCGGCATCAAGTTTAAAACTTATCTCAGAGTCCAATAATTTTACGAATCTGTCAGACGGGGCTTTAATTCGGACAGAAATGTCTTAGTAAATCTGCCGCACTGTCTTTTTGAATTGTCCCTTTTATACGAAACTGCAAAACTAAGGCGAATCCGCTCATAACCCTGGTGGATGAGAAATTTCCAAATTGCCATGCAGAATGATCAACGATGAAAAAAAAAATCTCATCACTTCTTCGAAGATGTTTTGCTTCAATTTTTAATAAAACATTTCGACAAAAAAAAACTATGCCCGGATAAATGAAGTTGACTGACTATGCTTCACTAAGGTATGCAATATCTGCCAAGGCCGTTCATCTGATGCCAGTTTTCTCCCATCGAATACCTTCGCTTCAACTTTCTCTCTCCAGTGGCCAACAGGCCAATGACAAATGATCATTCTCACACCGGGCAGTGGGACATTAAATCTTATTTATTGAAGTCTAGGAATGCAATCGCAACCGACTCTGTGCACAGATTCGTCGACTTTTGATGTGGGTCAATCTTTTTCCAACGAAAATTTCTGGATTTCATTTGATCAACTAAGTCCAATGAGAATTAATGTTATTCGACGGGTGGTTAAGTTGCGACATTATAAATAACACATCTAATCTACAGTTGGCTCCCACAACGTCTTTGAACACGATATAGTATTAAAATTTTCAAACAAAATATTTAAAGCATAACAAATTCTATTTCATCGAATTTATACACGTAGTAAATTAAATCTCGCCTAATTTATGAATCCTCGTAACTTTTAACGCTCAAAAGATGGCGATTCAGTTTTTCCAAAAAAGACACGCAAATATGGCCCGTATCCATTATTATGAGCTTCCGGTACTAGCGCTAGATAATTGGATCGTCGATGCTAAAGCTTTCACGCTAATTTGTCGAGCCGGTTTTTGTCATCTGACGAAGTTCAAAAGCTTGGCCCTTTCACTCATTTCGTTCACATGGTGCGAACGTAGTTGTGATTGAAGGAGTTCCAATGCTGTCTCTACTTAGATATTTTCTTTCCCATTGCTTTGTAATTCGTGCTATCGACAATGAGCAATACGCTTACGCCATTACGCTAGTCGCCTTGTTTATCTTTATCATACGATTACTAAAGTGGCTTTACCGGCTTCAATACGTCGATAGATTACAGGAGCGGTGCATTCTGGTGACAGGATGCGATTCTGGTTTTGGGTTAAAATTATGCCTTAAACTGGACAGCATGGGATGCCAAGTATATGCTTGTTGTCTAACAGACAAAGGAATTGAGCATATAAAGAATATATGTTCAAGTAATGTGAAAGCATACTTACTTGATGTCAGAGACAGCACAAACGTTCAAAGAGTCATAGATGATGTTAAGCATGAATTAAAAGGAAGACGTTAGTAATGAATAATCAATTGTGGTCAATTGTGGCACAATGGCTTACCCAATGTTGATATGCAGGTCTCTGGGGTCTTGTGAACAATGTTGGTGTCTGCGGACCCATTGGTCCAACAGAGTTTCTGCAAAGGAAAGACTTCAAGGAAATACTGGATGTCAATTTCCTTGGTGCTCTTGATATGATAATCTCTGCTCTTCCTCTCATGAAGTCCAACTCAAGAGAAAAGGCAAGAATTGTGAACATGACCAGCATACTGGGCACATTCCATACTCCTTATTCAGCTGCATACTGCATCTCCAAGAATGCTCTCAATACATTTTCATATATCTTGAGGTATGAATATGTTGTCCATGTCAATCTGTCTAAACTGCATTTAATGTCATAAGATGTTCTTGATTTCAGTTATTGAATATAAACAAATGTACATTCTGCAAGTCCATGAGCTTTTTTTTAAATTTAAGATTATGTAAACCTCAAGCTTCATTTCTAATTAATTTGTCCAGCTATTTTTATAATCTGCTAAACATTCAATATTTCATCCAAGTGTTGAGATGACGGGTGCCAATATACAAGTCATGGTCATAGAACCAGGGGCTCATGCAACCAACTTCATTAAGAGCATCGACCCATCCATCCAGGCATGCTGGGAGAGGATGTCAGAAGGAGACAGGAAGAAATATGGCGAGAAAAACTTCAAGAAAAGTAATAACAAGATCTCTAGTTACCCCTTAATAACCCACTGACAAATCATGTCTTAAATTTGATTTCAGTTACTTTCCTTGGTAGCACATTCCTCAAGATATTCAACTCTAGAAATCTAGACAGGGTGACGGAAGCTTATTGTCACGCCCTCTTCAGCAAGAGACCGCAAAGTCGGTACGTCATAGGAATCGACGCCTTCCTCATGAATCTCGCCTCTTTCGTTCCTAAACCCATTCTGAAGGTGCTGTATGCATTCCCAGGACTACTGGCCAGATCGCCTCCAAAATAGGCAATCCTTTTAGCATATGCACATATGATCCCAAAATTTTACAATGAATTAAAAGAATGCAAACGAGATCGTGATTTATTCAAATTTTATTTGCACGTGATTTGTCAAAATAGCCAAAAAATAAAAGTGGTCAAAGAGTTGAAATCACGACTTTGATGCTGGATCGTTTCCCATATTGACCTTCATCTTGCCATCTATGACGTCAATGAACCATCCTGCATCTCTGGCTTTCGCCAGCACTTTTTCTATCTCCTTCTCTGGATCGTATTCCTTGGCCCACTTGGCTAAATCCTTCTCGTAATCGACAATTGCCTTTTCTTTGGCCTTTTCTCTGGCTTGCCTAACTCTCCTCCACACAAATTTCATCTTCTTCCTGTATTTCTTCAGCTTATGCTTCCTCATTTTTCTCTTTCTGATCACAAGCATGTTTGGCATCAGCTGGAGCGGAGTTTCTTTGACGTTGCCTTCAGTAATGATCTTGTTGTTGTTGAAGGTTGGGCATTCTGCATCGATTTTTGCAAACGGGTCTAACCTTTCGTACGACTGGTGCACCAGGACGGGGTCTGTATATACTAAATGCTTATTTATAACAGGATCGACTTTTGTTATGTTTTGTGAAGCATGGTTCTCAAAGTTGTACAATGATGTGATAAAGGGGATTTGGGGATTCCTGACAGTCCTAGCTGGCTGACTGGTCAGTGAAGAAAAGAGCTTTGAAGTGCCAGATACTGTAAAAGAAAAGAAAATAATTAGTAGATGCACAGGCATTTAGTAAATAAATACACATCTCAGATTCCTGAGATTTGTGAGTGATTACCAACCTTGGACAAAGCAGTTTGTCCTTGTAGTCACTTGAATCAGTGACTTTAGCAAGCACCTGGCCATGGCTTATGAAATCTCTCGTGCTCCTGAAATTTATCAGATTTTGTTTAATGCAAAGTCTGCTCGGCAACACGGCATCACCTTCAAAACATGAAAAATCCGCTGTGCCAACGAAACGCATCGTTCCAAAATGTTTCGATGAAAACGATAAAAACAAGCAACGTATAATCTAGATAATTTAAGTCTAAATTTGGAAAAGCAAATGTATTTTTAAAACATCCAAAATACCTCGCTATGAGACCCAGCCGGCTAATGCAGCGATCCGATACAATGTGCGAGTTTACAAAAACATGAAATTATGAAAAATAAACCAAATTTCCTCTGATGACAAAATTAGCAAAGTAATAATTTATTATAATATCACTGAAAATTACAGTAAAAAATCATTTTTAATTTTGAAAGTTTTCATGAAACAAATTTCTCACCTTTTCAAGTTTGCAAAGCAGACGGTTTCTTCATGTAATGCTCTTTCCCTGATGACTTATATCATATTTATAATTTTTCTAAAGTACCAAATTCAAAATATAAATCTAGGATTAAATAATTTATGATTTTTTTAGCTTTTTACTCAGCTTGTTTAGACTATATTGTGCGACTCAAATAAATACTCTGACGATCCCAGAAACGTCTTATCATTTTCTAATGATTGTTAATGAAAATGTCTCCATCAACAACCTCTAGAACAGAACTAAAGGAATTGGAAAGGTAACAAACAGCCAGTGTTATAGCCTACAACATTTCAAGCGAATAACATACCCGAAGCCAATTAAAATAAACCAAAAGCATTCAATGAGATCCAAACCCATTTTGGCAAAAACATTCTGTCTAAATGAGGCCCCACCTCGATTGCCAGCCTAACAATGCGATAATAATTAAGTCTAATAATGCAACTGTTCTCAACAGCACATCTGAGCAACCTATAATGGCTGAAACTTGAATGGAGGCCATTTTGCTCATGAAAACGTCTGACTCTTTGAAACACCTCAGTCCACCAGGTTGACAAATTTTCTTGATAAAATCATTCCAAAATAAAACAGTAAAGCAGCATCTTTCTTGGAAGGTGATAAGCCACACAAATTTATTCCCAAATGTACAGGGCAAAATAAAAAAGCAGGGGCATTGCTGTGTCATATCAAACTGCGCCGCTGCGACAGTGTCGAGAAGTGAGATGATTGCTTTAAAATTAAAATCTGTACTAGAGAATTGGAAACAAAGGGGTGTTAAAAATCTTTTAAGACACTTCATATTGAACAAATTGGTGCCTGTAAAACGCATAAAAATTCATCGCCGTGAACCACGCAGCTCAGAGAACTAGAAGTGGATCGACACAAACGTTGCAAACAAAAACAACTTTTGTCCGTATCAAACTCGGAAGCAAGCATCCTAAAGATTTGAGATTTGCGAGTTCACGTTAAAATTAACCAGACCGACAATGAAGAATACAAAGAATAACAGAAGTACAAAAGAGCAAAATTCTAATAAATACGATCGCAATAGCATGCCACATAAGGATGGAAAGAAGTACGCCTCTGAGACATCCGAGTCGATAAGAAACTTCTAAAACTGACTCGTCTCGGATCATCGGAAAAGTCGTCCATCCGGAATGACGACACGCCAGAGCGATTCAAGTACTGCGGACCAAACGCGGTGGCATTTGCAAACTTGGCAACAGCGTAGGATGTTAGTCAAGGAATGCAACTTAAGTGAACAGCTAAAGAAGACTAAAGAAGACTGTCGCCGGATGGGTTAAAATTAAAACCTTACGTGCACTTTTCGTTTAGAGTGCAAAAAATTTTCCTATAACAAAAATTTTTCCAGACCAAAAGACTCGAATCAAACGATGACAAAGGTACGGCCTTGGGTCGGAGCTAGAGCGGCGTGACGAAGGATTTGTTGTCCTCGCTGGCCGTCGAATCAACGGAAAAAGATCGCGCATCTCCCGCAGGCAGCACCTTTTCGGGGGCCTCCTCGGGCCGACCGGAAGGGGACCCGGTCGGGTCCCCGAGCTGCAGCAGTTCGGTGAGGGTGGTGCACCGGGTCGGGGATATTGGATTGTCGGAGATGTCCCTTTCAACGACCAGGTACTTGAGGCTGTCTCCTCTTCTCTTCTCTTTGATCGGGTGCAGGCACTTGTTGTCCAGCATGCCTTCTATGATGTACGTCTGGTGCGGGCAACAACAACAACAATAATGAAAGTCTTGCTTAGTGATTAGCAATTAAGAAACGCATCTGATCAACGAGGTTATCGATTAAAAATAACAAAAAACGATTATAATTTAAGAAATAAAATTATAAGTAATTGATGGATTCTCAAAACTCAGAGATTTGTCTGATTATATAGGCTCGGAATGATGCACGAAAATGCTTTGAAAACATCTGCAGTATGAACTCACTTCCACGAGGATGCTGAGAATGAAGTTCAGGAGTGCCACTACGATGACAATGGCTCTGAAAATGAGTGACGGTGGGAGGGACAGCTGCAACGTGATAACAACAACAATAAGAGGTCAAGAGTTCAAGTTAAATCAATTGATGAATTAAGTTTTAAAATTAAAATCTAATCGAAATAAACTGCTGGTTACTTCAAAGCTAAGATTAAGGGGATATCTCTTGTGAATTCAAGAGATTTAAATTTCTCATGAAGTTAGCAATAAAGAAATCTGAACCCCACCATCATCATCATTATCATCATGACCACCACCACCATCACTACCACCGCCATCACGAATCATCTTCAAACATTCCAACCTCAAAGAGTTCAACGAGCCACTGGAACGGGTACATTACGATGTACACCGTTATGACGATGCACAAGACCAGGTTCACCAGGAAAAGTGCTACAACAAAAGTAATTTAAAAACACTGAATATACAAACCACAAAAATACAAAACAACAATCTCCAAACAACAAACCGCAAAAATACAAATCAACGATCTCCAAATCTTAGCACCATATTCAAACCTTAGACTTAACGAAGCCAGTTAATGACCTAAAATTTATGCGCATGCTAAAAAACAAAACCTTCGAGAACCACTGATGCAAATAATGGTTCTATTCTATTATTCCACGCCTAGTTAATTAATATATTAAAGTAATTATTATAACGACCCATCGCTACAGCATAATTACTCTGGATACGTCAACCAATCAGAGTCGACCTAAAGACATTTATCATACAAAAAAAAAACCCCATCAACGACGTCAACAAAGCAAAACCAAACGAAGCCAATCTTACGATTTGTAAACATGGTCTTGCGATGGGGAGGTCCTTTTGTGAAAGCAACGGACATCGTGATGTACTGGAAAGTCGAGATGCAGAACACGACCGTCACCTCGTGACACCTGTAGTCGTGGTCCCTGAGTACGTAGGGCTCGTACCTCGAGGGCAGCAGAAGTGGTTGGTCATTAGCATAATTAATTGATTTATTCATGTCTTAATAATTCATGTCAATGAAGGTAGCCACAACCATGATAATCACATGCAATAAATATAATTCTCGTATGATTAACATAATGGCAGCCGTTCAAAATTCTGTCGGAATGGCACGGAATAGCAGGAGTAGTCTGCTTACCAGGGCTGGGCTTCCGTGAACTTCCAGATGGCCAATTGAAAGGCGAAGTTGAGTACCAGTTGGGCAACGACAGATGAAATCGGGGCCACTCCGATCAGGTTGATGGAGGGGGGCCTGGAGCCCAGGTGCCTGGAAGCACCAGTATAGCAGACTGGAAAGGGATTTTTTTTGTAGAGGTTTATGACGAGGAGACATGTTTATTATTGATAATCAAATCTATCAAATTTGAACTATATGAATATTCAACAAGAGCCATCACCATCATCATCATTACCACAATCATCATCATCATTAACACAATGATCATCATCATCATCATTAACTTACATGTTATTCCGAGCGTGGTCAGGAGAATGAGATCGATGTAGAGGAACGTGAAGTCTGTGAAATTGGCTCCAACCTAGGGTTGTTCATTCATTCGATATTCAATATTCATAATAAATTATCATAAAATATTCTGAGCTCATTAATAACCAGAGAATTACAATTAGTAATTACTAAGGGATAAGTATCTTCTGATCTCATTAAATGCCAATTGTACAAATATTTTAAGTATTTGTTGTACAAGTTGTTAATTATTAATTTAATTTTAATTATTACAAAACTCTTTCTCAAAAAAAAGGTATAACACCCAGCATTTGAACTGACCCAGTAAAGAAGGCAAACGGAAAAAAACTGGGTCATGCTGTAGCCTGCCATGAACTTGAAAACTCCAAATGAGGTCACTAATGCTGCTCTGCCCTCTCTGGAAATAAAAAACAGCCCGGTCTTTATTATTTATAATTATTATTATCATTATTACTATTATTATTGTTATTGATCATAAGATCCTATTTCAGGAAAATTAAATTTCTAACCCACAGAATTCCACCTATCGGAAATCACCGATGTCACGCAACGACAAACCCAACCGACCAATCGCGAGTTGGCTAACGACCACCACTCGACATCACAACTTTGTACGTACGCACGACGGCTCGCATACCTGATGACGTCGAGGACGCATCCGATATGCTGCTCCCTGGAGGTGAACGGGGAGGCTACGGAAGCCTCTGCCTCCGACAGCGAAATCCCTGCGTGTGCGGTTTTCAGGGCACCGCAGTCGTTTGCTCCGTCTCCGCACATCCCGACAAAATAACTGCAATCGGAGTGAATTGGTGGAGGGAACGAATGATTGAATGAAATAAATAATATGTATTTAATAAATATAACAACATATGTATATGAATATAAATAATATATATATATATATATAAATGTAAATAATATATCATCATATCCATCCATCCAACCAAATATATATATAAATAATATATGTAATAGATATAAATCCAATATTGAATAAATAACGAACGAATGAATAACGCATGAATTAAGTAGGATCCAATTATCATAAAATATTCATTGAAAGGTAATTAAAAAGCCAAATCATCAAAACAGGTTCTAGTTCGGTTTTTAATTTGTCGCATTTTGACGTTCGCATATTAATTATTAACGACTAATTGCCAGATCTTGCATATTCAAATAGCTTGTTATATATTCAAAATGAAACCACAATGCTACGTACCCCATCTCTTGGAGGACCTCAATGAGCTGCTGCTTCTGCTCAGGAAGAAATCTGGCAAACACTGTGCCCCTCACTGCCAACTGCATCGACCAACAACAACAACAACAACAATGATAAGAACAAATGACAACAACAACATTCAGTAACATTCATTATCACAAGTGACAAGGCAAAGTCTTTGTTGACCTTAGTCCTTGAGAGGAAGAATTTAAAAAAATAACAAAAAACTTTTCAAATTTTTAATTTCAAGGTCGCAACATTCATTTGTTTGAGGATTGCAATGAAAAGGATTTGTGGTCGTTATTGCCGCCAGGTTGTTGTTAACCAATTGATATCGGCACCAACTGGTACTCAAAATCTCTGTCCAGCACTCAGATTATCATCAAAATCGATAACCACCGTGACCGTTATCGCTCGAATTGATTGCCATCTTGTACATTACAACCGCTTCTAAAGACACACGAACCTTAGCAACGAAGCTCGGGAAATGCTTCCTGATGACGGCCCACGACTTCCCGTTGATGATGAAGTGGATCCTCTGTTTCGTATCCAAGTCGCCAGATGCGAGCTGTCAAAAGTGAACGGGACCGCATGATTTGGCAGATCATCATCATCATCATCATTGCCAGCAAACCAAATCTTCACAAGGGGAAAGTCCCAACAACAACAACAACAACAACAGCCTTTTCCAGCACCAGTTAGAAATTTGAAGCCACCTTTTCCATGCCCGGCTCCTCGCAGAGCGTGAAGTCGATGGTTGGCGGATCTTCCGGAAAGGAGGGCGGGACGGCCGTGACGAGGATCACCTGGTCGTTGGCTTCGATCATCTCGCAGTCCCTGGCCACGCTCAGGGCGGTCAGAATGTTATCGCCTGTTTGATAATGATTACTATGATGATGATGATGATAATAATAATATTAATAATAATAATAATTATAACAACAAAAGTAAGTAGTAATTAGCTTAATTACTTTGCTCTTGATGATAATAATAACAATAACAATAATAATAATAATAATAACAACAACAACAGTAATTAGTAATTAACTTAATTACTTTGCTCTTGAGTTTACTTGTTAGTTTTGTCGCTGTTGTTTGTTATCTTAATTTGTCTCGTTAATGTCTTTGTAAATGAATAATGAAAAGTTTATGAGGTGTTGCTAGGTGTTCTGTCACTTGTTATTCTCCGTGCAGTTGCATAGCATTGCATGGCAAGGATGTTATCGCCAAAAAAGTCGTCGTTCATTTAACAGTTTGCCTTATCTTTATTACTTCCATTAACTGTTATCGGTTCGAAACAAATCCATAATATCCTAAATTAATAAAAATTATCAATAATAATAATAATAATAAGTAAACAAACGAATCATAAATCCATAATACTAAAAACCACGGTGCAATCATCACAACCATCACCTGTGACCATGACATTTCTGATGTCGGCCTTCCTGAGCGTCCTTATGACGGGCGTCGTCTGCGGCTTCAGTCGATTCTCGAACACCATGAGACCTAGAAAGACAAGATCCTTCTCTACACCATCCCTGCCAAGAGAACAATGGTAACAATGACATCATACACATCATTTGGGTAACAACAATCGAAGGGTCCCGTGTTCAAAACCCATCCGGGAGAAGAAAGTAAGAACATCATCGCATACCTTTCCATCCTCTGGATCTTGACGTACGACAGTTTTGAGAGGGGCTTGTAGGCCAGGCCTATGACCCTGTAGCCTTGCTTTGTGTATGTCATAAGCACTTCTTGGAAGTTTGAAGGCACTGCAGAATAAAACAATATGGCATCAATTTGGCACTTAATGTGCATGAAATAAATGCGTCCATAAATCTGGAGAATGATTGCATTTCATCTATGATGACCACAATAGTATTACGGACCAATGCATTGTAACAATACAATACGTACAATACCAACAAACGACGATGACAAATTAAAATTAATGAATTAAAATAGACAAAAAATAGTTCATAGGAATTGAATATATGATTATTAAATTGCTGACTTAATGCCCAGAATAATGAAAGATAATAAAGAATAAATTTAAATAACCAGCGCAAAATTAAAATTCTAATAAAATTCTAACAAATCTCAATCGGCTCAAGTCTGCAGACGACGATGATTACAAGTAAGAAATTGAATTGAGCAAACGAATGAGCAAACAAATGAAGGAAGGAAGGATGGATGGACAAATCGATGGACCGACTGACCGGTGGAGGGAATGCTGAAGGAGGTGACCATCTCCGGCGATCCCTTGACGAAGCAGCAGGTGGTTCCACTGCTCAGCTCCCTGGTAACGACCGACATCCGCTGGAGTTTCGAGGAGAACGTAAACATTCTCAGGATGCCGACCTGATAGGGAAGGACCTGGAAAGAGAGGAAGACTCTTGGATGATGTCGCTAACATAATTTATTTATTATTCGTTGATCGCATCAATTTGGCACCATGCCAACGATGATGTTTATTGATCGGCATCGGACAATTATGATTCTGTCATTCCATCATCATCATCATCATCATCATCAGTACGCTTAGCATTGTCCTACTTAACTGGATTTGAGTCTGACAAGAATAGTGGTGCAGTGAGCTAAAATCTCGATTTAAATTTTATTTAAATTTCAAAACCTCCGGGTTTTCAAAACCGGACGACTCGCTGATGATGTCCGCTTCCCTGGGATGGACGACTGTCGGCACGATGCAGTCATACTTCTCACCGTCTTCGCCCGGTTCCTCTAATTCCTTTTTTAGGGAATTTAAGACAAAATAATTAAAAAAAAAACAATGTAATGTCTACCAATTGTACCCTAGTATTGGAATCCAAGGATAAACATACTAATTATAATTAATTAATATTTAAATTAGCGTTAAGTGATTGACGTTTAATAATCAATGCCTCTGGTAATACTAATATTACATTATTCAAATAGTTGTAGATAAACAAGAGAATTACATATTTTTAACTTGCAAGAATAATTTCATTATTATACAAAAAAAAATAAGAAAGGAAAATTATTAGAATCCAAATAAATGAATATTAAGCGGCCAAGCCACACCCACCCAGTCGGTCGCCTGGAACATCTTGACGTCCAGCGGGTCCCCCACCATCTGGTTGTCGATGAGGGTGAGCGAGTGGCAGGTCGCCATGGCGACGACCAGCGGGTGCTTCTTGTCGAACGCGGACACGTTCTTTTCCTCGGGCAGGAAGCTTTTTGTTTCATTTTAATTATTTTATTTTTTTAATTTTTTTATTCGAAGAAAATGATTAAGAAAAACTCTCGGATTAAAATATAAAAAAAATTATATTAAATGTTAAACAAAAAAATATTGAAAAAAAAAGGGACTGGGAAAATTGATGATCGAGATTAAATTGCTTTCAAGTCCAAAGCTCGCCTTTTCGAGCATTCATGGTGGTGAGATGTAAACAAATGGGAAAACGTAAACAAGATGTTATTGATCTTGTGACTAACACAGGCCATTGTAAAAGCCTATCCAAAGGTACAAGACACCTAATGTCACCTAATTTTGGACTATTCTATATTCCTGACACTGACTTTGTCAATAACAATCGTCGTAGGCTGTTTGCCAAAAATACAAAATGAATGAAACAAAAGCAGGCAGGCGGCTGGCAGACAAACAAACAAACAAAACTAAAAAGCGACCGACTTGTCTTGTGAAGTAGCCACGACACAGTAGAAGTCCAGGCCCTCCTCCGTCAGGGTGCCCGTCTTGTCGAAGCAGAAGACGTTGACGGCGCCGCACAA
The DNA here is from genome assembly GCA_034509925.1 of Hirudinaria manillensis. Classification (NCBI taxonomy): domain Eukaryota; kingdom Metazoa; phylum Annelida; class Clitellata; order Hirudinida; family Hirudinidae; genus Hirudinaria; species Hirudinaria manillensis. The sequence goes on along the minus strand of CM067532.1, from coordinate 1,629,148 downwards.
GTTGATGGACCTCGGGCTTATGCAGAAGACCTTGGCCCTCTTGAGCCTCTTCTGGGCGAAAACGATGCCCACCGTCATGGCAGCCGGGAGGGCAGGGGGAATGACGATGGTGATGAGATCCAGAGTTCTCAGCACCACTAGGGAGGCATCCTCGCCTCGAGAGATCTGGAACGACAACGTCGACAACTCCTAGTCGCCAAAGACAACAACAACAGGCAATGTTCGCATTTCATTCTGTTGGCAACATCAATGACGTCGTGCTGCCATGGAAACGAACCATGAGGACGACGGTGTAGATCATGCCGCCGAGGGCCAGGAGGGCCAACAGTCCCACGAACTTGAAGGCATCCCTCGTGAACTTGAAGTCCACGGGTTTCGGGAACAGTATCGATCGGACCAACTCCCCCTTCGCTGTGGCAAACCCTGATGAGACAATCGATCAGTTTAACCAATCAATTAAAAATCAATCAATCAATCCATAATTCAATCAAACAAAGTGAAAGTGCAAATGTCTAGAGATTCTTGTCAACTTAAGTAGATGACAATAATAATAATAATAACAATAATATTAATAATAAACCCAAAAATCAAGTACCTGTCCTGAGAACCACGGCCTTGACCTTTGCGTCTCCGTAGTAACGTGTCTGAATGACTTGAGTGCCGCAGAAGAGGACATGTCTCGAGTGGTCGGTCATGTTGAAGGTGGAGTCGGGTGGAAGGGGGGTCTTGGTGACGGGGACACTTTCACCTGAAACGGGGAGTTGGGTTCGTTTGGTTCCATTCAATTTTAATTCATTTTATTATGTTATATTTAACCGTTTAATTAAAATTTAATTATATTACATTTAATAATTAATTATATTACGTTTAATAATTTATTTGAGGATCATTTGGATCATTTTCATAAATTATCAAGGAAATCTATTGACACTTGCAAACTGATTACGATCCGAACTAATTGTTCCTGCTTTTTCGTACATAAAAAAATAATGGGCCTGGAGATAACAGAACTTGATGGCTTTAAATTTTCAGGATGATTTTAAAATTGGTTTACGAGTGATTAACTTCCCGTAACATTAAGTCCGCAATTAATATAATAATTTAAAAAAAATAATTTAATATAATAATTTAATATAATAATTTAATATAATAATTTAATATAATAATTTAATAATAGCAGATAAAAATCATTCGACGCTCCAAACGTCAAGAGCGCAAACATTCCGTCGACCTCTTAAAATTCTTCTTATCATTATGTCGTTTACAACTTGAAGCAAACACGAACACGACAAAAGGCAGCGCAAAATCCAATAGAACGATCGATTGCAACAACAAAATGCACAACAACAAAAATGCACAACGACAACAACAATCAATTTACCGCAACCGACCCGTGAGCATGCTCTCGTTGACGATGCAGTTTCCCGTGAGGAGGACGGCGTCGCACTGCATGATGCAACCGTGTCGAGGCACCTCGATGACTTCCCCGGGCACGAGCATGTCCGATGTCACGTTCTCGAACTCTGAAGAAGAAGAAGGAGAAAAAAAGGTGAAAGGTTTCAATTGAGCGTTCAATCGATCGTTTCAATCAATAGTTTCAACCTCCGGTGTCCCTCCTGAGAACGGAGACGATTTCAGATGGCGAGAGGGTTCCCTTCAGTGCCCTCTGGGTCTGGAAAGAAATTCAATGTTGCCAATTAGGTAAGCCCTTTGACACGGTCTTTTTGCATGTCGTGTATGCAGCAAACCAGCTTGAGCTGGCAGGAGGCACCCTTTGGTAGGGGTAGAGCATAGAAACATGGTAGAATGGCAGTCTCGACATTCTATTCAAATGTGCCTTGTTTTTTACGATTTAATTCTTTAATTTCTTCTTTTAATTCTTTAATAATAATAATAATATATGCATCTTCATTTCATTGCACTATCATCATAATCTGAAACGTCGAAACCATAACACGCCTCTTGCTACTGTAACATTTCATTAAACGTCACTAAAGATTTGATAATCGCAACCAAAATTCTCACGGATCTGATTTCATAGATGGACATTGCGAGAGACACGAGGGAGATGATGACGATGCAGGTGGCATAGTAGGCATAGTCGTCTGTGTACCAGAGTATGATGCTGAACAGTTGGAAGATGTAAAATGGATCCAGCGCCTATAATTGAAGAAGAACCAATCACTCATCATCAACAGAAACATCCACTCGAAAAATCTATGGCAGTGGTGGTGGTGGAATATATTTCAAAATATTTAAAAAGAAAAATAAATAAATAAATAAAATAACAAAATAAAAGAAAGTGGAAAAAGTGGCCGAAAGCCAATCAGGAACCTGCGTCAAGAGGAGTTTAAGTATCGGTGTCACGTGAACGACCAATGAATTCGCGCCGTAAAGTTCCCTCCTGCAATGAACAACAACAGCAACATTCAAGGAGTGAAACAACAGCATTCAAGGGGTGAAACAACAATAACAACAACAGCAGCACCATCAGCAACAATCATTTCTAAGAACCTCATTCTAAAAGAAAAAAACTCGAACAAGATTTTCATTTGGAGCTGGCCAATAACATTACGTTGTTTTGAATAAAACATAAATAACAAAAAAAAACTGTGAAAAATGCATCACGTGTTCATGAGTCATACATCTTTCATTGTGAGCAATTAATTAATTTATTTATTTATTATTCTCCTTGTTATTCAAGTTCAAATTGCTCTTCTTCTTCTTCGTTACTAAGGTTCACGAGATAATAATGATTAATTTGCACCGGGAATATTTTGCATCCCCTTCAGATAACATGATTGTAGGACATGGATGTTTTTTATGATGATGATGATGATGATGATAAAGATGATGATGATGATAATAATAATAATAATAATAATAATAATAATAATAATAATAATAATAATAATAATAATAATAATAATAATAATAATAAGAGTGACCTAGGATGTGAAGTTCCAAAGAAATGGTACAAACACACACCCCAAAGTGTGACAAATATAAAGGATTGCACCATCTTATGGTACTACGCAATTATCAGACAGGAAAATATTGGCCAACAGACCTGACATTGTCATCCATGACAGGAGATCCAAGTCGTGCATGCTAATCGATGTTTCAGTCTCGGATGATAAAAACATCATGCTTAAAGAAGCTGAAAAATTTAGCAAATACAAGGACCTGGAGATTGAAATTAACCAGATGTGGAATGTGAAGTCTAAAGTCGTTCCGGTAATTGTAGGAGCGCTCGGAACACTACGAAAAGACTTTACAAAGTATGTAGAGTTGATACCGGGACAACCAAAGACTTCGGAGATTCAGAAGATCTCCTTGCTGGGCACTGCCCACATTCCTCGGAGAGGTCTGGTAGTGCTCAGCATTCATTCCTCACCGGCAATGAAGCCGAGAAGAAGAAGGAAAAATGTGTATATTATAATAATAATAACAATACTGCCCACATATTATGGTAAGTGCTCAAATGAAGTGCTTGGCATTCATTCATGACGAGCAGTGAAGTGAAAAACAATTGGAAAATTACAATAATATAATAATTATGAAATAATCAATCAATAAATAACAATAATAATAATAATTATTATTATTATAATATTATTTTCCAATCGTTTTTATAATTATTATTATTATTATATTAGTATTATGAATGAAAACTTGCAAAAGTCTGACCAAGTTGCTTGCTCGAACTGAGAGAATCCGCTGGCCGTGTGGAAGAAAGAGCAAGGCAGGTTGTCGACAAGGCCCCTGCAGTATCATCATCATCATCATCATCATCATCATCATCATCATCATCATCATCATCATCATCATCATCATCACAACCAACATCACCACAGTTGAGTTGTCCACTGCAAGCAATACTTTCTTCAGGGCATTCATCATTGATACAATCTCTATTTACTCACTGCAGACTATGCATCACTATATAGGGACTATGGACAATTATTCCACTTAATAATAATAATAACAATAATAATAATAATAATAATACCTCAATAGTCATTGCTTGACCTCAACAATTACGAACTCACCTCAGCTTTTCAAAGGAGGCAGTGTCGCTATTCCAGACGTACTTCATCTTCTTGTTTGTAAAAAACCTGGCACCTTGCATTGCCTGTCAAAATCGAGAATTAAAAACGCTCGAATGTTGGAACCGAAGTTCCTTAAGTTGAAAGTTTAATCCTCCAAGAATTTAAATCATTGCAACTCAAACTAGATTCAAGCCAATATTTTTGCTATCAGGGATTCCAAAAGTTGATTTAAGCCGTTCCAGTCAAGATTGTGAAATTGACAACGACCGAGGAATGATGCGTTGAAAACGACGTTAGTGCCAGCAATCGGTGAAAAAGGCATGAAATCGTATTAAGAATTGAAATGTTACGAGTGAAAAGTCAAGTCAACCAACTTTCTGCAACGACGGCTTAACGAGCTCGAGATGAAAGGCATCGTTCTGATACTGAAATTGAGGAAAAAAGTGTCAGCAGAGTTCAACCATCTGATTGAACTCGACCGATCGATTGAACAAAACAATTGATTGAACGAAACAATCGATTGAACGAACATACAATCGATTGACTCGGATCAAGCCAAGGATTCAGGCCGGTGTTGACTCATCACCATAAGCGCAAAAACTAAGTTATCATGTCAGCATGTTATCGTAGGAAACACAAGCAGTGAAACAAATGTTGACAAACGAATCTAATCCAATTGATTTAATAAACTCATTAATTCAGCACACCACTACAGTCGTGCCTAAAGTCAGGACCATTATCATTACTTTGTTATTATCATGTTATCATCCAACAACATGTTACACTGTAAGGACATTTCAGAAATAATTACAATTTATTGTTAATATTTTATTTGACCAACCTTGATTTATTGCTAACGCAATAGTATACCAGTACTATTACTAATACTACTACTACTACTAATAATAATAATAATAATAATAATAATAATAATAATAATAATAATAATAGCAACAGCAGTATTAACATTGATCTATTTTGTTGACCTATTCTCAAAGGCTGTTAGCCTTGTGATCATTCCTATTGTTACCACTGTTATTATTATTATTATTATTATCATATTATACCGTTTACAATACCTCAATTCCCTGAAATGGTGCACTCGGGCCTTTGTCAACAAGATTGAAGTCTGTCTCGGTCCGATTCTTCTTGTGATAAGAAATGCCGTTGGTTCTGTCAAACGCATTCAAGGCAACAATCATTGAGTGACGCAGGTGTGTGAAAGACGAATAAATTTTTGTTCTTAATGAGGCAAAATTGATTTTGCTTAATAAATATATAAATAAATGAATAAATAAATAAATAAACAAATGAGTTACAATTTGTACGTAGAGGAATTAATTTGTATTTGTACTTGAATAGTACAGCATCAATAGAACAAGCATCTTTGTTTACTAGAAAAACTCAATTGCTTTTAATGCTATTAATTATCTAAGAATAAAACTGGCTTTGCACGCCATTTATGGCTCAACTGAAATACGTTCAAGATGCGAAACAATAAGAGAGACAAAACAATACCAGATACAAAACAATACGAGATACAAAATAATACGAGAAACAAAACAATACGAGATACAAAACAATCTACCTACTCTGTTTTGCAAGTTGGAGTAATGACTCGCTCGACATGCTTCTGGTCGTATTGATCCTGTCAACATACATTGACGTTCAACGTCCATTGAAATGCATTTATGACGCAAGAAATATGCAAATGAAATTTCAAGTTAAGTATCTAATGAATATCCAATGAAAACCCAATCACCAGTGAATTAACTAACAAGATATAACTTTTGAGCCACGAGACAAATAACCGACGACAGCCATTGTATTTTTCATTACATGATAATAATGATAATAACAACAATGGCAATAATAATAATAATAATAATAATAATAACTACAACTACTACGTAATATAATAACTATATATAGTTTATAACTATATAATAACTTATAATACTAATATAATAATAAATATTAATATCCAAACCATGAGTAGGACTCTATCAGCCTTAGAAACGGGACATTTCTTGCTGGTGAACTTCAGTCTCAGGTCAGGTCTCCAATAGAAAAAGAGCCACAAGAGTCCTGCAGTCATGAAGGTGAGTATCCATGCAACTACGTTCCTCGTTCTGTCCAATCGGTAGCCTTCAATTTTCTGCGATGTTAACAACTTTTCGTGAGCAACTTTTGTGCAAAAATGTCAGTCGATCAGACGATTTTCAAAGGTTAACCTGGATCTCTCGATCATTGATTCTCAAACTAAATGAAAAGACTTTGATGACTTAATTTCTATATAATGAACTAACATAATCCTAACAAAGCTTTTGTAAAAGATTAACAAGCAACTAATAAATGCCATGAAATCAGATCTGATGACATTGTTAAAGTAACATTTACCAATTTCTAAAAGCATAAAATAGTCACTTCTAAAGCAATGAAATCAACAATGGTGATCAACCAACCATTTCATCCTCTGAACCCTGGTTTAGTATCCCAGCTTGACTTTCATCTGGTACTGTTGAACCAAAACCTTGCACAACCACAGACTCCAGGTCTTGGGGTTCAGAGTTTACTGTAAAAAGATTGCGACTATGTTGAATAGATAATAATTTTGAATAATTCGGGTCCATGACAAAATCCAAACATATAAGTTTGGACTGAAATTGTCCGCAACTAGCTTGAGCTAAAAAGAATCAGTGTCCCATTACGTAACTGGCATTAATCGAGTCATTGTCCCCATTTAAAACAGTTAATCCTACCGTTGTTTTCCATTTGTTTTTAATTTTAAAACGGATCGACACTTCTAGGAATAGTCTCCGCTCATATTAGTGGCTTTTTATAATAGAAAAGTTGACCAGATGAAAGCTAAGCGCGATGTTCCATGTCAGAAATGTTTCGCAACTAAGCGGAGGTAAGCGGTAATATGTAGCCAACTGTAGTCACGTTGATAACGCATGGTAAATTGTCGAATGTCAGTCAAACGAAAAAAAAATTGAGTCATACAGAAAATATGCCATAGAAATTACTAAAATGTTCTTTTTCAGTATTTCAACATTATTCACACAGAAGCTCTACACTCAATCACTGTCATTTTCGAATAGAGGCTGTATGTCTAGCTGCTCTACTAATATGAATCAGACAAGGACAATCACCCAGTCCAAAAATGAACGCCGATTAGTAACGCTTTGTTTTTCCTCCAGGCATCCACAACGAAATCGAAGAAGGTTTTCAAAAGCTCAATTGCCACTTACAATCGTTTATTACAGAAACGTTTCCATTATATAATTTTAATGAGGTCATTGGTAAATATACAAAATTTCAAAACAACAAATGATTTTAAGCTTGATGTCACAATTGATCATTTCCATACTTTAACGATGCCATCTTGCGTCGAGGTAACAATGTATTGTTGGGAAGAAGAGCACACAATCAGGTCCGTAATGATGTTCCTATGTCCTACGGACACGTCACAGGAGTCATTTCTGGACTCATTCTGTGCAGATGTCTGATTTTCATATGCTTCGTAGATCACGGCCGTGGCTTCTATGAGTCTCGAATGATACGACACTTTTGAACCGACATTTTTGCCATCATAAGAACCTCCGGCAATGATATATGACCCCCTAGGCATATTTAGGTCCCAATATCTCAGCCTCATGTCAGACCCCGCCGTGATGACGTACGAAGAATCGGCATGGATGCCCCCGAAGTAGTGCTTAGTCGACTGGGCATAACCGAGTGCAGGAGTGGGACTCGCCCACAAGGTTTTCTGTCTGGTGCTGGTCTCGAAATCAAAGATAGTCAGCTCGTTGTTGTTGTGCGATGAACTCAGAACGACCGACTGGGCATTCTTGTCGACAATCATCCTCCTTATGCGGGAACCTGCAAACAATACAAAACTTAAATGTTAAAGATTTAGAGAAAATCATCTTTTGCAATCAGAGGCACTAGTCTAATTCTTTCCTCATTATTGGCTTATTATATGAAAAACAAATTTTATTCAGGGTAAAGCCAAACCATTTGGATGGGTAAAGGTATTGACAGGAAGGAGAAACCTCCTATCCCAGCAGATGTGAACTCCACGACAGGTGGCGACCGCAAACCATCCGAGCTGTTTGTGGGCATCTATGCTCGTTATCAAGCCATGGTCGTGGTCCTTCTGGACCTTCCACGCGTACTTCGCAGGAGATCTGATGTCCCAGCCGAAGATTCTTCCATAGGAAGTGGCCAGGACGATGACGCTTTCAGATCCTGCATCGCAGGTCGTCATGTCGACGATGACGCCGTCTTCGACGGGGTTTATTTTTTTCTCGAGAGTCGAATCGTTTTTGCCGTCAACTCTGAACAGATGGATGGTGCCCATGTCCGAGGAAGAAGCCAAGGACTGAGATTTGTCGCAGAAGCACAGAGACTTCAACTGGCCATTTTGTTTTGAATAGGTCATTCTAGAACGATTAGTAATGCTCTTGCCATCAAACCTTGTTGCATCCCACACCTAAATTAATGAACAATTATTGAGACTAGTACAAGAAACTAGAAGAAACAAAATTCGATGTGCACATGTTATAGATTATAATATCATCATCTTATAATTAAGGACTATTGAAGCAACGTCGATCCACTGCTCTCTTACCTTGACAGATCCGTCGTTGGAGCAGCTGGCAAAATGCATTCCGTCGGAACTTCCGCAGAGCCGGTTGACGGCACCTCTGTGTTCGTGGAGGTGGGCCACCATGATCCCTCGTGGCCTCCAGTCTTGAGAGTTGCTTCTCTCCCTCCATTCTTCCATGCTGTCGAAAGTGGCTTTCTCGCTGAGATACTGCTCCCTCTTCTTCTTCAGCAGAGCCTCGAGCTTGGCCTTGTTCGGGGCAATTATCGGTCTCGTCAGAGACTCTTGGATGATTTTCTTTCGAGGTTCGGAATCCGAGGGAGTGAGCGGCAGACTCGTCTGATCGTCTTTTCGAACGATTTCTGTTGACGTTGACTTGTCAATGTTTGCAGCATTCGACTCTGGGCCAAACATCTGCCTCCAATCTTCATTCATGGATATATCACTGTGCTTGAGCTTTTTATTCGCTTTGCCTCTGGACAGAGTCATTGTTTCTGAAGCTGAATTAGTATCAGAAACTCTATAATCATACTGTCTGGCCAGCTCCATGCTATCTTTGAGGTCAATGACATTTCTGTTCCTATCAATGTTTTTATCACCAGAGATGTTGTTTGTGGCCGACAGCTCATGAATCTTATACCTATGGAGACCTTTCAGATGATTGCCCATCAATAGGATCTTCCTCTTGTCATCTTCTGTCATGCCCTGGGATTCTAGCTTTCTCAAAAGGATGGCATTCTCTTCTGACGTCTCTCCGACTTCTCCAGAGACGGTGGACTTTCCCAAAAATTCCAAGAAAGTTTCTATCGGGACAGAACTCCTTGAAAGTTGTCTGTAGATCTGCAGGGGCAGCGACGGCTTGAGGGAATTCAATAGAACCGCTCCTTCGGAGACAGTGTAAACTTCAACCGCCAGGTATTCCGACAATGCGGGCAAGATGTAACACTGTTCATCGACCCAGCCCAGAGCCTTAGAAAGCTTGACGAGGACCCAAACGACATCTTTTCTAATCCAAATGTTCGGATGGTAAAGCAGAGGAACAACATCATCCAAAAGATGAATGACCACGTGCTTCTGAAGAAGACCAAGTTCAATCAGCACGGCCATGCAGGACAGGGAGGCAGATACGTTACATTCTTCTGAGTCTGACAGACCCTGTTGAAGCAAAGGTTTCAAAATGTCCGAATAATGCCAGCCCAGTAACGCTATGACTCCGTCGACTTTTTTAAAGAAAGCCGCTCTCAGTTCGTGATCTTGTTTATCGTTGAGAAACGTTATCATGTGCGAGAAGATGATGTCACAGATCTTGTGCCTCCCGAAGAATACGCACAGCTTTTCAAAGTCACTGTCGAGTAAGCTCATCTTGACGCAGTTTTCTTTGTCCCCGAACAGTTGGACGACCGTCTGCTGGACGACGTCTCTCAGTGACTTGAGTTCTATTTCGTAAAGGGACTGCCTGTCGGGAATTTCTTCCTGGGTCTCGTAACTCGACTGCTCTTCTTCGTCGTGGCTTCGAAGCCAGATCAGCTCCAAGCACCTGTGGGCGTGTTCGGCAAACGAGGCTATGTAACGTGCAAAATCGATCCTCACGGCCAGGTTGCCGTCATTGGCCAGATGACTGATGGAGGGGAAGATGTACTCGGTGAACAAGTTGGAGTCGCAACTCGAAACCGTATTTACTCTCAGGAAGCAGAAATTCAAGGTCCTCAACATTTCGCACCTGATGATCGGGTACTTGTCCCTCGCAAAGACGAGGACAGACGGGATGACGTGGTTGATGACGATGTCCGAAGAGAGATGGAGGGAAAAACTGCAGAACAAATTGAGCGCATGAAGCTTCGAATCGACCAGCTGCAACTTTCCAATAGAAGAAATGATTATGGGCAGCACTATAAGAAACCCGTCGTTCATGGCTTCCTTGCCGTCGGCATAGCGATCGACCTTCTGAGTGATCAGGTCGAAGTCTCTCTTCAGTCTGGCTATCCTCTCATCTGCATTTAGGAACGGAGAGCTTGCAAATCTTTGGCAGTAAGGTTTGAGGAAGACGTAGAATATTTCAGGAAAGGTGCTGCCTCTGTGAAATGCGAGGTACCTTTCGATTTCGAGTCGTTTGCCTTGATCCAGCTGGATCATTTGCTCGACCAACTTCCTGATGCCTTTGTCTTCTATCGAGTCGATCAGTTTCTGTGGGTAGTACTCCCCGGCACGGTAAGCCAAGAGTTGGCTCAAATTAAACGGCACGTCTCCCTCCGTGAACAACTCGATGAGGACGCAGCCAATAGAAAACACGTCCATGGCTGCAGTCAGCTGCACGTCTGGCATCGGTTCCAAGGGTACCGAGTAAGGATTGTAGCTGGTGATGGAACCGGCCTCGACAAATCTCTCGGGTGCTATGTAACATGCCCTGCGATTCGAGGTGTCGAAATAATAAGAAAAGTCGGCAGGGTTGTTGTCTGGCAAAAATGTCGGCTTGAAGTTCGCAAAGTCGGTCAGAAGCACCCAATTCCACGACGTTATCAAAACGTTCTCGGACTTGATGTCACCATGGAAAATGCTCAATTTGTGACACTGGTTTAGGGCATTCAATAGCAGAAAAGCAATCCATTTCTTTTCTATGAGAGTCAGAAAGGGCTTGGTGCTGATTCTGTCGTACAGGCTGGAATCCACAAATCTTCTACAAAGCATGACGGCCTTGTCGGTCTGTATTATCGAATGAAAAGGACTACAGTTTAAGACCCAATTCAGGCTGCTCTTCATTTTCTCGATCTGAGCTTTGTAGCCCTTCAGAACTGTACCCAAGTCGTGAACGACAAAGACTTTGACGATCATGGGCCCATCGTTGCTCCTGACTTTTGCCACTTTGAAGAATCTGGTGCTTCCCAAGCTCGATTCGAATTTCCAATTTGGACATTCGCTCAGAAACTGCTCCACTGGCAGAATCTGAGAAGGAGCTATAGCTGTAAGCTGATTGCCCATGACAGACTGATATTCTGTGCAAATGAAAAAAGCATTTTAAAGAAAAATCCATTTAACTTCCTAATACTGAAGCTGATTTGCATTTGCACCAAAAATATATTGTTATATCTCAGTGGTTGGCAAACTAATTAATGTGAGGCCAAGTTTATTGGAATACTGAAGAATTGAGAAACCTAATCTGGATTATTAAAGCCTGCTATTTCTCCCTCTATGGCTTACTGATATGTTACATCATTTGAAGCGATTTAAAAAGACTACAAATACCAATCTGCTAATAATATTTTATATTAATAATTATAATAATAAAGTTAATTAATGGCAATATATTTAAGTGACTATTATTCTAATTATCTGGGTCCATAATTATAACAATATTTCTGCTTAACCTAGAATTCAAACAATTACTGTTATATCTATGATAATACACTTTGTTGACTCAGAACAAACAAACCACATACAAAAGATTAAGCAATGTTATCAAAAAGTATAATTATTCAACAAACATGACATCGAAGACCCAATCATGAATCAAAAGTTAAAACCATGATAAAGTGAATATTTCATAAATTATCACAATGTAATATTATTGAGGTAAGATATAACTATTGCAATACATATCATGATATGTAAATTATTTGTAAATATATTTATTTTTGCTTCATTAAACAATCATCTGGACACAGGTCTAGACTTAATGTTTTCAATACAATTAATATCGTATTTCCTCGCAAACATAACACAATATTACAAATATAAATAGTTTAAACTATTCTATTATGAGAACAACATTTATTTGTTTAATTTACATTGATTTATTTGTTTAATTTTGTTGTAATTGCTTGCAATTCATTATAGTAATCTATATCGAGTAAAAGGGGCCCCGAGATATATTTATTAGTCTCAAATTGAACATCTTAAAGTCCATTTCAAAGAACTTCTGAGGTTAGTGACTACCAATACATGAGTATATCATTTGCAATATATAATTTACCAATTATCTTGCCCAGAAAGCAGTTTAAAGCAAACTTAAGTCGCCAGAATAACCTGCCTCGGTGCAGCTATAATTAGGTAAACCTTACACTAAAACGTTACAGAAAAACCACAAACTGTGAAATTACAAACTTCATCTAACTTGGGAGGGCTACATCAATGTTTGTAAATGCTGAAACACACCAACTGCCAACAAACTATTGTTTTAAAATGCAGTTTCGAACCAAAACAGCACCACTTTGCACGAATAAAATTTAAAAGTGACCCAATCAGCATAATTGCATAGTTGTGTCATATGAGAAAAGTTACAACTTCTGAAGAATTTATAAGTATTTAAACTTTAGAAAAAAAATCACTTATAAATAGTATTAAATAACTCTAGCCATTAATCTAAGTAAAGCAGAGAAAAAATTGGACTCCCTTTTAAAACAGTTGTACAATATTGAAGTAATACAGGTAATTACACCATTAAATAAGCAAAGATTTTGACTGTCGCTAAAAATTTTCTTAGGGGAGCCTTTTCACAAGTTGATGGGGAGGACCCTTTTTTGCTTCTCACCTTCCCAAATTACGGGGATAGTTCTCGTCTCTCCAAATGACGTTCCTGATTAAAGAATGGAAGATCAACTTGAATAGTTTAATTAAAAGCTATTCTGGATATTATGCGATATAATACCCTAGAATTTAGAAACTAATATCACCAAAGTTATTCATCAGTTATATTAAAGCTTTCATTAAAATGGAATCTTGCAAACTTTTTTTTAGATTTTATAGGTTTAGTGTTTGCCCCCAGTGCTCTCCACATTGTGTCAAAGCTTGTCATTCATTTTGTTTTAGATTTAATTTCACCTAAAGTATTCGGTCTTAAGATTGACTCTCAAAAGTTTTGAGAATTACTCGGAGATAGAAACGCATAGAAAACGGGAAAAGGTTGGAATCTAAAGTTCGCTGAAAGATTGCTTTCTTGCATTGGAAAACATTATTTATACAAATATAATACAAAATACAATCACAATACAAAATATTACAAACAGCTTTGAATTTTATTAGAAAAATATTAATAAACCTTACCGTCAAAATAGTTCTAATTTAAGTCATGGGAATTCTAGTCATATGTTATTTACATTATAAGTTGGGGGTGTCGCTGCAGCAGATTCGTTTGAGTAGTCATAGGAGACGGTCAAGATGGCCTTAGGCGCTTATTGTCGCATTTTTGTTTTTGTGCTAATAGCATGCTTCAGTTTGAAAGCAGAATGTTTATCATCTAATCAAACAAGTAAGACCTACCTTAAACCGCATGTGATTTTTGTAAATACGAATGAATATTCTTCTTATTTGTGGTAGAGACGACTATTGAGTTTTTACCCAAAGAGCTTTCGCTGGAACCTAACTCAGCCTACAACGTCACAATTCGTTTCAAGTAATTTTACTTTAACATTGGGACATTTTTCTGAAGTTAACTCAAAAATGTATTGTAATATTTATAGCCAGACCAGGCAGAAACCAGCTGAGTTGTTGTTTAATTATGGATCTGGAGATTCAGCTCAGTATGTTCAAGACCATGAAATTATTGTACCTTTGAAAAACCTAACAGTCAATGGTGAAGAATTGGAAGTCACAATTGAAGTGAAGGCACTCAACATTGGCTCTGTCACTGTTGGAATAAACTCTTTGTCTGACGAATTTGCAGAGTGAGAATCTACTGATAGATTTTTTTGTTTAAAATTGATTATAAATTTGTTTTATCGATAAGATAAAGCATGATGTTTATTTTATAGCCTCAATAGGACAGTTTTCCGAGTGTCTGTCGTTCACAGCAAGCCATTGATCATCATCGAGCAGATCGTTGGCTGGATTTATTTCTTAGCATGGTCCATTTCTTTCTATCCTCAAGTCATTCAGAATTGGAGAAGGAAGAGGTATGAAGTTAATTTGGGTGGTTGCTTGAGAATTATTTCATGTTAAATATTTCTAATATTTCACAATTTTACACAGAATGAATTTTTAAAATATGCTAATAATGCGTGACATCCCGATACGAATACTAATTAAGTCTCAAAATAATTAGTTTGTAAATGATGACCTTCACATATAACATTAAAGCTTTTGATAAATAAATTATAATAAAGTACTGAATTATTCATGTAAATTAGCTCACATGCTCATGTGATGAGTCAAGCAAGAAGAGTTTGAGAATGGTCAATTGATTGATATGTGGGATCATGTGGGATCACTATCATAGAATAGACGATATTTGTTTTGAACTGTTAACTTCCAAATAAGATCATAAGCCTTGACTTTAATTTGGACCAATTACAATTACTCTTACAATGAGGACGATGCAGATAATAATTAACCTAATAACAATAATAATAATAATAAAAATAAAACATTAAATATACTTATCACAAGAACCCGTAATTATGACAGCTAATTATAATGCTACTAATTATTACCATTACTAGTACTAACAATAATAATAAAAATAATAATAATAATGATGATGATAATAATAATAATAATAATAATAATAATAATAATAATAATAATAATAATAATAATAATAATAATAATTTAATAATAATAACAATAACAACAACAATGATAATAATAATAATAATTGATTAATTTTCAGCGTAGTAGGGCTCAGCTTCGACTTTGTTTCTCTGAACGTGACGGGCTTCCTCTGTTACTTTGTGTTCAACATGGCTCTCTACTGGATTCCCTCCATCCAGGTTATTCCAATGCATCAGTGGTGAAATGCATCCAACTGTTCGAAGCTTACATGTTGCGACAGTCCATGAAATCAATTTCATTGTTATTTCTTTATTAACTCCTGGATAAGGAATGTTAAATTTATCTAAAATACCAAAAACTGGTATATTCTATTTGTGATGTTTGATGATTTACAGATTTTAAGCAGCGACATTTTCATATTATAATAGTCATGCGATTTTGTGAGAAAAAGGAAAACAGTTATTTCTTAAATTACGAGTTATTATGACAACAATTTGCCTTTGCACTCAAGCATCTATTTCGGTAGTGAAAGCAGTTCTCGTGATTTTGTTGGGTCATCATAATTTGTTAATCGTGCTCGCGATTCTCCTCCAGGCCGAGTACTTTGACCTTCACCCGAGGGGTGTCAACCCGGTCGAACTGAACGACGTGGCGTTTGCCCTGCATGCCATCTTACTCACTGTTGTCACTCTCATCCAGTGCTTCATTTACGAGGTGAGTTTCGCTTTCCATCAAATCGAAGAAAATGATTCCTAAAAAAACGTAGGAAAATCCCAACAATGTGCTCGAGTATTTGCTTCTACTGCATGATGTGGATCGTAAAATTTATGAAATAAGATGGCAAAATAAAATAAAATTGGTCAGTACACAAAATGAATCAATTGTCATGCTTGTAAAGATTAATATTAAGTTTAGATACTTTTATAAATATTTATAGATTTATCTATTCCCATTTATTTTACTCCTATCCCATTGAATGATTATTATGACTAATCCACTTGATTATTTACATCTTATCTATTCAGAGAGGCAGCCAAAAGGTGTCCAAAGTAGGAATTACACTGATTGCCCTCGTTTGGTCCACGGCCCTCGTCCTCCTCCTCATCACACTCTTCCATGTCATCTCTTGGCTGTTGTTTGTCTACTGCTTCTCCTACATTAAGCTCTTCATTACACTTGTCAAGTACTTTCCCCAAGTGAGTTCATTCTCATAGAAACAATTATCATAATTATGACATTATAATAACTGTCACGATTCAAATTATCATCGAAACGCTTGAAATTTAACTTCCGAAATGACCAGGATTCTACGGCTAAAAATTGAATCATTTTTATTTATTTCACTTTTCATCGTCGGATAAAGAAACAACGGTCGTGGTATCGACCAGCTGGTATTAATGTTGTAACAAAACATGCCTCTGCCTACAACGAGCATTTGCTTCTTTTCCAGGCCTGGATAAACTTCAGGAGGAAGAGCACCGAGGGATGGAGCATAGGAAACGTCATCCTCGACTTCACTGGCGGAACCTTCAGCCTCCTTCAGATGTTCATGGTGGCATACAACAGCGGTCAGCACATTTCATACATTTTCCTGAATGAATGTGCATTGCAACTGTCTTGCATTGCAGCTTATGCTCTAACTTATATTTAATCTGTAACTATTAACCAATTTTTTTCAAACTCCCATCACTCATTTCATGATTTTTTGTCATAATGATGACTGTTTTTATGTCAAAAATCAAACCTTTCTACCTATTGACCTTGAATTAAGTACACTAATAGCTTGCAATCAATCATTTGTGTCTATTGATGAAGCCAATACTTGTTCAATATTGTCAACAAACTTATTTGATGAATCTCATGCATATGCAGCATAGAGTCTTCCTTGGTAAACTGTTAATATTAAAATTGCATATCCTAATTGAATATCTTAATTAATCAAGTCTTATTTGGGCATGAATTAATTAATTCCTAATTAACACGTTTCTATTATTTCCTATTATTTTTTCTTCCACAGACGACTGGGGCTCCCTCTTCGGAGATCCGACCAAGTTCGGACTCGGAGCCTTCTCCATCCTCTTTGACATCATCTTCCTCCTCCAGCACTACGTCTTCTACAGGAAGAGGTCAACCTACGAGGTCATAGACGAAGTCGTCTGAACTCGACACGACAGGATGGCGGCCCGAATTGATTATCAACTGATTTCAGCCATCCAATGAACTGTTTCCGATCTTTAACTTATCAAAGTTAAACGTCTTTTTCTACAAATTATTATGATTATCTTCAATTTTGTGATATTGTCTGAGAAATTAAAATATTAATAAAAGCCATATAAACAACACTAGCATTTAATTTTAATTAATAACTTTAATGTTTCGTTAACAATTCAGCGGGCGACACGAGTAAGTTCATCTAGTACAGTTAGTGGCCAGTAAAAAGCGGCTTCAAAGTTCGCAAAAAACATCTCGTCAGTGTTATCGGAATTAGAGCAGTTCAAAGTTCGTGCGATCGGCCAATGACGAATGATCCGACGTATCTTTCATCCATGAATTTCAGGAATGGCAGACGTGCGGAATGGTGCTCCTGCTAAGAGGCATGTGTTATGAAGTTATAAGCACTATAATAGTTAACAGGAGCTGGCATGTAATAAGCGTGTGTGACGAAATCAAACGAGAATTCAGTTCATTGGTCGATGGCAGGCATCAATTAAACGACGAAAGCAATTTGATTGGATGGGAGTCAAGTGGAGAAATCGAAACAACGTAATAACGAGGCTGCTACACAAAATATGAATTAAAAATTAACATCCATGCTCAAGCAAAATCAATCAATTGATCAAACAAAGTGATGGTGATTTGGAATTAAAAACGAAAAGAGTTCGTGGGTCCTGGAAGTGGTGCAAGTCTGTAAAAAGTTCACTGTTTTCACTCATTCTCCCGGCTCAATCCTGCTCCTTTGCTGGGAGGCTAAGATGTTTGAGAGATTCCAGTACATCTTCTTCACCCTCCTTTGAGCATTCGAAAAGTCCCGTCCCGGAAACGACCAGTCTCTCTGTAGTCAGCTGTTGCTGTTTCGTATTCGTAACCCTCTTGCGAACAATCGTTCCATCCTCCAACTGTTCTTCGAATGCTTGCACATCCGTGCTGATTTCCGGATCGGCTGAAGAGTGGTCCGAATAGCGGGTGATCTGCTGCTTGTTTGAGGAGCCATGAGGAACCGTGGCTGCCGAGTTGAGATCGGAAAAGGGTTCCTCTTCACCCAGTCCTTCGAGTATGACACGTTTTATGATGGTCTGCTTCTTGTTGGTCTTTATGACTCTCCTTCTGACAATGGTTCCGTCGGGCAGAGTGTCCTCGTATTCTGTAGTTTCGGTCTCGTAGACTGGATCTTGTTCCAAAGTATGAGTGAAAACGGTCAGAGGTTTGAATTCAGAGTCGACGTTTTCTATGTCGCTGGACAAGCCGAGCGGATCGAGCCTTTCGATTTCTTTGCCGGTGAGACTCAGAGAATCTATGCTGGACCTTCGACTGGATGAATCGGATTTGTCCGAAAGGTACTCCTCGGTGATGAGTCTCTCTATGATTTCTCCATCTGGGCCAACAGTTCGCTCCATTGCCAGTCTGTTTTTCAACTTTCTTCCTGCAATTCTTGCATCATCAATCAAACTCCATTCTTCTCCTGTCTCAAACTCCTCTGATTCCTCATACTCTTCATGAACCTGGCTGATTATTGCAGAATCACCTTGACTAACAACTGTTGAAGAGATGTATGATTTTTGTTCAGCAGAATCCCTAGCTTCTGAAACTGTCAGTGTCGAGAAATCTCCTTGAAGTAAGCGATGATCTGTGGAAAACAACCCACTTTCTGTGATACTAGAAGAGGTGAATTTCTGATCACTGATAAAGGAGGATTCTTTTGGTTTACCAATTTCGCTAGTAATAGCAGAAGAAACATGTAGTTCCTGGCTGTCAGAACTGTCAAAATATTTCTGTTCAGCTCCCTTCTCTTCAATGACCAAATGAGGCCCAACAAACTTCTCTTCCGACTCAGTAATGACAACTGTCTTTGGTCTAACGATTGTCTTCCTAATGATTCTAGACCCTCTCCTTCCGTCGTCAAGTTTTACGTTATCCAATCTCGTTTCAAACGTTTCTACGGTCACGTCGTCGACGTTGGTTTCGTCGATTCCCGGTGCAGTTTCAATGACTTCTTCGACCTCGTCCGCCTCGTCCTTTTGAGCCCCTTTAGCTTTCCTGAAGATCCTCGTCACCACGAACGTTCCGTCATCCGAGACTTTTTTGGATTCGCCTCTTCTCTCGTCCAACTTAAAGGACGGCAACTCGGAAAGTTGGAATTCTTTGAACAGTATCTCTTGTTGAGGCTGCTTTGGTGCGGGCAGGCCCTTGGGTTTGACAATGGTCTTCTTCAAAACCCTCATCAAGCACTGTCCATCGGGCAAGTATTCCTTGAATTCTCTTGTGATGGTGCTGATCTCAACTTTGTCTCTCTGCATCTGATCCACTCCAGGTGCGAGTTCAATCGTTTCCTCAAGAGTTTCGTCTGGTTTCTCAGTCGTCCATGTCTTCTTTCTCAGCACTACCGGATGTCCAGGTCTGACCACGGTCGTCTGAGTGAATTGAGTCACGTCGACATTCGGCAGTAGGTCACCAATGACTTTTTCAACAGCTACCAACTGATCTTGAGGTCTGTCCTGTACTTTTGGCACTGTTTCTTCTTTGCATTCGACTTTCTTCTCTTCAATGACCACCTGAGGCTCGACAAACGTCTCTGTCGGCTCAGGAACGACAACAGTCTTTGGTCTAACGACGGTCTTCCTAATGAGTCTCGATCCTATCCTTCCGTCGCCAAGTTTTACGTTATCTAATCTCGTTTCGTACGTTTCTACGATCACGTCGTCGACGTTGGTTTCGTCGATTCCCGGTGCTGTTTCAATGACTTCTTCGACCTCGTCCGCTTCGCCCTTTTGTGCCCCTTTAGCTTTCTTGAAGATCCTTGTCACCACGAGCGTTCCGTCATCTGCGACTTTTTTGGATTCGCCTCTACTCTCGTCCAACTTAAAGGATGGCAACTCGGGAAGTTGGAATTCTTTGAACAGTACCTCTTGCTGTGGTTGCTTGGGTGCGGGCAGGCCCTTGGGTTTGACAATGGTCTTCTTCAAAACCCTCGTCATGCACTGTCCATCGGGCAGGTATTCCTTGAATTCTCTGGTACTGGTGCTTATCTCGACGTTGTCTTGCTGCATCTGATCCACTCCAGGTGCGAGTTCAATCGTTTCCTCAAGAGTTTCGTCTGGTTTCTTAGTCGTCGATGTCTTCTTTCTCAACACCACAGGTTGTCCTGGTCTGACCACAGTCTGGGTAAACTGAGTGAGATCGATGTATGGCAGAGAATCGGCGATGACCTTTTCAATGGCAACCAACTGATCTTGAGGTCTGTCCTGAACTTTCGGTTCTGGCAGCTCCTTGTGTTTGACTTCCTGTTCAATTATTGTGGAAACATTCTCAAAAGGTACTTGATACTCTTTAGTACCTAATCCAGCAGTCTCAAACTGCTGTGATTCCTCATATTCTCCATGTATTGAATAATCCTGGCTAATTACAGTTGAAGGGGTGGAAGACTGTCGTTCATCAGACTCTTTCTGTTTAGAAATGATACTGCTTGATAAATCATCTGAAGGTGCATGGTGCTCCTCAGTACCAATTTTGGTCTCAGTAACCACCACTGAAGTGGTCTGTTGAGCACTGTCAGCTGAAGATGGATCTAACTTAAACTCTTCATAATACTGGGGTTTGGGAGCATCTTTGATCAAGTCATCCTTGTGAGATTCTTGGTATTCTATGGTACTTATTCCTGCCTCAGAGATTGTAACAGCAGTTGAATATTGATGGTCGAGCTCGGAAAACTCTGTATGAGCACTGCTGCCTTCAGAAGAGTCGATGGTTTCACTATAATGGACATGACAAATATCGACTCGAGAATCATAAAAGTCTGCGTCATCTTGGGATGAGTGATCAGAAATTACTTTGGAAGACTCAATTGTGATTGTTTCACCTTCAAACTTAAAATTTTCATCATAATTTCTAACATCAATTGTTGCTCGAAAAGCCTTTGAACCACCAACACTTTCTTTAAAATTTTCGATTTGTGGTGTCTCAGGCAAGGGAAATTCATAGGCATATCTCAAATGGCCTAAAAATAACAAAAATAATATATAAAAACACATATAAATAATATATAAAAAGAAAAAGTCATAGCAAAAAGCCTGGAAATAAAGTATATTAAACAACTATTGATTTAACAGCATATTTGCAAATATACCAAATCACATATAAACACAATAAACAAAAACAACCAATTAAGCAACAAGTCAGAAAAAAACTTCAAACCAACTTGGAACAAGATGAACATATGGAGTGTCAGTCCTTGAAGATTCTGCAGGAAATGGGAAACCAGAAGGATCAGAAGAGAGTGAGGCCAGAAAGGATTCGATATTCGGGAAATCTTTTGCACGAGGAGCCATCAGAATGTTTCCATCAATGTTCAAATGCTCATGGGTCATAACAATAACTTCACGTGACCTTTGGGTCTGAGGAAGAAAACCTGTTTCTCCTGGACCCTTTTGTCTTGTATCAATTATCACCTTGGAATCAAATTTCTTATCTTCTAGAAGCATCTTCTCAGTCTCTTTGAATGGCACCTGATCAACAAATTTCATTGATGGCTCTGGGATGACCTTTTCTACAGCGAGTTCTTGATCTCGTGGTCCTACCACCTCCAGAGATTCCGCATCTTTCTCAGGAGTAGAGACAAACTCTTTGGTCAGTATCTCTTTGGAATCAAATTTCTTTTCATCAAAAAGCATATCTTTAATCCCTTCAATAACCACAAACTGAGGCTCAACAAACTTTTCTGGATCTGGTTTTACATATGGTCGCGAATCCGCAATGACCTTTTCTACGGCCACCAACTGATCTCGAGGTCTATCTTGAACTTTCGGTTCAGGTACCTCCTTGCGTTTCTTCTCTTCAATGACCACCTGAGGCTCGACAAACTTCTCTGCCGGCTCAGGAACGACAACAGTCTTTGGTCTAACGACCGTCTTCCTAACGAGTCTCGATCCTCTCCTTCCGTCGTCAAGTTTTACGTTATCCAATCTCGTTTCGAACGTTTCTACGGTCACGTCGTCGACGTTGGTTTCGTCGATTCCCGGTGCCGTTTCAATGACTTCTTCGACCTCGTCCGCTTCGCCCTTTTGTGCTCCTTTAGCTTTCTTGAAGATCCTCGTCACCACGAACGTTCCGTCATCCGCGAATTTTTTGGATTCGCCTCTACTCTCGTCCAACTTAAAGGATGGCAACTCGGGAAGTTGGAATTCTTTGAACAGTATCTCTTGCTGAGGCTGCTTGGTTGCGGGCAGGCCCTTGGGTTTGACAATGGTCTTCTTCAAAACCCTCGTCACGCACTGTCCATCGGGCAGGTATTCCTTGAATTCTCTCGTGCTGGTGCTTATTTCGACGTTGTCTTGCTGCATTTGATCCACTCCAGGTGCGAGTTCTATCGTTTCCTCGAGAGTTTCGGATGGTTTATCCGGCGTCGATGTCTTCTTTCTCAGCACTACCGGCTGTCCGGGTCTGACCACGGTCGTCTGAGTGAACTGCGTCAGATCGACGTTCGGCAGCGAGTCGCCAATGACCTTTTCTACGGCTACCAACTGATCTTGAGGTCTATCTTGAACTTTCGGTTCCGGTACCTCCTTGCGTTTCTTCTCTTCGATGACCACCTGAGGCTCGACAAACTTCTCTGCCGGCTCAGGAACGACGACAGTCTTTGGTCTAACGACCGTCTTCCTAACGAGTCTCGATCCTCTCCTTCCGTCGTCAAGTTTTACGTTATCCAATCTCGTTTCGAACGTTTCTACGGTCACGTCGTCGACGTTGGTTTCGTCGATTCCCGGTGCCGTTTCAATGACTTCTTCGACCTCGTCCGCTTCGCCCTTTTGTGCTCCTTTAGCTTTCTTGAAGATCCTCGTCACCACGAACGTTCCGTCATCCGCGAATTTTTTGGATTCGCCTCTACTCTCGTCCAACTTAAAGGATGGCAACTCGGGAAGTTGGAATTCTTTGAACAGTATCTCTTGCTGAGGCTGCTTGGTTGCGGGCAGGCCCTTGGGTTTGACAATGGTCTTCTTCAAAACCCTCGTCACGCACTGTCCATCGGGCAGGTATTCCTTGAATTCTCTCGTGCTGGTGCTTATTTCGACGTTGTCTTGCTGCATTTGATCCACTCCAGGTGCGAGTTCTATCGTTTCCTCGAGAGTTTCGGATGGTTTATCCGGCGTCGATGTCTTCTTTCTCAGCACTACCGGCTCTCCGGGTCTGACCACGGTCGTCTGAGTGAACTGCGTCAGATCGACGTTCGGCAGCGAGTCGCCAATGACCTTTTCTACGGCTACCAACTGATCTTGAGGTCTATCTTGAACTTTCGGTTCCGGTACCTCCTTGCGTTTCTTCTCTTCGATGACCACCTGAGGCTCGA
This sequence comes from Hirudinaria manillensis, assembly GCA_034509925.1. NCBI lineage: Eukaryota > Metazoa > Annelida > Clitellata > Hirudinida > Hirudinidae > Hirudinaria > Hirudinaria manillensis. The sequence goes on along the minus strand of CM067532.1, from coordinate 1,605,444 downwards.
CAAACTTCTCTGCCGGCTCAGGAACGACGACAGTCTTTGGTCTAACGACCGTCTTCCTAACGAGTCTCGATCCTCTCCTTCCGTCGTCAAGTTTTACGTTATCCAATCTCGTTTCGAACGTTTCTACGGTCACGTCGTCGAAGTTGGTTTCGTCGATTCCCGGTGCTGTTTCAATGACTTCTTCGACCTCGTCCGCTTCGCCCTTTTGTGCTCCTTTAGCTTTCTTGAAGATCCTCGTCACCACGAACGTTCCGTCATCCAACACTTTTTTGGATTCGCCTCTACTCTCGTCCAACTTAAAGGATGGCAACTCGGGAAGTTGGAATTCTTTGAACAGTATCTCTTGCTGAGGCTGCTTGGTTGCGGGCAGGCCCTTGGGTTTGACAATGGTCTTCTTCAAAACCCTCGTCACGCACTGTCCATCGGGCAGGTATTCCTTGAATTCTCTCGTGCTGGTGCTTATTTCGACGTTGTCTTGCTGCATTTGATCCACTCCAGGTGCGAGTTCTATCGTTTCCTCGAGAGTTTCGGATGGTTTATCCGGCGTCGATGTCTTCTTTCTCAGCACTACCGGCTCTCCGGGTCTGACCACGGTCGTCTGAGTGAACTGCGTCAGATCGACGTTCGGCAGCGAGTCGCCAATGACCTTTTCTACGGCTACCAACTGATCTTGAGGTCTATCTTGAACTTTCGGTTCCGGTACCTCCTTGCGTTTCTTCTCTTCGATGACCACCTGAGGCTCGACAAACTTCTCTGCCGGCTCAGGAACGACGACAGTCTTTGGTCTAACGACCGTCTTCCTAACGAGTCTCGATCCTCTCCTTCCGTCGTCAAGTTTTACGTTATCCAATCTCGTTTCGAACGTTTCTACGGTCACGTCGTCGAAGTTGGTTTCGTCGATTCCCGGTGCTGTTTCAATGACTTCTTCGACCTCGTCCGCTTCGCCCTTTTGTGCTCCTTTAGCTTTCTTGAAGATCCTCGTCACCACGAACGTTCCGTCATCCAACACTTTTTTGGATTCGCCTCTACTCTCGTCCAACTTAAAGGATGGCAACTCGGGAAGTTGGAATTCTTTGAACAGTATCTCTTGCTGAGGCTGCTTGGTTGCGGGCAGGCCCTTGGGTTTGACAATGGTCTTCTTCAAAACCCTCGTCACGCACTGTCCATCGGGCAGGTATTCCTTGAATTCTCTCGTGCTGGTGCTTATTTCGACGTTGTCTTGCTGCATTTGATCCACTCCAGGTGCGAGTTCTATCGTTTCCTCGAGAGTTTCGGATGGTTTATCCGGCGTCGATGTCTTCTTTCTCAGCACTACCGGCTCTCCGGGTCTGACCACGGTCGTCTGAGTGAACTGCGTCAGATCGACGTTCGGCAGCGAGTCGCCAATGACCTTTTCTACGGCTACCAACTGATCTTGAGGTCTATCTTGAACTTTCGGTTCCGGTACCTCCTTGCGTTTCTTCTCTTCGATGACCACCTGAGGCTCGACAAACTTCTCTGCCGGCTCAGGAACGACGACAGTCTTTGGTCTAACGACCGTCTTCCTAACGAGTCTCGATCCTCTCCTTCCGTCGTCAAGTTTTACGTTATCCAATCTCGTTTCGAACGTTTCTACGGTCACGTCGTCGAAGTTGGTTTCGTCGATTCCCGGTGCTGTTTCAATGACTTCTTCGACCTCGTCCGCTTCGCCCTTTTGTGCTCCTTTAGCTTTCTTGAAGATCCTCGTCACCACGAACGTTCCGTCATCCAACACTTTTTTGGATTCGCCTCTACTCTCGTCCAACTTAAAGGATGGCAACTCGGGAAGTTGGAATTCTTTGAACAGTATCTCTTGCTGAGGCTGCTTGGTTGCGGGCAGGCCCTTGGGTTTGACAATGGTCTTCTTCAAAACCCTCGTCACGCACTGTCCATCGGGCAGGTATTCCTTGAATTCTCTCGTGCTGGTGCTTATTTCGACGTTGTCTTGCTGCATTTGATCCACTCCAGGTGCGAGTTCTATCGTTTCCTCGAGAGTTTCGGATGGTTTATCCGGCGTCGATGTCTTCTTTCTCAGCACTACCGGCTCTCCGGGTCTGACCACGGTCGTCTGAGTGAACTGCGTCAGATCGACGTTCGGCAGCGAGTCGCCAATGACCTTTTCTACGGCTACCAACTGATCTTGAGGTCTATCTTGAACTTTCGGTTCCGGTACCTCCTTGCGTTTCTTCTCTTCGATGACCACCTGAGGCTCGACAAACTTCTCTGACGGCTCAGGAACGACGACAGTCTTTGGTCTAACGACGGTCTTCCTAACGAGTCTCGATCCTCTCCTTCCGTCGTCAAGTTTTACGTTATCCAATCTCGTTTCGAACGTTTCTACGGTCACGTCGTCGACGTTGGTTTCGTCGATTCCCGGTGCCGTTTCAATGACTTCTTCGACCTCGTCCGCTTCGCCCTTTTGTGCTCCTTTAGCTTTCTTGAAGATCCTCGTCACCACGAACGTTCCGTCATCCAACACTTTTTTGGATTCGCCTCTACTCTCGTCCAACTTAAAGGATGGCAACTCGGGAAGTTGGAATTCTTTGAACAGTATCTCTTGCTGAGGCTGCTTGGTTGCGGGCAGGCCCTTGGGTTTGACAATGGTCTTCTTCAAAACCCTCGTCACGCACTGTCCATCGGGCAGGTATTCCTTGAATTCTCTCGTGCTGGTGCTTATTTCGACGTTGTCTTGCTGCATTTGATCCACTCCAGGTGCGAGTTCTATCGTTTCCTCGAGAGTTTCGGATGGTTTATCCGGCGTCGATGTCTTCTTTCTCAGCACTACCGGCTGTCCGGGTCTGACCACGGTCGTCTGAGTGAACTGCGTCAGATCGACGTTCGGCAGCGATTCGCCAATGACCTTTTCTACGGCTACCAACTGATCTTGAGGTCTATCTTGAACTTTCGCTTCCGGTACCTCCTTGCGTTTCTTCTCTTCGATGACCACCTGAGGCTCGACAAACTTCTCTGCCGGCTCAGGAACGACAACAGTCTTTGGTCTAACGACGGTCTTCCTAACGAGTCTCGATCCTCTCCTTCCGTCGTCAAGTTTTACGTTATCCAATCTCGTTTCGAACGTTTCTACGGTCACGTCGTCGACGTTGGTTTCGTCGATTCCCGGTGCCGTTTCAATGACTTCTTCGACCTCGTCCGCTTCGCCCTTTTGTGCTCCTTTAGCTTTCTTGAAGATCCTCGTCACCACGAACGTTCCGTCATCCGCGAATTTTTTGGATTCGCCTCTACTCTCGTCCAACTTAAAGGATGGCAACTCGGGAAGTTGGAATTCTTTGAACAGTATCTCTTGCTGAGGCTGCTTGGTTGCGGGCAGGCCCTTGGGTTTGACAATGGTCTTCTTCAAAACCCTCGTCACGCACTGTCCATCGGGCAGGTATTCCTTGAATTCTCTCGTGCTGGTGCTTATTTCGACGTTGTCTTGCTGCATTTGATCCACTCCAGGTGCGAGTTCTATCGTTTCCTCGAGAGTTTCGGATGGTTTATCCGGCGTCGATGTCTTCTTTCTCAGCACTACCGGCTCTCCGGGTCTGACCACGGTCGTCTGAGTGAACTGCGTCAGATCGACGTTCGGCAGCGAGTCGCCAATGACCTTTTCTACGGCTACCAACTGATCTTGAGGTCTATCTTGAACTTTCGCTTCCGGTACCTCCTTGCGTTTCTTCTCTTCGATGACCACCTGAGGCTCGACAAACTTCTCTGCCGGCTCAGGAACGACAACAGTCTTTGGTCTAACGACGGTCTTCCTAACGAGTCTCGATCCTCTCCTTCCGTCGTCAAGTTTTACGTTATCCAATCTCGTTTCGAACGTTTCTACGGTCACGTCGTCGACGTTGGTTTCGTCGATTCCCGGTGCCGTTTCAATGACTTCTTCGACCTCGTCCGCTTCGCCCTTTTGTGCTCCTTTAGCTTTCTTGAAGATCCTCGTCACCACGAACGTTCCGTCATCCGCGAATTTTTTTGGATTCGCCTCTACTCTCGTCCAACTTAAAGGATGGCAACTCGGGAAGTTGGAATTCTTTGAACAGTATCTCTTGCTGAGGCTGCTTGGTTGCGGGCAGGCCCTTGGGTTTGACAATGGTCTTCTTCAAAACCCTCGTCACGCACTGTCCATCGGGCAGGTATTCCTTGAATTCTCTCGTGCTGGTGCTTATTTCGACGTTGTCTTGCTGCATTTGATCCACTCCAGGTGCGAGTTCTATCGTTTCCTCGAGAGTTTCGGATGGTTTATCCGGCGTCGATGTCTTCTTTCTCAGCACTACCGGCTCTCCGGGTCTGACCACGGTCGTCTGAGTGAACTGCGTCAGATCGACGTTCGGCAGCGATTCGCCAATGACCTTTTCTACGGCTACCAACTGATCTTGAGGTCTATCTTGAACTTTCGGTTCCGGTACCTCCTTGCGTTTCTTCTCTTCGATGACCACCTGAGGCTCGACAAACTTCTCTGCCGGCTCAGGAACGACGACAGTCTTTGGTCTAACGACCGTCTTCCTAACGAGTCTCGATCCTCTCCTTCCGTCGTCAAGTTTTACGTTATCCAATCTCGTTTCGAACGTTTCTACGGTCACGTCGTCGACGTTGGTTTCGTCGATTCCCGGTGCCGTTTCAATGACTTCTTCGACCTCGTCCGCTTCGCCCTTTTGTGCTCCTTTAGCTTTCTTGAAGATCCTCGTCACCACGAACGTTCCGTCATCCAACACTTTTTTGGATTCGCCTCTACTCTCGTCCAACTTAAAGGATGGCAACTCGGGAAGTTGGAATTCTTTGAACAGTATCTCTTGCTGAGGCTGCTTGGTTGCGGGCAGGCCCTTGGGTTTGACAATGGTCTTCTTCAAAACCCTCGTCACGCACTGTCCATCGGGCAGGTATTCCTTGAATTCTCTCGTGCTGGTGCTTATTTCGACGTTGTCTTGCTGCATTTGATCCACTCCAGGTGCGAGTTCTATCGTTTCCTCGAGAGTTTCGGATGGTTTATCCGGCGTCGATGTCTTCTTTCTCAGCACTACCGGCTGTCCGGGTCTGACCACGGTCGTCTGAGTGAACTGCGTCAGATCGACGTTCGGCAGCGATTCGCCAATGACCTTTTCTACGGCTACCAACTGATCTTGAGGTCTATCTTGAACTTTCGCTTCCGGTACCTCCTTGCGTTTCTTCTCTTCGATGACCACCTGAGGCTCGACAAACTTCTCTGCCGGCTCAGGAACGACAACAGTCTTTGGTCTAACGACGGTCTTCCTAACGAGTCTCGATCCTCTCCTTCCGTCGTCAAGTTTTACGTTATCCAATCTCGTTTCGAACGTTTCTACGGTCACGTCGTCGACGTTGGTTTCGTCGATTCCCGGTGCCGTTTCAATGACTTCTTCGACCTCGTCCGCTTCGCCCTTTTGTGCTCCTTTAGCTTTCTTGAAGATCCTCGTCACCACGAACGTTCCGTCATCCGCGAATTTTTTGGATTCGCCTCTACTCTCGTCCAACTTAAAGGATGGCAACTCGGGAAGTTGGAATTCTTTGAACAGTATCTCTTGCTGAGGCTGCTTGGTTGCGGGCAGGCCCTTGGGTTTGACAATGGTCTTCTTCAAAACCCTCGTCACGCACTGTCCATCGGGCAGGTATTCCTTGAATTCTCTCGTGCTGGTGCTTATTTCGACGTTGTCTTGCTGCATTTGATCCACTCCAGGTGCGAGTTCTATCGTTTCCTCGAGAGTTTCGGATGGTTTATCCGGCGTCGATGTCTTCTTTCTCAGCACTACCGGCTGTCCGGGTCTGACCACGGTCGTCTGAGTGAACTGCGTCAGATCGACGTTCGGCAGCGATTCGCCAATGACCTTTTCTACGGCTACCAACTGATCTTGAGGTCTATCTTGAACTTTCGGTTCCGGTACCTCCTTGCGTTTCTTCTCTTCGATGACCACCTGAGGCTCGACAAACTTCTCTGCCGGCTCAGGAACGACAACAGTCTTTGGTCTAACGACGGTCTTCCTAACGAGTCTCGATCCTCTCCTTCCGTCGTCAAGTTTTACGTTATCCAATCTCGTTTCGAACGTTTCTACGGTCACGTCGTCGACGTTGGTTTCGTCGATTCCCGGTGCCGTTTCAATGACTTCTTCGACCTCGTCCGCTTCGCCCTTTTGTGCTCCTTTAGCTTTCTTGAAGATCCTCGTCACCACGAACGTTCCGTCATCCAACACTTTTTTGGATTCGCCTCTACTCTCGTCCAACTTAAAGGATGGCAACTCGGGAAGTTGGAATTCTTTGAACAGTATCTCTTGCTGAGGCTGCTTGGTTGCGGGCAGGCCCTTGGGTTTGACAATGGTCTTCTTCAAAACCCTCGTCACGCACTGTCCATCGGGCAGGTATTCCTTGAATTCTCTCGTGCTGGTGCTTATTTCGACGTTGTCTTGCTGCATTTGATCCACTCCAGGTGCGAGTTCTATCGTTTCCTCGAGAGTTTCGGATGGTTTATCCGGCGTCGATGTCTTCTTTCTCAGCACTACCGGCTCTCCGGGTCTGACCACGGTCGTCTGAGTGAACTGCGTCAGATCGACGTTCGGCAGCGATTCGCCAATGACCTTTTCTACGGCTACCAACTGATCTTGAGGTCTATCTTGAACTTTCGGTTCCGGTACCTCCTTGCGTTTCTTCTCTTCAATGACCACCTGAGGCTCGACAAACTTCTCTGCCGGCTCAGGAACGACAACAGTCTTTGGTCTAACGACCGTCTTCCTAACGAGTCTCGTTCCTCTCCTTCCGTCGTCAAGTTTTACGTTATCCAATCTCGTTTCGAACGTTTCTACGGTCACGTCGTCGACGTTGGTTTCGTCGATTCCCGGTGCCGTTTCAATGACTTCTTCGACCTCGTCCGCTTCGCCCTTTTGTGCTCCTTTAGCTTTCTTGAAGATCCTCGTCACCACGAACGTTCCGTCATCCGCGAATTTTTTGGATTCGCCTCTACTCTCGTCCAACTTAAAGGATGGCAACTCGGGAAGTTGGAATTCTTTGAACAGTATCTCTTGCTGAGGCTGCTTGGTTGCGGGCAGGCCCTTGGGTTTGACAATGGTCTTCTTCAAAACCCTCGTCACGCACTGTCCATCGGGCAGGTATTCCTTGAATTCTCTCGTGCTGGTGCTTATTTCGACGTTGTCTTGCTGCATTTGATCCACTCCAGGTGCGAGTTCTATCGTTTCCTCGAGAGTTTCGGATGGTTTATCCGGCGTCGATGTCTTCTTTCTCAGCACTACCGGCTGTCCGGGTCTTACGACAGTCGTCTGAGTGAACTGATTAATATCCAATTTTGGTAAGATTTTCGATATATATGATTTTGATACAATTTCGGCGTTTTCTTTAATTTTGATGTCATGTTTTTCAGTTTCATGTCTGGATTGTTTTTCGACCACAGCTCTAGGTGTAATTATTGTTTTCTTGATCACTGTTGAGCCGCGTCTCCCGTCATATAATTTGACATCATCAAGTCTTGCTTCATATGATTTTATCAGAATGTCATTCACGTTATCTTCGTCGATTCCTTCGGCAATTTCTACAACTTCTTCTATGACGTCCGGTTCGCCTTTCTCGGCCTTAGGTGTTTTCCTGAAATACCGGATTATTTCTAAGCTTCCCTTTTTATTTGTTCTTTTGGTTTCACCTTTTCTTTTGTCGAGCTCAAACGATGGAAAATCAATTATCTGGAACTCCTTTGATATAACATCCTGAGGTGTTTGTTTATCTGAAGTCATTTCTTTTGGTACCATTATAATTTTCTTTAACACTCTCAACATTACTCGTCCATCTGGCAAATATTCCTGGAATTCTCTGAGTTTTGTTTTAATTTCAATGTTCTCTTTATTCGTCTTACTTATTTCTGGTGCCAATTCAATTACTTCTTCAAATGACTGTAACTGTTTTCCAGGGCTTGTGAGCTTTCTAAGTATGATTGGCTGGCCAGGTTTGACTTCAATTTCAAATTTCTCAAGGTCAGCTATGGGTAGGATATCTGAAACACATTTTCTGATAAGCAGATGTGCTTGTCTTTCTTCACCCGTCCTGTCTTGCTTTTCGGGCGAAGTTCTTTTTGCAAATATAACCTTTGGCGTTATGATAGTTCTCTTAATAACTTTTGAGCCTCGTCTACCATCATGTAATTGGATATCATCGAGTCTTGTTTCAAATGATTCAACCACCACGTCATTCATATTAATTTCATCAGTTTCTGGAGTGATTTCTATGATTTCCTCCAAGACGTCGGCCTCTTGCTTCTCCGCTGACGGAGATTTTTTAAAATGTCGAGTTATTACCAATGATCCATTATTATTCGTTTCTTTGGTTGAGTCCTTTTCTTTGTCTAGTTCAAATGAGAGCCAATTATGAGACTGGAATTCCTGTGCTAAAATCTCCTGAGGGGTTTCTTTGCGATCAGTTAATTCTTTTGGCTTTACTATTGTTTTGTTCAAAAATCTCGTCACCATTTTGGCATTTGGCAAATCTTCCTTGAACTCCCTCATCTTGGTAACGATATCAACATCTTCTCGCTTCATCGTTTCCACTCCTGGCGTCAATTCGATGATCTCTTCCCACGATTCTGACAGCTTGCCTGAACTAGGGATTTTCTTTCTAAGGATGACAGGCTGGCCAGGTGTGACATGGTAATGTTTTAAGTCAATGTATGGAAATGTGTCTGAAACGAACTTCTTAAGCAATAAAAGTTCATCTTCTGGTTTTTCTTGGATGTCTGCATCACGTTTTTCAGCTTCAGAAGTATCCCTCTGAACCTCAATTGCCTTAGGCTTGATGAAGGTTTTCCTGATGAGCTTCGATCCTCTCATGCCATCATCCAATTTTATCTTATCCAATCTCTCTTCCACAGTTTCAACAACCAGGTCCTCGATGTCTTCATTGTTTGCCTCTGCAGAGGCCTCTACGACTTCTTCTATGATGTCGGCTTCGTCTTTCTTTGCTCCTGGGGACTTCTTGAATATTCTTATTAGCATCAAGTTCCCATTTGGCTTCATTTCCTTTCTTTCACCAACTCTTTCATCGAAGCAGTGCGAGGGCAGATTAGCTAGTTGGAACTCTCTGGCCAACATTTCTTGCCTGGTTTCTTCGTAAGCTGGCAAACCTGCTGCCATAAACGTGGTTTTCTTGATGCATTTCAACGATTGTGTTCCATCCTTGTTGTGCTGCCTAAATAGCACTTCCTTTGTAATGGTTTCCAAATCTTTATCTACTAGATTTAATGGTACTTTGACAACGTGTTTAATGATGACATCACCGTGCATCTGTTCCTTACAACCGCTATAAATGTTTTCTGTTTCTTTTGTCCATGTGTAATTATCATATGTTTCTCCAGGCAAATACTTCCTAATGTAGGCTCTCAATTCTTGCTCTTAAAAAAAAAGTATGGTTTTAAATCATTTGATAAATTAAAATATAGTTTTCTTTACTGCTTAACGTAAATAAGCATACAAGCTAAAAGGCAGAATATTCGTAAACTACTATGCTTACAAATATTTATAACAATAATTTCTTTTAATAAACAAATTTTCTCATTTACCTTCATTCATTCTGAGCCAGAGTTTCGTAGCATCTGGTCTGCGGATGTGATCGAGACCTTTGGCGATCGTTTCGGGATCTTTGACCTCGGTCAGAAGCTTCTTCAAGAAGTCTTGGGCCTCCTGCTCGGGCAGTTCATTTCTTTGCTTAATGTTATTGACCTCAGAATCACTTATTCCAAAGGCATCTGCCAGCTTCACCCAATCTCTACCCAGTAGGCATCCAAGCTGAGTCAAGTCATAATGTATGCCAGGATGTTTGTCTGTAATAAATGGAAAAGATTATACTGAATAATTATTAATGAAATTAAATGAAAAACAAGATCAGACAAATATAAAAAATGTACTTAACGTGAACACGAGAAGCACAAATCATCAATTAACAACGAGTAACTTGAGGGTTAAACAAAATTACAAAGCAACCGACAAACCCGAACGAATGGCACGATCGGGGGATGAGGCGTCGGCCTGGTCCTCTGTTTGCATGGCATCCTCTTCGGGCTCGGGTAGGACGAAGTCAAGAGAAGAAACTTTCCTCGACTCGTTGAAGCTGGTCGCCTCCTGGAAAATGTCGATCTCAGAGGATGGCTGGGAGTTGAGATTTTTTATGAAGACTCCGGTCGAGAGACGGCTCTCTTTGAAGGGCTCAAAGGTAAAGTCCAGCGGTCCCTTTTCTAGCTTCTGGTATGGTTCAAGATTTCCTTTGAAGCTCACTGAATACTTGTTGCCACAAATGACCTGTTGAACAACATAAAGATATTGTATCATGCTGATCATCATGAAAATTGGATGTAGCTGGGACGAATCATGCTTCAAATGGCTGTTATATGGATACCTTATTCATAATTATAGACGTGTTAATTTCTGCCATATAAATATCTAAAAAAATTTATATTGATGATTAAATTAAATAGCATCTTCAGTAAATTCAGTAATTCAGATGGTAGATAATCTAGCAATTATTGATTTGTAATTGACCTCAGCTTCATCAGTCTGACCCAGCTCCTTGTACTGCTCCCTGCCCTCCAACGTCTTCTGGATTTTTCCCTCTGCAGAGCAGACGAGTCTTAGCACTCCCTTGTTGGATCCCGACCTCCTGGCAAAGAGGACAAACTTGGAAAAGTAAGGCACTTTGCACATGTCTTCGTAGGCCTTTCCGCAGTAAGCCGGCGTTATGGCCGGATCCGTAGTGTTCACGAGCCAAAATCTGCAAGAAGTCAATGACTCGATAAATTAATTTGTCTGTAGTAGAGCCTCAGAGAGTGAATATGAAGTTCATTTAATTTCTTTACTAATACACCACTAGTTGCATCATTGTTAAGAAAAGTCCTGCAATAATAATTTTTCTAAACATTATAAATTGCTAACTAAAAGGATCAAACGATATCCAAAATCAATGTTTCTAACGACAAATGGCTCCTGATAAACACTGAATGAAAAAAAAAATGATCGGACCTCCCAGACACAGATGTGTGAAAATAGATGCATTCATTCTCCCCTTTCAGCGAGCTCTTGCTGGTAATGTCCTCCCAAACAGAGACATCTTGACCCTCTGAAACAAGAGGATTGGAAACACCTCATGTATTTTTTTTAAACAAAAGGTTAATTCATTTGGCATAATAATGAATCTTAACTGTTCTCATAATTTTTAATTTAGCAAAACCATGGTTTCTCTAGCACCAAATTAAATAAATAAATAAATTAATAAACAATATAAATAATAAAATAATACATAACAAATAATAAAATAGTATTAATAATGTGATAACAGCAAAGTGAAGAAAAAAAAAATTAATAAACAAGCTTGAAAGGTACCAGACAAGCTGCAGAGAAGGCACATCTTTCCGGACTTGTTGCTTCCAGTCTGCGGAACTGGAATCTTGATGGTCACAGGCTGATGGAATTTTCGTCTTCTCGGCTCCACGGTCACCACGGGACTCATGTAAACACTGTTCTCTTCCATTTTCTGTTTTAGGTTGTCGGGGATTTTCTGAACCTGCAGGCAGCGAATGAGAACCATCGTCGTTAAAGTAAAAACAACAACAACAATAACGATAATAAAAATCTTTAATAATAAATTATCATTACCTATTATTCAATAAATCTTTTGATTGAATAAAGTTCCAATAAAGTAAACGAATCATCGATGGTCATTAGCAATAAAAGATAATCGTTACTTAATTAATAATTACTTTTAATAATGGATGACTTTAACGGTGCAAATTTGCATTCTATCAACTTTAAATAGGTAAACCTAACCCTAACCTTAACTTAAATAGGTAAAGTAATGTTCATGAATTTTGAAAGACTAATTTCCAAGGACAAATTAATTGAGCTCAAACGACCATTGCTGCTCGATTTTAAAATCAAAATGCTGATGCAAATTATGAACGTTAACCATGAGCCTGATGTGGATCTTCTTGTTGAAAGCATTCTTGGGGATCCCGACGACCACCCTGGGGTCGATGGAGGAGGTCATCTCGCCCCCGCTCGGTCCGATCACCCTCCTGTCGTGGGCAGGTGTGGAGACGAGCGCAAAGTACTTTGGAAAGTCGCAGGTGATGATCCTGGCCACTCTCTGCTGGTACAGCTCTTCTGCACTGCTGAGCTCTGCATGAATGTTTTATGAATGTATGTCATTGTATGCATTAATAATAATAATAATAATAATAATAAAATAAATACTGTCATAAATTTAATCACTGATTTCAGAACAAGAGATACAATACTGCATAATAGCCTTCTTTAGTGCCAGTACCAATACCAGTAAAATTTGTAATTCCAATGGATTAAGAAGACAATAATTAAACATATATATATATAGTTTTGAGTAAGAATCATAGATTTAGAGCATAAATATTGCCAAAAGGCTGCATACTAGAACTTAAGAGAATCTTTCGAGACCAAAACACAAAAAAAGATAATAAAAAAATAGTGAATGTTGATAGATGAATGCAGTGCACGTGGGAAAGACTGATTCTCATTCAAACAACAACAAGCACAGAATATTTCTACTCAGAATATTTTTATACGTCAAAGCTTCACCCGAGATCATTAAATGTTTGATTATATGCCAAGCGAACCTATAATTATTATTGCTAGTGTAGTCGTGATCAATACTATTACTATTGTTACGTTTGTTGCCTTGCTCTCATCTGTGTTACACAGTAATCGTTTGCTGACTGTAAAAGTGGACCGACCTTCTCCGAAACTGTTCTTGATGATGTTTTGGACTTCCGAGAGAGGAAACTTGTTGATGTGTTCCTTCCACACCTCCCCGTCTTCGCTCCTCAGGATGATCACCTCCCTCTGCCGATCTTGCAGCGAGGCAAAGTGCGGGACCTCGATCACCACCGGCCTGAATGGAAACACTGCCATCTCAATTACTGTTGTTGACAACAACTCAAACAAATGAGGATGGAAACAAATATAAGTTCTTAAAATGAAATTAAGTTGAACATCCGAATGAGCTCTGATGCAGATATTATAAGTTAAAACCGTACGGGCTTTTTTGCACGTAGATGCTTCATTACCATGTCAGACAACAACATGAAATTAAATTTGATATGGGACCCAAGATAGAAGTTAAAGAAAAAAAAAGTATCAAGACAGAAATACTTTCAAGATTTTCCAAACCGAACGACCGAATGCAGAAAGAAAAGGTTTCTCTACCCCTCGAACGTTGCTCCAGCAGGACCCATCTTGAGGACCCTCGAAGCGAGTCCTTCGCCCTCCACTAGGGGCGGCGGGCTTGACATCTTGGAAGGGTTGACGAGTTTGCAGGTCACCCTGATCGGTCCAGAGGTCTTGCCAGGCGAGACGATTATCCTGACCCCGGTGTGCCTCATGCCGCACATTGCTTTGCCTCTGGCATCCACCACGAAACTAACCAGGAAGCTGGAATCAAGGACCCATTATCATTATTATATTATCTTATACTATGATATGATACGATATTGATTACATATTCTATCTGGTTATTATATAAAATACATAACTAATATTGTAATGATATTATTATTATTATTATTATTTGTACCATTACTATTGGATGGACAGAATGACTTATAAACGTACCCTGATTGGATGGGACTGTCAGCAAGATCCAGATTGTAGTTGCTACCACTTGCTTCGGAGAGCAGGGCACTGTGGCTGGTGTTGATGGAGGAGGTTCTGGAATCGAGGTATCTCATGGGGTGGAGGTGTTGGTAGCGGAATCCAAGGCTGCCAGAGTCCTGGCTCCTCTCCATGGTTCTACCTTCTTCGCTCTCCTTCTGTTAATGGTTGTAAACATATTTATTATTATTATTATTACTATCATTATTTATTATCAATATTAGATGTTATTATTATGTATTATTTGTTATTATTATTAAATATTATTCAATGATAACATTATTTTGTGATAGTGAAAGGTGAAAATGGTAATGGAGATCTAATATTCTTGATAATTTTGTAATACTTGCATCCATGTATCTCATAAAAAAAAAATAAGAATACAAAATAAAATTGTAATTTGTAATGGCATATTGAATATTGACAAGGAAATTAATTAAGTAATTAATTAACATAGATATTAGTAGATATTATTGTTTAAATATTAATGACTGTTAGACAACAACAGTCAACAACACAACATCAACAACAATGACAACAGCAACATCATCTTGCCTGAGACATGAGGAGAGAGGCAACAGAGAACTCTGCTTCATCGTTGAGGTATCTCAACTCTCTACTCATGCTCCTGTCCCCAAAGCCTGTCCTTCCTCCAAAGACACTGTCCCTGCCAGCCTGTCGTGGGTTCGGTTAACTCAGTCGTTGGATTAATGACAGATGGCTCAATAATTAGCAATCGAACGAACTTAATTACATTTCAAAATGGCTCATGAAGAATTTAAATGAATAAAAAAGTGAAGATTATGTTTAAAAAATGAATTTCATATTTGTGTGTCTCACCTCTTGTCCTGCAACATAGGAAAAGTTCTGCGCATCTTCTGGGAGGCTCGCAAAATCGCTGGTCTTGACTTTCTCACTCTCTGATAAATTTAAAACAATAATTAATTAACCATGAATAGAATAATAATCAATACTAAACCCATCTGAGTTAAACAAGCCATACAGTCACAAAATTAACAAAAAACTTGCAAATAAAAACAAAGCCACAAGAACGCATCGTCTTGCCAGCCAATGAAACTCAGTCCTGTCGTTGACCATTGTCGTCGTCGTAAACATTCGCCGAAATCCATGCCAACCGATTTCATCTTCCGAGTCGGCAACGACTTCCTCCCCGAAGATCTGCTTGGGAACGAGTCTCGCGACATCTGCCGTCGGCACTTTCTCGACGCGAGTCACTGGCTCGAGCAGCTTGACGACGTTCCTGAATCCGTGCGCGTGTGCGAGATGGAATGGCGTGTGATTGGTCTGCAACAAATTTAATGGTGGATAATAGGGGATCAATTTTTAAATTATGTAGGCCATTAACTATTACCTATTGTTGTGGATGGAGGTGATGATAATGGTAATACAAGAGATTACAGGTAATAACAAGTATTAAACATTAATTTTTTATTTATATTATTTATTAGTTTCAGCTAATTAAATCATCTATCAATACCTTCATCAGCACTATCAATATCAGTATCATCATCATTATTGTCATCAACTGTCAACACAAGACGTGGCTCACCTGGTTTACAAGGTTTGGATCAGCCTTGTTGTCCAATAAGCAGGTAACAACCACAGAATTTCCTTCCTGTGCAGCCAGGTGTAATGGGGTGAAACCATTCTATGTGAGAGCAGGTTATAACATTATACATTAAGCAGCCAATAAATAACAAATCAAGGCAATTAACGAATATAAATAATAATTATAATAGTAATAATAATAATTACTTATGACCAAATTAGCATGAACAAATTTTCACCTTATCAGCCTTGTTGGGATCAGCTCCATGCTCCAAGAGGGTCCTCACAGCATCGAGGTTTCCATAGTAACTGGAAAGGTGGAGAGGGGTGATTAAGTCCTGCAATAAAATAAAATTTAATAAAATTAAATTAAATAAATAAAAATAGACTTTAGAAAATTTTAATGCCCGGTGCCTGCCAGAAAGGTATGACGTATAAAGTGGGAAAAGTTAACATAATGAATTTCCATCCGTTCGACACCTTATCTGTCGGATCCGGGGTCGCAGAGTTCTTGAGGAGCAGGTTCAGTACGGGGGTGTGGTTCTCCTGGGCAGCCAGGTGCAGGGGATGGATGCCCTCATTGGTCCGAACGTCGGCCAACGTATCTCCATTACCAGGCATGATCCACAGTAGTAGGAGGGCCAACAGGTCGTGGTATCCCTCTTTGCTGGCAATATGCACGGGTGTGTATCCATTCTAAAGAAGTTGATGCAATTTTATTAATTTAATTGATTTCAGTGTTCTGACGTGAGAATACGCATCAGATTCTGTCGGCGAGTTAAGTTTTGAGAAAGAGTTTGGTATTTATATTAGGTAATTGAAAGTCATGTTTCCTAAACTTTCAACATTATTAAAATATATGACTCCACAAATAACGGCTAAAGACTATGAAATCTACAAAGCGTCAAAAAATATCCTGCAAAAGCAGACGACACATTGGCAAATACATTTAGCTTTTTTAGCTAATTTCACTTTTAAATTTATTATCAATAATAATAATAATAATAACCAGAGATTTGGCCAGCGGATTGGCTTCGTACTTTTCCAGCATCAGCTTGGCAGAGTGGTACTTGTTGTACAGGGCAGCCACGTGGAGAGGAGTGAATCCATTCTGGATGCAGAAATCATTGTGTCATTTTGTGCGATCGTTTAGTTAATTATAATTTTTATAATTAAGTTATTCCTTGGATTATTATTAATATTATTATTATAATTATGTGATTTCAAAGCTTGTTTTTAAATAGTTTTCAGAGCCAATATCAAGTTGAGCTCAGATGGTATCTTGTTACTTTGAAGATTTATTTCTTCATCATAATCATCATGATCGCCTTAGTTGGCATCATCAATGTCCTCTCCAGAGACACCATCATTGCTGTCGTCATCATCACTGACCTCCATCACTGTCACCTTCGCTATCATCATCATCATCATCTTCTTCTTCTTCAAACCGCACTCACTTAAAAAATTTCCAAAATAAAACCTTTGCAATGGAATGCGGATCAGATCCATGTTCCAGGAGAACCCTTGCGACGTTGTGATGCCCTCCCTGGACGGCGTAGTGGAGGGGCGTGTGGCCGTTCTTGTCCGAGACTGCCACTTCTGCTTGGTGTTTCAGGAGCAGGTGGACCACCTCGTAGTTACCACACTTGCTGGCAAAGTGCAGCGGGGTCAGGCCTCTCTGTCGACAAAGGGTGGTAGATGATTGATGGATGGAATGAAAACGAATCGATTCTTTATCATGTCTTTAAGCTTAATGAGAAAAATAGACACATGACAGCATAACAACTATTATTTTATAATTTTGTAAGGCCTTTTATATTAAATATTAAGCAATATTTCAAAACTCTCATATGTTATTATATAATAAGATGACATGAACATATCACTTTAAAACCTTCATGCATAATATTATATAATGTTAAAAATTGTAAACTCCATTTCCATTTATGATGAGCAGTTGCTTATAAAATCTGGTCAGTAAAGTGACCTTTGAAACGAGTTCTTTGTCAGCTCCGTTGGTGAGCAGTTCGTCGACAATGGTGGCGTAGCCCTCCTTGGCCGAAAGGTGAAGCGGCGTGAGGTCGTTCTGCGTCCTGCAGTCGGGGCTCGCCCCTCGCTTCATGAGGAAACTCGCGACCCTCTGGTTTCCGAGCTGAGCGGCCAGATGGAGAGGCGTATAGCCGTTCTATATATAGAAGGCAAAAAAAGAACTTCTCATTATTAAATTCCTGTAAAATCTAATCCAGTTTAAATAAAACAGATTTTCCACGAATCCTTCTGAATTCAGAAGCGGCCCCGTATGACTTCAAGACACGAGCATCCGAATTTGAGAGCATCTGACGCCTCAAAAAACACGGTACAAAAAATATCTCTGCTCATGATTAACAAGCACGTGAATAATTTAATTATAAAAATGTCATTGCAATGATATGCACTTGAACAATGTAATTATAGAAATGCTAATGCAATGATACTACGTGACCATGGATACCACCGAGCTACTGATAAGTTGCTATTAAACCAAAACCGAAAGCCGGGATTTTCCCTAACCTGACATAATTGTAATAATATTATAATAATATAATTATAAAAATGTTAATGCAATGATACCACCTATGGATACTACCGATATCTACCGATAAACTGCCATTAAACCGAAACTGAAACCGACTTCATCGGAATTCCCCAAAAATGACCCTTGCCTTGGTGAGCGCTCCAACGTCTGCTCCGTGGTCGACCAGGTAGTGGACGCAGTCGAACTGGTCTGCCCTGATGGCCAGGTGGAGGGGCGTCTCCTGCTGGATTGTGCCGCTGTTTATCTCCGCCCCCTTGGAGGTCAAGAGTTCAAGGAGGTCAACGTGGCCCATGAAGGCGGCGATGTGCAAAGGACTGAGTCCTGCCTGTGAGAGATTCGTTTTAACTTTGGATGGATGGATGGAAAAGGAAATGAAAATGAATAAAGAGAGAATAATTAGGAGCATAATCAATGCTTGGTAGTTTTCATTCTATTTTTACTATTATTATTATTATTATTATTATTATTATTATTATTATCATTATTATTGCCACTGTTATTATTTTCAGTTTGTTTTTAAACAATTTATAATTTTTTGGACAATGTGCTTTTTCAATCGAATGCATGAAAGTATGAGAATGAGAGGAAAAAAAACCTTCAAAATACCAGATCATGCATTGTCATGAATTATCATTTTTTATTTTGGATTTTATTTTGATAACTTTATTCTGAATCATCTAACATGGCAACATGGAATCTTTTTTGCTTCTCTCTTCAATGGCAGCCATAATCGATGTCAACGATATAATACTAATTACAACGATACTAATACTAATTACAACGATATAAATACTAATTACAACTATATGAATACTAATTACAACTATACGAATACTAATTACAATGATATAAATACTAATTACAACGATATAAATACTAATTACAACAGCCAAGTAATTGCACTCGTCGGGACTGCTCCGACATGGCTCAAGCGTTCGTGCAAATGAATCAGCAATCAAATCTAATGTTTGTCGTAACTGATAACGTAGATGCCATTATTTTTAATGCTCGTTTGCCGCACTCATCCATCTGAAACGTTATCATTTATCATCGTCGTCGTCGTCATCATCACCACCACCATCACCACCATCATCATCATCATCATCGTCATCATAATCATCATCATATTTATTGCCATGCCATCAGCACCTGTTCTCATCATCGCCATGACAGGTGCTTCTTTAGCATGACTTTAATGAAAGTTAAACGAAACTTTCTTTCGCTCGGACCGAACTGCCCGGATTGGTCGCTCGGACCGTGCTCACCTTCGTCTTGATGTTGACGTTGTTTCCATAGTAACCGAGTAGCAGCTCCACGACTGCGATCCTATTCTTCTTGCAGGCAATGTGCAAGGGAGTGAATCCATTCTAAGAAATAAATAGTAGTAATAATAATAATAATAATAATAAATATTACATAATGATATAATTTAATAACAAATAATCTTTTAAGATCAAGAAACCAACAATCTCTCAGCAACAACATGAAAACATAAGACACAGACGACAACAACAGACAACAAGAAACTCATCAACAGACCAGAGCCTCAGCCTTGGCATCACAGTTGTTGCTGAGCAACACTTCGGCGCATCGAACGTGTCCGCAGTGGGCCGCCACGTGCAGGGGGGTGAGGTGATCCACCGTGGGGGCCTCGATGTACGCCCCTCTGCCGAGCAGGAGTCGAACGCAGTCCTCGAAGTCTCCCTGGACGGACATGTGCAGAGGCGTGAGGCCGTTCTGCGACTGGGGGTCGATCGGTGCGCCCCTGTCCAACAGCGTTTCTATGACGACCGCCTTTCCGAACCTGGCTGCGCAGTGCAGTGGGGTCAAGCCATCCTGAGAGGTCGAGAACGGACGGAACGTAAACGAACGAATCAAATCGGGATGCATGATGCCACGGAACAAGTAAAATTTAAATTATGCTGTTGTTTTATCATCATCCATTAACAACAAATGACAGGAACGTCAACAAGTGTGATTGATTATATAAGGATAAGATAAGCTTAATTGGCGTGCAACACCCTTCCGGCACGATTTGGCTTAAAAGACGAACATGACAATTAATGATAATTAATGACAATTAATGACAAAAATAAAGAAAAACAAAGAAGTAATTTCAAAAAGCTTCATTGGACAGATCGTGCTACTTGAAGAGATAATAACTGCCAGAATGAGGGAATGAGGCAACAAGGATGAGCAAGCATTTAAAGATTATTTATTATTAAAGGAAAAAAAAGAAAGTTTATTATAATTAGCCCTGAAAATCACGAGTGGAGAGAGGCAACTGATGTTGAAATTATTCAACCCTTTTCACCGACCTTGGTTCTGCTTTCAATTTCTGCCTTCTGCTCCAACAGGAGGATTATCAGGTCCCTGAAGCCCCACTTGGCAGCCACGTGCAACGGGGTAATTGAGTTCTGAGAGAGAGAGAGAGAGAAAAGCCGAGGTTTATAATTTAAGAAGAAAGAAAAACAGAATTTTTTCACTTTATTTATTTATAAATTTTTTTCTCAATTATTTTTTTAAAATTCCATAGAGGTAGAAATTAAATGTTCCAATCGTATCCTGTCATTTTCTACGAAAAGCATTACTAAGGCATAGCATTGGAAACTTAAACATCAAAATAGCTGAATAAAATAATGACTTAAAATATAGATAAATATAATATAATATAATATAAAACAAAGTAATATAATGTGATTGGTTATGATTTTTGAATAAAAACAAACTTAATTTTTAAATTTTTAATTTAAAACAAAACTATACTATTACAAAACAAAGGCGAAGCACGACCGGATCAAAACCTGACCCACCCTGGCCTTGGAAAAGTTGACGTCTGCTCCCTTCTCGATGAGGAAGCGGGCAGCCCTTGTTTTGCCGTAGTGGCACGAAATGTGGAGAGCCGTGAAGCCGCTCTGGAAGAGTTTAAGTTTAAGAACATTATTCTTATTATTATTATATTATACTGTATTATTATATTATAGTATGATATTATACTATATTATTATATTATGATATTATGATATCATATTATAATTGAGTTTTGGTATAAAATCCATATAATAGGATTAAGGGCTTTTGTTGTTCAATTGGCAACGTAGACAAATTGCCATTGAAATAAAAGCATGAAAGCGAGTCTTTTTGAAGAGAGTTACTACAGGCAACAACATGCTCTGATGTTAAAGTTGTGCTTTTTTGTTTTAAGGATGCTTACGTGATGACATCATCATTGTAAAATAAATTATGTAAATCATGTAAATTAAATTCCCTCCCCATTTGATGAAATATTTATCATTCAAATCTGCAAACATTGAATTAAACAATCACCATTAATAATTTTAAAAAATTTGCATTAAAAAAGTTATCCCCAAAGATCGGGTCGATTTGCATAAATTACCATAAATTATCATTTAAAACAACCGACCCTGGTCTGTCCGTCTATGGGCAGGCCCTCTGTCAAGATCTTTTCGATGCAGTCCACGTCGTCCCTCTTGGCCGCCGCGTGGAGTCTCGGGAGGGAGTTAGCCCCGAGGCTTGAGGTGTGCCTCGAGTGACCGTGCGACCTGGTCAAGGGGCTGTGGGCTCGGACTGCCCCCTGGGATTCCAAAAGTTTTACGACCGAATCGTAGCCCAACTGCTTTGCCACGTCCATCGGCATGAATCCATCCTGTATTGATTATGATAGGGGTTTGTTAGTTATAATAATAATAATAATAATAATAATAATGATAATAATAATAATAATAGCAATAATAACAATAATTTATTATGACAGAACCAATTAGTTATTCATGAGGAGAGCAATTGATTTATGATTTGATTTATTTAACAACTCCTCCCACCATGTGTTCTGCTTCCAATTATTGTTTGTAATGTAATATTTATTGTGTGCACATCGAGGTACTTTTAAAAAATTTTAAACAAAGCACGAGTCATCCTCAAACAATGCTCTTAAAGGATAATCAGTCAAGTAACCACAATTACAAATTATGAATTATTCATAAATAAAATATGTAATTACATATTTAATTATAGCAATCTCTAAAAATAATAAAGTTGTATGTTTTATTAAGACATGTTCTTTTTTTTATCAAAAGGTCAAAAATATAAAGGCATTGGAATAGGAATATTGAATTTCCAATTACATGGTTGTCATGGCAATCACCAGGATCACAGGCACCCGAGTCTATGGAAAGCCACAGAGTTGATCAAAAGACAGAAAAAGAAATTGCACAAATAAACACAAACAAACAAACTAAAAAACGAACTAGACACGAGACAAGATGCATCGAATAGCACACAAGAACGCATGGTCAGCCATTTCGATGAACGATGTCGTCGTTGTCATCAGTAAAAAAATAAATAAAATAACAACAGTAGAACAGCAAGAGAGAATTTTTCTAATGTCTGTGGCATCAACGATTGCATTAATAATAATTATTGGATATTATTCATAAAAATAATAATAATAATAATAATAATAACAATTGTCAGAAATACCGACCACTGTCGGGAGTGCAGGGTCTGCTCCGTGCTCCAGGAGTTTGAGGGCGATGGAGGAATGGTTCTCCTGGCAAGCCATGTACAGGGCTGAGAAGCCTTGCTGTATGGTATGAATATTCATGAGGTTGTAGACAAATGTCAAGGTTAAAGTGGAGAATACATATGAATTGAAGGAAAAATATGCTTATCTGCGCCCCACAAACTGCTGTGAGAATAGCAATTTAAGTTCTCTAAATTATAAATATTTAAAAATCAATCTATATGCTATTGAATTAAATTAATTAATTTAAATTTTGGGTTAATTTGTAAACAGTGAATAAAATTAGCGAGCTCATTAAAAAAATAGTTAGTAGATTAGATCATTAGCAACTGATATAGCAGTCTGAAAAACTTCAGTTATGGATAGATTTGTAGCTTCAGTGCAAGGTCAACTCCAATAATTACAGAAGCACCGCATGCTTTACTTGATTTTCAGTACTTGTTTACAATGTTAATATGATATGATATGATATGATAAGATAAGATATGATATGATACCATATCTGACCTGAGAAACATCAGAATATCTAAAGTCAGTTGTTTGACCAATTGAATTTTCCCGATACATTAATTACTATTAATGACTTTTAATATTAATATAAGCATGCCAGTTATAATAATTATAAGAAGCAATGCCATCTGACAATGCCAAATTGCTGAGCACTCTGGCATTCAGCTGACTTTTGAACGCAGACCATGCGTAGAAACAAAGCAGTGCAGAGAATTGCACCTAATGAAGCCTAATAAACAACCATTCAGAAACAATGGACACTCATTCATTCAATCGATCGATTGGAGTGAAAGTATAAAAATATCTGAAACAATAATAAGGTGAGCACAAAGATATTTCATGATGTATTAACAATAATTATTGGATATTATTGAAATATTATTATTATTATAATAATTATTATTATTATTATTGAATGGTAATAATAAAATTATTATTAATAATAACAGTAACAACAACAACAATAATAATAATAATAACAATAATAATAATAAAAATAATTTTCTGAGATCATGTTAGCCAAGCTACAAGTTATTTAGGGCCAATGGCCAGAGGACAAGCAATGTCTGGTAAACAAGACTCAGTAAATATAATTGTAATTGTAATTGTACAACTAGAGAATGCAAGAATGATTTGGTGCTGTTGCTATTGTTGGACGCAAGTCAAACGTGCAGTAGGCAGAATAGTTCTATTGCAGAAGCAAGCAAACAAATAAACGAATTCCACTGCAATTAAAATAAAAAAAAACAATTAAACAGCATCAACAAAAATAACAACAACAACACTAATATGATAATGATGTAAAATAATGTCATTAAAAAACGATAATAATAATAATATTATTAATAATAATATTAATATTATTATTATTATTATATTAATTTAATAATATTATTATTATTAATAATAATATTAATATTATTATTATTATTATATTAATTTAATAATATTATTATTATATTAATTTAATAATATTATTGGTGTTGTTTTTATAATAATAATAATTATTATTATTAAAAAGAACTACTCTTGCAATAATCATAATGGCCATGGTCACCATCATCATCATCATCATCTCAAAAAGCTCACCAGTGATTGAATGTTGACGTTGGCACCAGATCTCAGAAGGAGATCCACCACATCCTCCTGGCCACACAGGGAGGCAATGTGCAGGGAAGTGTTTCCTTTCTGTTGATGATGATGATGATGATGATGACGACGACGACGATGATGGTGACTACGACAAACTGCGTTACAAAGTCCAGAGGTCTGGTGTTCAAAACCTAGCTTTTCACCCACTTCACAGTAAGAGCTATAATTAGTAGCTAAAATATTTTAAAGGAATGCATCTCTAATCCTGGCAATCTCAGATGTAGTCCTCATGACATAAATGTTATCACAATCCAAATGCTGTTAGCATTATTAATATAGTTTTTATATATTATTACAATTAATATTATTATTATCCAAAACGGAATGCGACCATCACAAACAACTATACCGACCGTGGAGACAGAATCGACGTTTGCACCGGCCCCGATCAGCATCTCCGCCACTTCGGCACGACCCTCCTTGGCCGCCAGGTGCAGGGCAGAGAGACCGTTCTGGGCAAATAAATTGAGGTTTTTGCAAATCGAATGCCAAAATGGCTTTGACCACGCACTACCAGCGATAAAAATTGCAACAAAAATGACCAAATAATGGCAGAATGTAATTGCTACTCTCGTGCAAGAAGCATTTTTGAGTTGCGAGATAGCTATTTCCCATTTCTAAGACACAGGCTGTTTATCCAATTCTGGATGATGACTACCAGTCAACTGAAGTTGACCTGGAACACAATCTCCAGAAACAGATACATTTTTAATCTTTCTGAAGCCATCAAAGGTAATAAATAGCTATACTAATTAGCCAGGCAAAAAACATGCCTAAGAGGTAGCATCTCTGATCTGACAATAAATATAATAACACTTATAATAATTATAATAATAATAATAGTAATTATTAATAATAACAATGATAATAAATAATAACAAGGATAGAAGCGAAAAGCAGTGAGCTTATTAAGAAATTAATACCTTAAAACAAAACATTATAGCTAGACAATGATGACAGACAAACAATGTTCAAAGGAAAACAAAGCATCTTCTGATGAGAGATAGAGAGAAAGAAAAAGAAAAAGATGGTGAAAGAGTCAAAGAGACTCACCACATTTTGATAATTAACGTCAACTTCCTTGTCCAAGAGACACCTGATGCTGGCCACGTCACCGTGTTTTGACGCCCTCAGCAGCTCGATTTCGTCTGATGACTGAAACGATGATAAAGATAAGTTAGGTGAGGTAATTGGTGAATAAATTTGTGTAGCGCCACGAGCGTGAGCACCAGGTATAGTGAGGACGACGATGATGATGAAGTCTTGTTCATAACTGATGGACACGAACTAAACCAGGTGTAAATCATGCCATTTACATAGCGCTAACTGGAAGATAGGTCTGAGATGATGCAAGCTGATTTTCGAAACGAAAATGCCTGTAGACGAACAGAAAGACACAAGAATTAGTCAGTAGTTTATGCTAATATCTTTGACGTCTTCTTTATCTTATGTTAATTTTATGGGTATTCATAGATATTGATAATAGGCTGAGGTATTAAGATACCAAAGCCTTTTCGAAAAAATGGTCGACCTCGCTTACACTATAAACGGACGTCATTAATATTAATTACGTCAATTTATGCAGGCCTCTGAGAATGGAGAGAGGCTCGAGAGAGGCAGACGCTTTTTGCTTTTGTTGTTGTTGTTGTAGTTCAGACATTCAAAAGATGGACGCCAATCAGGCCGCTCAAAGGCAGACTATAGTGACGAGAAATAACGTCTGCGTAATAATCCTCACAAGGTATGCGATCATCTTAACGTGTCGAGTAATCAGAGATGCTGAGAAAGATGACGAAGGTTAAGATGACGACGATAATGCCAGTTTACGAAATAGATCAAAGCTTAGGATTCATCTCCAAAAGACGACGACGAGGACGAAGACGATGACGAAGTGGAAATCTGGACCCAAAACAACTCGGGCCAGAAAAGCAAATAAGAACTTCAAAGAATGGGGCAGGGAGTGTTTCCTCATTAGGTATCAAATTTAGACGCAATTTACCTGCAATAATTAAACGTTCCAATCACCATGGCTATTAAACTAGCAACAGTGATTAAGTTAAGAATTGATGAGTAGTCACTACTGATACTACTGTTATTATCAAGATTATTATTATTATTATTATTATTATTATTATTATTACTGCTGCGATAATAACATAAACAAGAATATCATAGCATCTAAAGCGGCATTGAACAAACTGTTTCTCTTACAAGCTCCAAAAAAAAAGATGGAGATAACTAGGAAGATTAAAAAAAAATCATGATAATAGTTACGACGACGACGATGACGATGATGACGACGATGACGACGATGATAATGATGACGACGATGATAATGATGACTTGCAGGCCTACCGTAAAAGAAGGAAGCGAATAAACAGATAAACAGCCCGTAGGCAGCGTTGACTATACGATTATGAATTCAAACTTTAACATTAAAAAAACATCGCGTCTCGAAATTGGACTACCATGCGTAGTACCCAAGATGAACAGGAATATTTCATCCATTCATCTATTCATTCATTCATTCATTCATTCATTCATTAGTTTGCTCATTCGTTCATGCATGTATTTCATGCCATTGAAAGAGTTTGGCGAAGAAAATGCGAGGCCTTCGTAGGCCTGACTTCATAGGCTGACATGAGCCGTTGATGATGACGAAAGAATCTTTAGACGACCTAAATGCCTGCCAATGCTTCGTACTTCTCGGTCCAAGTATTTCTGGACCTCTCTCTGTTTGTCCTGCTTGCTCAGGGTCAAGAACCTTGTGGGTTGCAGCTTATCACGAAACGCCTATCGACTCTCACTAGAATCCAAGACGTGCCAGCGTCAAAAATGATGGAAAATGATGAATTTTACAGTTTTTAACTTAAATCTGCCAAAAATAACGAATAAAAATTTGAATTGAACAAACTCTTCATAACTAATCTGGAATTAAATCTAACTGACAAAAAAGATATTAACTTCAAAAGACGTTTTCTATCTTTTAATAACAAGCAATTCATTGCTATAATCCTCTTAGACGTTTAGTCATTCACTCATCAGCGGTTACAATCTTGGGACAGCTGCCACCAACGATGGATGTAAGGCAATTGAGTTCTTCATTAAAATCTCGAACCGCCCAAATCACCTGCCGGCTAGCCACCTAGGCTACAACATCGTCGTCGTCGCCATCATCGTCGCTTTCATCAACCGTGACTCATCCGGTTGGAAATACCAGTTATGAGAGAACCTCGTATTGCAGGCGCTATACAAATAGTGATCAATTAAAGGTTCCATCGCATCCTAGCAGGACACACTCACACTCATTACTAGAAAAAAGTGATACATATCAATTCATTGGTCCTTCCTAGAAGTATGCAATCTTTAAAAGCAGTTTAAAAGCCATCGTGATATGATCGGAGCAGTTGTCAAGTTCTCTTCAACACAATCACAAGTGGCCTGGCCGGTAATATTAAGTAGCCAACCAATAGAAAATCAAGTGTTGCAATAGTAAAGGAAAAGATTCAGGTATGAAATATCTCCATACCAAGTGTATCAACATCACCATCATCATCATCACTGCATCATTGCTATCATCATCATCATCGACATCATCGTCGTCGTCATCATCATCATCATCATCAATGCACAAGAACGTGGTAATGCAATAATGATATAACTTGATTTTAAACAAAATATATCAAAGAGTAATATCCAAGTCAAGATAAAAGCTTAAGCAAGCAGAATGAATTAAGTGATAGATCAAGGCTGTCCATCTAGATGAACTCCTATGAAATAATTTGCATATTCATGAGTAAAATGTTAAAATTGGATTACAGTTACAAGAAGCCATTTTGAAAATTCTGGCCTTTTTGTGATCTGCCCTTTGTGACTTGAAACATTTAATAATAATTGAAAACAAATTTTCCAGGAAAATAATTAAAAGTAATAATAACAATTATAACAGCGGTAAATAACCGGAACAAATAATGCATAGGCATCTCGGATTAGAATGCATTAGACATTTGGTAAATATTTATCTCGACATGCTTACCAATTTTAATCTGCTATGCATTTCAATCAAATGACCAAATGCAATGACCAGCCCACCAGCTTGACTCAAACCAATCACAAGCTTCCTACATCATCTCAGTAACCAGGAGTTTGTAAACAACTTCAGAAATCAAAATAGAAGCTCAAAATGATGGACTTTGGAGGCAAAGATCTTTAGAATCCTTATGTAAGATTCAGGATAGTTTTTAATTTGAAAATCTCACAGAGATCAGCACTTAGTGATTTGGAAGAAATATCTGGTTATGCGGCATAACCTTTGAAATCCAATGAACACACAAACAACAATCTCCAGCCTAAAACCAGTTCATCCGCTTATTGAGAGAACGCATCTAGATTGAAGAAGCCATTATCTTCAATGCAAACAATGTTTCAAATGTGACATCCTTTATCAAGAACAGGGGCATAATAGCCATGCAAATCGGTGTTCTGATCTTGCCTGGCACATTTTAAGTGGTTGAAATTTGCAGAGATTGCCCATGATACATAGATAAACACGAATCAAATCATGAACAGGGGCATATAAATTATGCAAGTGCAATTTTCAAGTGTATAAGCTTAGAGCAAGCCATGAATCACTTATAAATTCAAATTACCCTTAATTAAATTCAAATTTCCCTGACAAGCAATAAAGTATAGCAGTGGTTACTCATGAATTCAAGCACAAAATTTTTAAATTCCACTTTATTTGTTATTAGTCATACATTTGCTTTGCAGACCAACTAGTAATATGAGTTTCCCATATTCTTAAAAACATCTGCTACAGCAACCGAAATTTTGCGCATTTTTCTAGCGCATGCACACAATTATTTTCATACACTTCTTATTATTCATCACTTGCACTAATAATCTTACAGGAATTCATTTGAACCAAGTTTCACAAGCAACGTTAAAATGCCAAACCCACCATGATCCAGACGTTTTCTCTGCCGGTAGAAAGACTCAAAACAGATCCACTAAAAGATGCTTGCAGGATCTGATATCGAAATGTACAAAAAGCATTTAATCATTAACGAAACTACGCCCCTTATCGACAGCAGCAACAACACACGTAGCACGACTTAAGTACAGGAGACCATCTATTATCTGCACAACCTAGCGTTAGCTCTCCTTCGCTACCTTGCCAATTACCTATCTGTTCAAGATGATTCGAATGCCACAGGTCACTTTCGCTTCTTAGATGATCAGCTTTTTCATTTTTTCTCCTGTGAAACATATGTGGTTCTACGATACGTTGGAGATTTAGTAGCTTGCTTGCAAGATCATCCGCAGACCGATGTAAACGCCGATATCTCCAAGCAAGTCTTGAACGTTAAAAATAAAGATATTCTAGTGAAATGAAAACAGGAATATGCCATAGAATGCTTGACGAATAACAAAAATCTGTGACGACTGGAATCCCCAGAACGGTCATATTATGTTATGACTTGTTTACAAGATGGCAGCGTCTAAAATTGATTACCAACGGAATAGAAAAAATGTCATTTACCGAGATTAATGGCACCACGAGTTCCCACGAATTAATGGCTTCAACTTACCATGGGAGGCCATAAGGACGTTTTTATGACTTTGTTGGACCTACGACTAATTGATTTAGGCACGAGCTGATTAAATGGCTTCGTTTCTCATACTTCTAACTTAAGGAATAATAGCAAACAATTAATCGATGCAGTTCTTTCAAGGCTGCGGCAACCGCCATAAAATGTTTGGTCGGTAGAAGCACCGGAAACGCGTCTACCGCGGCGGGGTAACGCTCGGCAGACACCACTCAACACCATACTGGAATTATAAAACTTGGACTACTTGCTCTCAAAGTTGACTATTCATTATTTCATCTACACTAATTCACAGTTTAGATACTTTTTTGCACCACTCGAAAGTCAACAAATACATATTTCTCAAGAGATACGGGCATTATTTGTAAAACGATTTTTAATGCCAAAATGGAATGTATAAGAATAAAACACAGAACCTTAAAATCAAACACCTCAAAATGAACAAAAACTTTCAGATCTAAAAAAAACTCAGCATTAATACAAAAATAAATGACTAACATGACAATTGTCACAATTGTTTAAAAATAAAACAAAACAATTCAACAACTACTTAAAAAGAAAAAGAATCAATCGATAAGATGTACAGATTATGCCACCCGAAACTATCCTGAATGAAATGGAATTACGACTGGAACGAGATCTGACGTGAAATGCGATAAAATCATGCTCAAGAAGTCAAAAGGGACTAAAAGTTGAAAATAAATAATTATCCAACCAGCTTCTTTGTTCATTACTCCACCCATCTTACCATCATCTTTTGATCAATATCCTTTTTGTTTTGTCATTACTGTTGAACAAATCTATGCATATTCATCGAATATCATTAAGATTAATAATTTCCATTTGCCATCATAATTTTTCAAATATTTTGCAAAATATAGCAAAGAAATCAGTGCACGTTGAAATACACAACAACAGCAAAGCTGATCGACAGAAGAATTGGAGGAGAAAAGGACAGCTTCTGATCGATAATCAAGTTGACAGATACATAGAATGCAAATATTTTTCTGATGAAGACGACGACGACGACGATGATGGTAATGGAAAGAGCGGGGGTGATAATGATGATGAAAAGAGTGTGATGGTGATGATGGCAGCAATTTCAAGTGCCCACCGAGCACCCATTGAACCTTCTGAGATTGTCCTACGATGCTAATTCTTCTAAATTTGATTAATAGTCATAAAATATTTTCATCCTCGTCGTCGTCATCTTCGTCACCCCATCCCAACCTCCACTTGAGACTAGAGATCCTCGTCGTCGATGTCCAAGTTGCCGTAGAAACCGAGGAGGGACGAGGAGTCGTCCGGCGTCTGCTCGTCGGGAAGTCCCCGGTCATCGCCCTCGGGGTCGGCGGAGGTCCCCAAGAAGAGATAGAAGACAGCGACGGCAAGAACGCAGCATAAAAGAACGAGCACCACGGAAAACTTGACCAGCCGACCAGCCGCGAAGAACCTCCCGTAAGAGACCGTCGCTCCGGCGCCGTCCTTGGCGGCAGACTCTCCAGGAGCGAAAGCAGATGTGACGGAACCGGAAGAGCCGGGATCGGGGCCTTTGCCGTTCGAGAATGGGCGCTCGGTGGCATCATCGTCGTAGATGCTGTCATCCACGAAGTCGTTGCCAGGGGAGCGAGTCGTGCCGAAAGCGGAGCCGTCCAAGCACTCGTCGTAGATTGTTTTCTGCTGGTGCTTCAGAAGGTGGCGATGTCTCTTCCTCAGAGGCTAGAATGACAGAATTAATGAATGAATGATGAATGAATTAATTAATGAATGAGATGGATGAATGGAAAGAATGTCGGGATGATGATGACACATCATTTTTGCTCCAAGCAACATGCTCCTAGCTTTGAAAATCTAACTCCGGGATTCGAATTTCACAAAAAGTTTCACTTTCACTTTCTTTAAAAGCTAAAAGGTTCTGAAGGTTGCAATCCAATTAATTTTCAATAGCAAAAACGTTATTTTAATTTTGTACTATTAAACAAACAAATAAATATAAAAAAAGTTATTTTAATTTTGTACTATTAAACAAACAAATAAATATAAAAAAAAAAAAGAAAGCTCATCCATCCAACAGAACAATCTTCCACCATTCCACAACCCTTGACACGTGATATGAAAGCCTTAACATTAGGAACTCTAGGAAAAGATGCACATGAAAGAGTTGTCTTCATACGACAACATCCAAAAACCAGAGCTTAATCCAAACAAATGACTACGAACTTCCTTGGCATTGATGAGAGGATCGGAGCCGTAGAGCACGGAATCGGACTTCTTGAACACCTGACCCCCTCTCAGCTCGTTGGTGTCGTTATCGACGCCGGAGGAAAAGTTGGAATGGTAAGAAGATGTCATGGCCTGGCCGAAGGGGAATTCCCCGTTGTTGTCGAAAGCGTGAGTCGAGCCGCGACCGTCGCCGGAGAGAATCAAGTTGGGCTGTTGCTGTTGTTGCTGCTGCTGATGTTGATGATGCTGACCAATTGGGATGTCTGATGGTTTGGAGAATTGGATTCTCTGAGCTTTGTTTTCATTCAAAATGACAAGCCGATGATGCAAAATTCACGTGCCATTTATATATATATATATATATATATATATATATATATAGCATGTAACAAGGGATGTAAAAGGAAGAGAGAGAGAGAATAAAGGTCCACTAACTTTCAGCATCTTTAGGATAATAAACGAAATCGTTGGCCTCCTCGGAGACGATGGGTGACTCGTGGGGCGTTGAGGCTCGGGAGAAGTCATCCAATGATCTCCATTGTCCCCCCTGCTTGTAATGGTGCAGGCTGTCCACTGGTTTAATTAATAATTAATTATTCATTTAACCATGAACTAGCTATTAAGAAGAACATAATATGTAAAAATAATCAGTCGTTATGCCAATATGGTCATAACGATATATTATAATAATACGTTATATAATATATAATAATACATTATAATAATAATAATATTATTATTTATTCTGATTTGCGATGATCGATAATTATGTGCTAAGAGTACGATTGGTCAACCATAAAGTAACATTCACCGAACTTAGCAGACGACAAACTACTAACGACTCTCTTCGCTGAGGCCGAGGACGTTGAAAGTCGCGGGAACCGAACCCGACCTGAGACTCGTGTAGCGCTGGGCAAACAGCGGATTCGCCGAAGTCCTGTTTCCAAAGATTAAAAATTACGTCGAATGCAAAAATCCCGTCGGTCTTTGCAGAGAAGTTCCAAGAAGTCACATGGACAATTTTAAAATATTTTTTTTAAAATATTAAGCAAATATCATCTTGCTTAAGAAACAAACCAATGAATTTTAATCATCAATAATCAATAAATAAATAAATAAATAAAAGAAATTTAAAAAAAATCTCCACAGACCTGATGAACCGAGGTTCATCTCTTTCCAGGAGCTCATCCTTATAGGTTTCCTTTTCGCTCCTTCCACTGCAAATAGGAAAAGGAAATAATCAATAATATATATAATATATAATATATAATAATTATTATTATAATGTAATAATATATTATTACATTAATTATTATATAATAATAATATATTATTACTATTATTACTGGCAATAACGAATATGCATTAGGCATTCAAAGGTTACTAAAGTACAAAAAAAGAAAATCACTATTTAGCTTCAGACACCAAATTGCTATTTTATAAATTTAAAAATCCTAAATTGAATCGAACTGCTTCTGAAACCGCTGCCCTTACCTGAACCTGAACCTGGACCCTCGGGTGAACACGCCCCCTCCCGAAACCACCTTCGGGGCATTCTTGCCAGAATCCAGTCTGAGAAAGATACGACAATACTAACACAAGCAAATTGAATGTCAAGCAAGGGTATAAAAATAATAAATAACAATAGTAAATGTAAGTGGAATAATGTTAATATAATTTATAATATATTATAATTTTAGCGATTAAAAGATCACTGAAAGGCTGAGAGTCCTCTTAAGGACAGAATGGAGAGAAGAGAGAAGGAACGTACGTGAAGAAATATTGCTGTTCCACTGCGCATTTCCACAGATGCTTGCAGGCAGAAAGTGTGGGACACTTGTAGCCATACATATGCTTCTTCTGAAAGGTATTATTAATTAATTTGAATAATTACTAGAATTATAATTAATAGAATGCTAATTATAGTGCTTGTAATAATATAATATATACAAAATATATATATAGATATATATATATATATATATATATGTGTATCTATATATCTTAATTATTCCATAGGTTTCACTAGAAGACATCAAATTAAAGTTTAATATTACCTTCTTTAATATTACTTATTTTGTGGCACAACTATCATCACTTCATTGCTGTTGATAACCAAAGAAAAATTCAATGACAAATCAAATTTTGTTGTAGCCCCAAGGAAACACGTTTCTTGAGAGAAACACAAAAACAACGACAACACCAACGACAACAACACCAACAGCAGCAACAACAACAACAACAACAACAACGGACTCACAACGACACAGTTGCCAGCATCGAACAGACCCGTGCTCCGCTGGAGGAGAAACGGAATGGGTTTCAACGTAAACGTCTCGTAATTGCTTGTTGCATGGCACATCCATCACCAACAATCATCATCATTACCACCATAACCACCACCATCATCATCATTGCCATAACCACCAACACCACCATCATCATCATCGTTATCAAAACCACCAACACAACCACATCATCATCATCGTCGTCGTCATCATCATGAATATGCAAGAGGAACTGACCAATTAAGAATAAAGTTTGGGAAAATGTATTTTTACAAAAGGTGCCATATTTTATTATATTACCTACAAACAGCAACATCATAATGTATAATTTCAATCATACATCATAACAATACTATAGTCTCATAAAATAAACTCATCATTGGCATCGTAAGTCCTTATCGTTAATTAATAATATTATTATTATTATTATTGTGATTATTATTATTTATTATTATTATTATTGGTTTATTACTCGGATTAATGACTAAAAAAAGCAGATAACCACTTCAGTGAGAGTGACATGAACAATGAACATTTTTCCTTCAAACGTTATCCTGTTCACTTGTGGCCTGAAAGTATAAATCCAAAACTGGTGAACTAAGGCTGTTAAATGAAAAATGTTATCATTATTATTATTATTATTATTTTATTATATCACCGTTGACATCATCATCATCATCATCATCATCCTAGCACCACAATAATTATTATTATTATTGTTGTTATGATGTTATAATGATGCTCATGAATAACCATGAATATATTCTGGTCCTCTTGCTTCCTTGGAAGATGACGATGCCCAGGTGGGTCACTCCCAGGTAGAGAAGGTTGCCATTAGGATCCTGAAAGTAGATGAAACAATAGCACATTGTAACATCATCGTTGCAACAATAACAATGATAATGGCAATGGCAATGATGATAACAATAACAATGGTAATGACAATGGCAATGATGATAACCATAACAATGACAACAGTAATGATCATGATGATGATGATGATGACCTTGACAGGATGAGGGTCGACTCCATAAGTAACAAGGGTGGAAGATTTCTGTAGGAAGTTCAACTCTGCTTCTCCGGGCGACTGACCTCTTGAGGACGGAAAACGATTGATTTAAACATCAATAAAGTTAAATTATTAAAAATACATTTGATTGCAATAAGCAAAAAAAAACTTCCTGATGCATCAGCTTCAGTGCCATCTAATCGTCACCATCACTATTGCCATCATCATCATCATCACGACCACCATCACTATCATCATCAGCATCAAGAACTAGATGCCTACACTCAGTGACTCTTTAACACCACCACCACCATCATCATCATCACCACCATCACTATCGTTATAAAGAACTCAATGTCTCTTTGCCACCACCACCATCATCATCATCACCATCACTATCATCATCAAGAACTTAACAACAGGCACTAACACAAGGGACCTGTGCAACTCCCTGATCTTCTCCTCTTGCCTCTGCGACTGCTTCGGCAGCATCTTGAACTTTCCCACGTAGTTCGCCAGGTGCTCCTCGGGGTCGTAATCGCCCACCTCGGCTGTGAACGAAGTGTCAATTTAATAATAATAATAATAACAATAATAAATTATTATTATAATTATAGTAATAATAAGGTCGGTTAAGTTCAATTGCTGTAATAATTTCAAAACAAATTCGTTGTCTTTGAATAAAATTAAGGTTAGAATTATTTTTTGCAAATTTAAAAATAAAAAAGAGGTGATAAATAGTAGAAATTAATAGGCTTAGAAATTAATATCATACAATAATATTAATAATTATGTTATATAGTAAATAGTGGTAATAATAACAATAATAATAAATAATAATAATAATAGCAGCAGACCCCCATATTTATCTTGCAATCTTGTCACAAACACAATCCAATCAAATAACACATTGCGACGTTATTTATGGTCCAATTCACCAATTGTTATCGCCAATCCAGATGGGTGGTCGAGAAAATATAATGGTTAACCAAGTTGTCCCGAATCTAAATCTCGGTCAAAAAAATCTCAAACTATCATCACGATTGGTCCCGCATCTGCTAGTGCTAAGCATAATCTATTGCTTAACAACATGTACACAATGATCCAAGCAACATTCATCACAAAAAAAGCATTTCAGAGGAATAAAATATAACTATTCATAGAATGCTCCATCAATCAATGCTCATTAATAATATATTAGATAACATTTATTATAAATTATGCAACGAATTACATTGAAGGATGAATGCTGCCAGTAGATTGGCATCATTCTGTGAACAGATGAGCCTGCCATGATGGAGATCCCTTCTCAGCTGAAGGAATAAGAAATACCTGGAATATAAAAAATAAGAGTCCAATCACAAATCTTCAAATAGAGCAAGTCAAATTAAAGACTTGGCAAAAAAGAAAGAAGAATTTCAGGCAAAGATTAGCATTTTCCAAATAATTTCTAAAGGCAAAAAAATACCACATCATAAATTTGAAAACTAATATAAGTAAAAAAGATGACTCCCAACAGATAACAAATTGACAACAATGCTCCTACATTTGCAAATTATGTTATAAAGTTAGTCCAAGTCTCCCTACCTGGTGATTTCCTCTCTGAGCTTAGATGGATCAGATGGATAAAACTTCACTCTAAAGCAGAGGACCACCGGATTTACATCTGAAAAATTAAACACATTTAATCTGACTTTGGTATTCTATGTCATGAAGATGGAAGACTTTCTAACATTTCAGCTGTCTCCAAACTGGTTTTAGCAAATCCAGCCAATGCTGAAATAAAACATGAATATCTGGCTAAATATCATTACAATTATCATTTTTATCTTTGCAAAGACTCCTCTTAGCTCCTCAACATCGGTCTATTATTAATTAATGAAGAACAAGGAGATAAACCCGCTGCTTCGTCAAGTCGATGTATCTCAGTCCGAAATAATCTTTTTCAGCAAGATCCAAACAGTGGCAAACTTGATCAAATATCTCCTGCCCTTTGGTGTCTTTCTGCAAAATTATCCTTTGCATTTAAATTGACTTAATATCTTGCTATTTGAAACCATACATTCCACTATAGTCACAGATATGCATTGACTACATCCCCTACCTGGTAAGTGAATGAGAGAGGTTCTGAATCATCAAGAAATCTTATGGTGCATGATAACTGTTTGTCTTCTTTACCGTTTCGCCTGGTTATCTTTTTCGTAAACATATTCTTCCAAGTAGAAATCCAGTTTAAAAGAGGCCAAAAAGGCCTCAGATTTAGAACAAAAAACAGTCTTGACTTAATCCAGCAAAAACTTCCCAAATAATTATGTTACAATCACTGGCTGCTTGCCATGGGACCGGAAACGAGCCACTTAAGGCTATTTAAATAGCTGACCCCTAACAGTGGACCGAACATGAAGGCCTAATTTTGTTGGAATTTTTCTATTGTCGACTCCGAACAACCCCGTACTTGCACTTTTTGACGGATCGATACCGTGAAGACATAACTGTCCGTTTGGTGAAAACCGCTATCATTTAGTCTGCTTCTTTATGGAATAATTTAAATTTAGTTCGCAATATTTACGTGCATCAGATTTTGGAAGGGTCTTATGGAAAGTATGGTTAAACAAACTGACCATTGCCCGTTTAAAGTATAAAAAAAATAATAGCTTTAATTGAGATTCAAAATAAATAAAATACATTAAGTCAAAGATAAGAAGAAAGTTAATTTATCTAAACAAACTCATTGGCAACACTGTTTATTTTTGACAATATGGCTTCGTAAATGGGTCAGTGGGAAATGTTACCTTTTCGTTTAATAGGTCATCTCTGATGGCACATATGATTGCAATAAGCTTTGGATAATTATGCAAAAAAAATTAGCGAAGTACCACGATTAGATAATTTTTACATTCCACTGGAATTTTTCTGTGGTTTTCATTCCATCCACGTTCTCGGTGTTGTTTCGAACTTCCACTTTCAAACTTGTTGAGTTAGCGTTGTTAACATTCGAAATTATTAGTTGTGACTTGAGAGCTTTACCGTTCCATCGCTTACTGAGTTTGGCAGCGTCCCATCAAGAACTGGAGTTAGCAGTTGCCTTCTGCTAGATTTCCAAAACCTTGTTTCGATGGCAATGTTTTTGTGTGAGTAATTAAACATAAAATAAGGGAACTTAAATTTTAGATGGTTTTTGAGCAATTTGAAATTAGAATTAGAGTTATCACAATCGAGCTCTACTTATTGTCTCCTTTTACCATGTAGAAAATGGATCAAGAGAGAAATGCAAGCTGATGAGAACTTATTGTTCAAGAATGGTAAACTCCGGCTAAACCCCGAAAAGAAAGATCCGCGGTCGTCGAGCACTGCCGACGAGGACAAGACGTTTTCATTCGCCGTAGGAACGTCGCACCTCATGAGCGGCGTGAACTCCCTGACGTTCGGCAGTTCGGAATGCAACGACTCCTCGAATTATCTCGACGAGACGGAGCTCGACATGCACGTCGAAGACGAGCGAGAAGAAGAAGAGGAGCAGCAGAAGCACTACAACTTCATCCAACTCATCCAGAACGATTCCTCTGTGGTCGGACAGCTGGTCCACCAGGATGGAGAGTTTATAGAACACGTCGAAATCATCGACAGGAACCATCTCGACTCCGGCGGTGCGGAACCAAACGCCACCGAATCACCCGCCATCAGTTCGGACCTCTGGACCTCGAAGCTTCCGGAACATTCTACCCTCGAGCAGACCAAAGACGTAGGGGCCCCCTTCTACCTCCTCACGACGAAACTTAACGGCGACGATTCCGTCTTCATCACCACCCTGCCTTGGACGTCCGACAACGGGGAACTGGAGAACGCCATCAAGACGGATCAGGCGGAAGAGCCGC
Source organism: Hirudinaria manillensis (assembly GCA_034509925.1). Lineage (NCBI taxonomy): Eukaryota > Metazoa > Annelida > Clitellata > Hirudinida > Hirudinidae > Hirudinaria > Hirudinaria manillensis. Next base: position 1,566,400 of record CM067532.1, on the reverse strand, counting down.
AAGAAGTGCCGCTGTTCAAAGTGGTCGACGGTAGTTCAGGTTGGTTGGAAGAACGAATGAAAGAGCGGAGAGGCTCGTTTTTTCCGTTTCCTCGTGAGGTCGTTTTTTTGTTGGCAAGTGTTTTGTTGTAGAAGTGGTGATGAATTCTTTTTCTGCTATTGTTGGTCAATATTGATGGTATTGGTTGATTAATTAAAGTTTTTTAAACTGGATTTAGAAATAAATTATGAAGCTGAGCTTTTACAGACTTCCAATGTTTTAAATAACTTTTGAAATTCAATAGTCGATCTGTTCTTGCAAATGGCTTATTTACGTGAGGCCTACCTGCATCTCCTAATAAGTGCTTTTTAGGACTGCTACTAAGAAATAGAGCGGAGACTATCTTAAGTGGCTGTGCTGATAGTCATCAGTTTGAGTTGGGTTTTTTGTCTATGCAGGGACATATCGAGAGTATAATCTTTCTTTTTCAGTTCACTGTTTAGTCGTGACGTGCATTAATTTATTCTAATTCATTAGCCAAACGTTATTAGTATTATTAGTATTAGTAGTATTAGTAGGAGTTATTAGTAACTCGTTTGTTTGCATTGAAGTTATAAACATGGGTTGTTTTACTGAGTAACCTGGTTTTTTCATTGAGTTCTTTTGAATTTCAAGCTGATGTTTTCTGTAATCAAGTTTTCTGTAATCAATTCGCTTGTCTGTTCACAATCTGGTTAACATTGGTATTGATAGAATCCTTGCTGAATGCTGATGTAATATCCATGCATGTGGTGCAGACCAATGATCTTGCAGTTGCTTGATTCTATTAATTATATAATTGAAAACTAACTAAAACTTATTGTTATTATTGTTATTATTATTATTATATTGAAAGAAACAACAATATTAATTTACAAATCAAAACTTCCCTCGTTACGATTTAGACGTTATTGATTAATTAATATTAAAATATAATATTAAAATATTAATTAATATTAAAATTACCTCTTGTAACCTCTCTTTTGAAACTTAGACTCAAATTTTTTTCCCAAATGCTGATTATTCGCAAGCAACTCATAGTATGACCGATCGACTGCATACTTTCAGTTGCTCAGAAGATTGTTCAGAGAGAGTCTGCAAACCAGGAGAATTCAGAGGGACTGCCATTCGTGGTCCACAAGTGTCTCGTGTGCGGGGACAAGTCATCGGGGGTGCACTACGGGGTGTTGGCCTGCGAAGGATGCAAAGTAATTTTTGTCTTCCTCTTCTTATTCATCATCATCATCATCTCATCCAGACTTGGCCAATAGAACTTGGGATTTTCCAATAATTTATTGATGTTTGTTTTTGATATTGATAGCTCCTTGATAACTCTGCCTGATTTTTAAGGTGGCATTAGCATATCATTAGCTTTGTTCGTCTGGGGTGGTCCAGATTACTATAAATGGAGTGCTTGGATCTCTGCCAGTGTGTAACTCTGAGATTGTTGCTCAGGCAGCATTGTGAGGGGGTATGATATTTTCATAGGATGAAGTCTTAAATAGGAATTGGACACTAGATGAATACTGGAGTTATGGACTGAGATTGGATTTGTGGACCGAGAGAGACAGACATTCATTTGATTAATTTCAAGAACTCTGTGAAGTAGTAATAATATAATAATAATATTATAAAATTATTATTATTAATTTGCACGTTATTAAGGAATATGAATTATCATTATTTTTTGTTAATAGAATTTACAATTTAGATTGAGGGGTTGGTGCACTGGTTTTTGTTTTCGGTTTCGGCGAGGGGCCGTTGGCCCGTGCTGATTTTTTTTCAAATAAATTCAAATCATTGATGAAGTCAATTTGGAATTGTTGATTTATTGAATTCCAGAAATTTAACTATTATTGGATTTCAGTGTTATCTTAAACGGTTGTTGTTAGTAAAAATTGCCTATTCTGCTTTTAATAAATTAAAACATCTATATGTGTAAATTCAACAAGTTATTATGTGTCCGTCTATGCTCTTACAATGGAGGCGATCTTCATAAGTGGAATGAGCAAGCTCAACGTTGCTTGTTTTCTCTTGAAATCACTGTCAAATACAAACATCAAATGTCACAAATACAACCTCAAATGTCACAAATACAAACGTCACATATACAAATACAAATGTCACAAATACAAGCATCGCTCACATCTTTACGAAATGCCAGAATCGGACGAATACGAGCAACGTGAAAAGTGCATTTCCAACCTTCTTTTCCACGCTTCAGGGATTCTTCAGGAGAGCTCTCCAGGACATCGGTGATCCGAGCCGAAAGAAGTGCTATTACAACAGGAACTGTGACATAAACGTCGTCACGCGCAACAGGTGCCAGTACTGCCGACTCAAGAAATGCCTTGCTCTCGGCATGTCCAGATCAGGTAATCTACGATGGAGCCTAGTGTTCTTTACTTTTTTAAATAATAATAGTATATAAATAATTAAGTAATAATAATAATAGTAATATTATAAATCTTTATGTTTACAATTGTATGAATGTTTGAATATCTAAGTAATATTCTATAATATTATTTTTATTATTGCTGTTGTTCCTGTTACATGCTCATGTCCTTAAAAAGATATAATTGTACTCTGTTTGCAATCAGGCTCGCATCATTACCAGACGACTTTGATCGGACAGTACAATGTCATTATCGTTATGAATTGTTGTTGCATTGTTCATTGTGTGACTACTTTTAAAGTTTTGCTCAGATCTTTGAAATTAATTTTGATTCCATTTTGAGCAGATTTACTTTAATTTACAATAAAGAAAAAATACACGCAAACTCGATAATTTTGTTCCAAAATCTCTTGACATTAATTATTGATCAAATCTCTCGGCCGTAAACATTCACCTGCTCATCAATTACAGCTGCCAAGTTGGGAAGGAGATCGCACAAGATGAAGGAGTTGATAAGCGAGGCAAGTCGAACCGTCGAAGATTCCCAGACGGCACAGGCCCTCCACGGCCTTCTCAGTCTCAAATCCCCCGAGCGATCGGCCACGAATCTGAACCAGGGCTTCGCGAAGTTCCAGTGCCGAGGAAAGTTGGCGACGAAGAGGAGTTCGGACGTGGCCATCCACGAGAAAGTCCTGAAGCAGAAGATGCCGGTTCCGTCGGGCGCCGTGCCGACGTCGTTGTCTCTCGAGAGTTGCAAGAACGTCATCATCGCTTCTGACGGCAGCACCATGTTTAAAGCCATCAAACCCAAAGGCCAAGACATGGCCACTTCGATCAACAACAACAACAGCAACAACAACAACGGTGCCGGCAGCATAAACACGGGAAAGATACTGCCGAGCCCTCCTCTGTACTTGACGGACGGCTCTTTGAAATTCTTAATAGCCACCACTCAATCTGTCGATGCCTCTAAGACCATTTCGTTGGTCAACAACGAGTCGACACCTTCCGAGCGACCCAACGCGAACCAGGTGAACTCTTTCCAGCTGCTGGCGACCTCGGTCGGTGTCATAGCCTTGCCCACTCAAGTGTCTTTGGCGTCGATAAAGTCGAACATCGACGTCAAGCCGCGAATCGATGTGCCGTCATCGACGGGCGTTCTGCCGCTCAACGTCAACAAGAAGGCACCTCAGAAGACCAGGATCGTCCTCAATCCCACTTCGAGTCTGTCGCAGCTCTTCAAAACCGCACCCTCGGAAGCCGGCACGTTTGCCCCGACGGTGGTGACGATAGGCTCTCTCGGCCCCTTCGGACCAGCAAAGTCTATTCCCGCCACCTCCTCCGTGCTCCGCAATCCACTCGCCGTCAGGGTCGGAGTTCCTGCCGGCTCGGCACGAGGGATCCTCGCCTCCACTTCCAACGGCATCCTTCTGCCGCTGGTGTCGACCCCGAAGACCGGCGAAGTCGGGGGTGCCGGACTTTCCTTCCTGGAGGCGAAGGATTCGGAGGAGAGGGTCGTGACCCGTGTCCGACAGGCCTTTGCCAAGCACATCGTCAACATGCGAAGTTTCGACACCGGTTCGGTCAGTCGCTTTCCATTTTGGTTGGGATTTGAAATGCAATTGCAAGTGGCAGATCTGAGTGCCTTGTATATCTCTATAGGATTTCTTGGCACATCTTAGTCTGTTTTTAAGTAGCCCATCTAAAGGCACTTCTTGGCAATTCAGGCTGGGTATCGCACACGATGGCTCGTTGCCACTAGTGCTGCGAGGCAAGGCAGGAAACCTACCAGTTTGGCCGTCTGCACAGAGAAATAGACGACCTAAAATAAAACAACCCATAAACTTTCTTCGCTTAACAAAGAAAAACGACGTCTTTGCAGAGGTTCGGCAGCGATCATTCGAGCCTCAATCCGTGGTTGAAACTGGTCGAACAGTTGAGCGAGCTGGTTGTTGATATCTCGACTTTTGCCTCATCGATTCCCGGTTTTTCTGAATTTTCCGAGGCGGACAAGTCGACCCTCATCTCTGCCGGTTCCTTGGAGGTGCATTTCTCTCTGGCTATTTTTTTTTATATTATTTTAAGGATTAATTCTTAATAGTTTTTTTTCTTTTTGGCAGTTTATGACAAGTGTTTGTTTTTTTTTTGTGACTTTTCAAGGCTAAATATTCTGATTTTGTCATTTAATCAGAATATTGGCAACTTATCTTTTATTTGAGCATTTGACAAGTTTTATTGATTTACATGCTGAATACTGTTAGAACTATTATTTATTCATTCATTTTATTTATTTATTTATTTAAATTAACTAATATAAACTAAATAAATCAATGATAAAAATTGCTGCAACACTACTATTATTCTTCAACAAGTCAGAGTTATTTAATTGCTATTTTTCTTCACCAAAAGGCATCCTTCGTGCTGAATTCCACCTGCGTGGAGACTTCTTCGGGCCTGGTGTTCCTCCACTACGTTAGTTCCGTCTCCCTGGTCGAGTTGAAGGCAGACATGCCGTCAGCCACCTCGTTCCTGGACCTCCTCTTTGGTTTTTCTTCGCGCTTCAACGACTTCCACCTGACCGAAACCGAACTCAGCCTCTTCTGCTCCATAATCCTCTGCATGCCTGGTCGGTCTGGTTTTTGTTCAGTTTTAAGTTTTAATGACGCTTGAATAATTATGTTAATCATTACGTTAATATTAATAATATCATCATATATTATGAATACGGTTGATGAAACATATTAGTAATACTAGGAGTTAAATTGTTTATTTTTTATTTTATTGCATATCTATTTCAGACAGAGAAAACCTCGAGCATAAAGACAAAGTGCTGTCTCTTCGAAACCTCCTGATGAGAATCCTTCACCAGGAGTTGAGCAAAACACGAGAGGTGCCGCTGTTCGCGCTCTCCCTGTGGAGCGAGTTCGCTTCCCTGAGGGAACTCGGACTGCGACTGCACCACCTCCTGAGCAGAGAGGAGGGCAGGGCCAAGCTCAGGGGGTCGCACTGCAAGAGATTGTTCGGCAGTTTCGTCGTCGAGAGCTGATCGCTCGGAACGAAAAGTTCGGAAGTCGGCTCGTTGTGCGTTTCGTCGTCGCTCCCGTCGCTGCTGGATGTCGTGAATGACTCTCCTCCAATTTAATCAACGAGTCTGTCAAAGTTTGAGATGCTTCCTTGTTTGATCTTTTGCAATTCAATTTGTTGAAAATTTTTTCCCCAAATATGTGTTATAAATCATCACTTTTGTTCTGCATTTCTGCTCCCGTTTTTAATTTCGCTGGTGATTTGTTTGTTCACTGGATTTTAACTGATTATAACCGATTTTCTCCAAGAATTAGTTTGAAATTTTTTATGTTCAATTTTGATTTTAATTTGAGTGCTTTGGAAGTGTAAATACATTGTAAGAGTGTGGCTATTGACCAAGCAAACAATATTTTTCAAATGTGGCTTTTCATGATGCGTTTGGGGCTGATTGATTTTCATAAAGGTATCCATTGCTGGAATCAAAGTAATGATGGCGAATAGCTTAGTTTCTGTGTAGAATCGAAACGGAATGATTTTGGCCTTTGAGTGAGGGAGGGGAGAGGTCTAATGCTCGCATGAGGGAGCCAGCAGACGGCCTTTGTGCCTCTGTTCGATATAGAGGTCGGGGTCATATTCGACGACTAAGTGGTGAAATGGTACAATAACGTTATATTTTTAAAAAGCAGAAATTACTTTGATGGACACAATTATTTAGTCCAAACATATTGAAAATATTATTTTAAGTTAACTAAATTTAAAAGTAAACTTTAGTAAGTAAATATTTCCATGCTCGACACGTATCGGCGAATCATTTGAACACCGTATTTTGTTTACGAGTTCGCCGATTCCGACTTCAAAAGTTACATTTTGATGTTGTCTTCGGTGCTTGACTTTGTAGCTTGTTTAATTAATTAATTTGGATAATTCCTATTATTCCGAAGTTTGTAAATTCACATTTTTGAGACTTTTTCAAAAATCATTTTTAACATTTTCTATAGGCAGCTAAAGTCATTTGCTAGTTTCTAATGCAAATTGCTTATTGATATCCTTGGTCACTTTTTATTATGCGTTATTATATCTGTTACATTTCATGTAGCAGAAAGTGTAAATATTATTATATTTGTCAAACAGTTGAAACTATAGATACTTGGATTATCTGGATTATGATCTGTTTTTAGGAAAAGATCTCAAATGGGACGCCCTTTTACAGAAGCCATTGTGCTTCTGTTCTTTACTGTGCTAGTGGATGCAAAAATGAAGTCGGTGTCAATCAACCTTAAAGCCAAATGGTCATCAACTCCTTATCTTGCTGAAACGAGGTAAGTTTGCAAATGCTGTGATGGGTCATTCACAATTACTTGTAATTCTTGAAGATGCTTTGAATTCCATACCAAGGCTTTGGGAGCTTTTTTTTCACGGTTATGAATTCGTTTATTCAAAAAAAAATTTTGAAATATACACAGATCATGCCCAAAAAAAAATCACAAATTCATCAATGGTTTATCCCAAGGGAATTTAATTCCCGTCTAGGGGATAGGCTAATTCATATTGACAAAGTTGAAGGGGCGTATGAAAGGGTCTTTACATAAATGATAAACTGAGATTAGGATGACAAAACTTCTAAACTTCGCTTTGATGAATACATTATAGACTTATGATAATCCTACTAATTTTTTGCATTTTTGAAAGCTATTATTATTGTTGTTATCACACTTTCAATTCTTGTTACGGAATTTAACATCTAGTTTGTTATTATTGTTTTTTTTTTAATCATAATTTCAGTGAATATTTCTTCAACAAATCGGGAGAGGCATTCTGGTCGTTTGTTGAGGTCACAACGACGCTCGACGGTGAAGCAGACGAGTGTTAGTTTTCGTTATTTGATTTCATCATTCTAAATTATTGTCCAACTCTAAACCATTGCTGTACATAACGGGATGCCATTCAAAACATTGTAAATAATGTATTATTAAATATATATTATAAATATTATTGAATATTATGATATATTATTAAATATATATTATAAATATTATAATATATTATTGAATATATATTATAAATATTATTCAATATATATTATCTGTTTATAATAAATTTATCAACAAAAGTTTAAATTCAATAAACTTTAGTTTATTAAAACTTGTTCAAGTTCTTTCCATTTCCAATTATTCTTTATTTATTTATTTAATGAAAGTTATTGATGCCATGCTATACTTCGTTACGTTATCTTTCTTAGTGACGTTGTTAGTTCTGTCATCATGGTTCCCCAAACTATTTAATCCTCTTGTTTAATTAATTTTAATATTTTGTGACATTATTCCACAATAATACCCCTCCAATCTTGTCTTAACGATACAACAAGTTACAATAACAACAACAACAACAACAAACATTGTCCAAAACAGATGACGAATACTCAGACTACACGAGTGCCATAGAACTTTCTTCCATGTTCTTAACTCCCAGCAAATCCAGGCTGCTCAAGTTTGCTCTCTCCACTCGCTACTATTCGCCCATGGTCCAAATGCACCAGGAGGTGGGTGTGGCTAGATTTTTACCCTTCGCAATCTGATTGGTCGTCAGGACAGTGGTTATAACATTATAATTTTTGAAAACTGATAATAACAAATTCAAATTTAATCAGAAGATCCATAATTAATATGGATTAAAACCTGATATCCCATAAATGGTAACCACGAATCTTTTGGTGGACATTTTTAAAAATATTCGTAGAGTTATCGATTAATCAATTAATAAGATGGTTTGCTCACCACCTCATTAATATTCGTGTAGATTGCTCGGGATAGGTCGCCTCCCGAGAATTGCATGGCGTTTGTTGAAGTCAACAACTTTGTTACCTGCGAAGTTGCTGCCTTCAAAGCTTACCTGAAGACGTTGCAAAAGTAGGATTTCAGTGATGACATTGGCAAACTAATAATTGAAAGATTGTTATAATGTTTTTATTTATTTGTTTATTTATTTGTTTGTTAATTTATTTATTTATTTGTTTGTTTATTGATTTATTTATTTATAAATGTTTGCTTAATCCCCTGACAGTCTGTTTCAGTCTTGCATTGTTCAAGTAATAGATGTAGTTGGAAGTTGTGGCTGCTATTATCATAATTGTTATTATTATTATTATTATAAATGTTTGTTATTATTATTGTTGTCATTGCTTATGTTATCAATCCCAGTTCAGATGTGGTTTTACTTGCTATTCCGAAAACTTGCAATTATAATATTTGCACCCAACGACATATTGGTTTTTTAAAATGTTATTTTTGAGTCTGCGCTGCTGCAGCACGTTTCCAAATATTTGTGGATAAAAACTTACATCGACTTATATTGTTTGAATTATATAATATATTAACAATTGAAATAGTTAACAATAATAATAATAATAATATGCATATCATTTCAATTAATTAATTAATTAACTTATTCATCAATCATCTGATTAATGTTGATTAATAAATCGTTTTGATTAACGGCTTATCATAAATTTCTATGAGTGTTGACCACTCTTCACTCTGTTCTACTTTGTGCTTTCACTTTCATTTTTTGGAGTGTAACTGTAATTATAACTGTTATTATTAGCATCATTGTTAGCTTCTATTTATTTATTAATAATTATTATTAATGGTTAATTAATTAATTTACTATTAGTAATGACCGTTCTCCGTCGTAAACAGATCCGAGACCCTGGTTCTGAACAAGGATCGTGTCTACCCGTCGAGGCACGACAGCCCGAACCACGTGGTCCTCTACGGTCGACTGGGCACCAAGGACTTCAGCAGCTGGCACAGGACCCTCGTCGGACTCTCGGACGAGGGAAAGGTCGCCTACGTCTTCAGACATTACTTCAGGGTCAGCTGTGGTTTTGATTTTGATTGGTGATTGTGTTTTTTATTGATTTCTGTTCATTATTGATTATTATTTATGTTATGTTATAGATATAATATAGATTATATAAATATAATATAGATATAATATAGATAACTTATAGATTGACTTGTTAATTTTTCAAATCTTGAGTTTGATTACTTGAGTATCATTACTCATTATGCATTCATGTTATTATAATTCATGACAAACTTAGTGCAGAACATAAGTGGAGGTTGTTAAACCTCCTATGGAAATCGATTTATATTTCCACGCACTTATTTGAATTAAGTTGGAATTAATTTTTATTTTATTTTATTTATTTATTTATTTTTATTGAATCAATTTCACAGAATCTGTCGGAGACAAAATGCTTCCTGTCGGGTTATGGAGTTGAGTTGGCCATCAAGAGCACAGAATACAAGGCCAAGGACGATACGAAAGTGGAAGGTGAGAATAAATTAAAAAGATCAACAATTAGATTTCATTTAACGATTAAATTAATTAATTAATTGATTTATTTTTAACTATTTATTTATTTTTTAACCTTTTTAACCAGTTCATTATTGGTTAGCAATTGACTCACGTCAAATCAATGGATGGATTATGGTTATGTTAGAGTATGGAATCATAAATTTATAAATCTCAGTGATACATGGTTACTGTTACATAAGCATAAAATAATTGGTTACTTCTACTGGATAGACTAAGCAGCTGAATGAAGGCATAAAAATAAATGAAATAAAAAATGAATTCCAACTAAATTCAAATAAATACAAATTAATTGATTAATTAATGGTTAATCGATAATGTTACCCACCAAATCTACCTTCTCTCATTCGTTCATTTTTTTCTCAGGCGATCATTCCAAGGATGAAGAGGCTGGAGTCGATGAAGTCCAAGGATTTGTTTTCTCAACCCTCAAGTCAGTTGCTGGTGATGATGATGATAGCAATAGCAATAATAATAATAATAATAATAATAATGATGATGATGATGATGGCACGGGTGATTATGATCATGTTTGCAGATGGTTAACTGCAGTAAAATTAATTTACTTCATAACTCAACTAATTGATATTATTTGCAACTAGTTTTTTGACCAATCAGTTTTATTAATTATCATGGCTTGTATAACTTACCCTTACCAATGGGCCTAGGCACACAGGCTTAGTTTATTATGTAATCGATCGTTTAACGAATCCAAGGAGTCTGCACCCGGATTCAACGAAGGACCTCCAAGAGTTCAGACAGTTCCTCGTTGACAGCACGGGTGACATGGCACCGCTCAAAGTTTGGCAGATGCAAGGTGATTGCTATCGTCCTAGTTTTGTTCATTGTTGTTGTTATTGTTATAATAATAGTAACTGTTATAATAATAATAGTAATAATTATTAAATATATAATATATATAAAAATATATGTATATGTGTAATAGTATAATATATAATAATATGATACATAATATATATATATAATATCACTATTATTAATATCTAATATTTATGTAATGCTTATTATAATATTTACATAGTGCTGTAAGATCTGAATAATAATGTCAATTAATCATTTTTAATAAGTCTTGCACAACTAATTGGACATCCAAATTATTGAATTTAATAAGAAAATATTTGATTTATTAACGAACGTCCTTCTTGCGATCGCAGACCTCGGTCTCCAAGCCGCTCAGAAGGTGGCGCTGGAGCCAAAAGAAAACCAGCTGAAACTCCTCAGAGATTTGAGTCAGAACTTCCCCGTCCTCGCGAGGTCAGCGATGCGTCTTTTCTCATTCTTTCGTCGCTCCATCCATCCATCCGTCTTTCTTTTCACGAACGCCGTTTCTCATTCGTTCTATGCTCCATCCACCATGCAATCTTCATTTTTAACCTTGTAGTCGTTCGATCGTTTGTTCGTTCAGTTGAAATTCGTTCTTCGTTGCAGACGCCTGGTGAAGGTTGCCGTCAGCGATGGACTGAAGAGAGGAATCAGAGATAACCAAAGAGTGAGACGTCGTTTGAATTAAGCAATAATTAAAAATTATTGTTTGATTTCATTTCTAAAATGTGCTTTTTCGTTTCATTTTTCTGAGGATGTCTTCTCCACTCCTTCAGTCTTACAAATAATAATAATAATAAGAAATTATGATAAATTCCAAATAATGATAAAAATATGCTGTTATGTTGGTAATAATGAAGTTAATAACATACTGCTATTATTATTATTATTATTATTATTATAACTACTATCACAACCATGAATTCCAGTACCTGGAGCAGTTCCAGTTGTCCCCTGGTGACACGGCCTTCTTCATCAACGGCATTCGAATGGACGGAGACACCTTCGAAGTCTTCTCCGTCCTCGAAAGGATCGACGCGGAGAGCGACCTCATCGAGGGACTCTCTGCCCTCGGATCCAGGTCAGCTCGTTATAATATTATAATTGCTATAACGCTATTGGTCTGGAAAGCGTCGTTGTGCATGTGCCTGTGTGCGTGCATGTTTGTGGATGTAGATGACAAGGCCAGCCCATGTCAAGCCAAATGTTCATTACTTGGAACAATTTATATTATTTAATTTTATTTAATAATAAAAAAAATATTTTGTATTATTTATTTTAATATTTAAGAATGTTTAAAATTTAAAATGTCATTTAAAATAACTTCTCGACGTCTGCCTCCAGATTCGGACTTCAGAGCCAACAGCTTTCACCCCTGATGACCCTTGAACTCAAGGGAGAGGACGTCCAGTTTGGCCTTGATATCAGGGATCCTTCCATTTGGGTTGGTTTGATGGATTGGTTGATTGATTGATTGATTGACTGATTGATCGATTGACAATGTTTATTCAAAAAATTGAAAAGCATCTGTCATTAATCCTTGTTAATTAAACTGATATTTTTTTAATTTAAAAGATTTTTTATTTATTTTTTAATTATTTATTTTCCTCCCTCCAGTACATCAACGACCTTGAACGTGACCGAGCCTATGCCGGTTGGCCTGGCAGCGTTTCGGATCTCCTCAGACCAACGTTCCCAGGGATGCTGAGGCACATCAGGAAGAACCTCTTCAACCTGGTCAGTCAGTGCGGACATCTTTGGAGCGATGATGATAACGATACTTTGTTTAGTTATGATGGTGATGATGATAACGATAATGGTGATAATGATAATGGTGATAATGATGATGATGATGGTTGCAGGTGATCTCTCAATCCAGCTGAAATTTTGATCATTTTAAGGCTTTTTTATTTTCTGCTAAATTAATTAAAATGGATTTTAAAGATGAAATTGAATGAATTTTGAGATTAATTGATTGAGGATGACAATTGTTGTGTTGTTTATGCATCTCACAGGTGCTCGCCATTGACCCTGTTGACCCCAAACAACTGGGTTTGGTCAAAACTGTAGAGGCCTTTTACTCATACCATGCTCCGATAAGGTTATAACAACGAGTGATGATGATGATAATGATGATGTCTGCAGTGGTGATGAATGATGATCTGGGATATTTATTATTATTATTATTATTTTTATTTTTATTTGAGGTGTTATGATGATGATATGCTTAAAGTTATTAAATTATTTTTGATAGACCGAGATGACAATTTGTATCTTTCATTAAATTTAACTCATTCATTTAAATTTAATCCATTAATCCAACTGTCTTTTTTATTACTATTTTTTTTTAATAATTATTTTTGTTGTTGTTGATGTGTTTGAGGATCTCATTGGATATTAAAAGTTGTAGTCATCACTTAAACCTTCATTAAGTCTCCTGTTAATAAAGTCATCCTTCATTCTCGTATCATCAGGGTTGGTCTGATGTTTGTGGTCCCTGAAGACGCAAAGGACAGAAACACCTCGGCTGCCGTGGTGAGAGCCTTCAGTCACGTCTACCACGAGGACAGTCCCGGTGATGCCATCTCCTTCCTCGCTCAGGTGGGTCTGTCGACAGGTTTTTAGGGGCTCGTTGAATTTGATGCTGTTGTTGCTGTTATTATTATTGTTGTTGTTGTTGTTGTTGTTATTTCACATGGTTTTCCATCGATGTAGATGTCACTACTGATGCTGTTGTTGTTAAATCAGTTTTAATTATGTAAACTATGGCTTAAATAATTATAATATTATTATTATTAATTAACCACTCATATAAGATCTCTTTTAAGGAACTGTTCTATTCTATCACCATGGGATGACTAATTGGCTTTGAATATCAATCAGTTCATGAATAATCATTTCATGACCAATAGGATGTCTTTGCACTCTCTGTCAAGGGAATTAACTTGGACTCTGTCAGAAGTCTCCTCAATTCCAGGTTCTCAAAGTCCACTGTCGACGAGTTGATGTCGGGTGGCGATGATGAGGAAGACGATGACGAGAAGTACAACCTGAAGGTCGGTGTCGACTTGTAATGTCATCGTGACGCGTGTCATCGTTATAGGCCATTGTTTACTGATATTTAGAGAGTATTTATAAATGCAGTCAAATGGCTATAAAAACTATTTATAAATATAGATAAATAAATATAAATATAAATACAGATAAATAGAGATTGTATAAATACTCAAATAAACAAAAAATAGCTGTTCGTTCATCCATTCATTCATTCATTCATTCCCTTGAATAGAGGAGTTTGGACTTCTACCAAAGGAGTGGCCTCTCCTCTCTGCCTCAGCTTCTCCTGAACGGAGTGCCTCTCACCAAGTCAGAGATCGAGGGAGAGCTGGAAGACTCCATCTACCAGAAGGTCCTGAGGCAGACCTCGGACTTACAGAAGTTCGTTTACAGTGGCGCGTTGACCGACAATGACGTGGTCATCGATTTCCTGATGACCCAGAAGAACATAATGCCCCGACTGAACCAGAGGGTACTCCAGCCGACCGACCGGTACCTCGACTTGGCCAGAGTGAATCGTGAGTTTGCGTCTTTGTGCACGTTTTTATTTTTTTATTTGTTCTCCTAGGTATCTTTGGTCATCTGTTAAAACATTCTTTGGATCTCCATTGAAATGGCTGGAGGAATTGATTGAACAAATAGATCATCAGAATATTTATATTAAATATATTATATTTAAATTATAATTAATATTTAAATTATGCGCAAAGACTGATTCAACCAATCGTGTTTCTTGCAGCCACCTCATCAATATTCAGCGGCTCCAATCCGGGCTCATTGGACGATGCATCTCTCGTCTCCCTACTTTCGGCAGATATGAAGTACCTCGTCAAGAATGGTTGGTGACGTGGATGCTCGATTTATTGACCTTTAATCTTTTATTTAAGTGAATAATAAATCAAAATTTATTTAAAACAAAGCAATGGTCTATAAAAAAAATGTCACAAAATCTGATTTTGGCCAATCTATATTTATGTAGATGATCACAGAATCTTTGCTATAAATAAATTATGCAAAGGTAATCATGGAGTAATTTTCATAATTTATTCTCTCAGAGGAATCAAAGCTCAGACCTCTGACGGTATGGGTGGTCTGCGACCTCGAAAAGCCCGAGGGTCGAAGCCTCTTCCTCTCCGCCCTCAAGCATCTTGTGAGTTTGTTTGCGAGTGCACGGCATTCTTTTCTGATTGGTGACGACAAATGGCTCTTTGTTTGCAAGTAGCACCTAAGACTGCAGGGGGGGTTTCTGGCGATTGATGTTGGTTACTATGCATGATGATGATGGTGGTGGTGGTGATGATGATGATAACCTAAATAGCAAATAGCCGATCATATTTTATTCTTTTTATTGATGCCTTTATTCTGCATGCACCGGGTTAAGGTTTGCATGTTGCATCTGCTGGCACAAGTGACGTGATTTTTTAAGGTTTTTTTTTTATAGACAGATTTTTAAGTTCAACTTTTTGACCTTTGAACTTTCGAACGTAAACGATTTCAGAAGCACACGAACAACATGAGACTCGGCCTGATACACAACCTGCCCGACTCCTCTGCCAGACTGAAGGGCGGCAGCAGAATCTCCTCCGTGGTCCAACTCGCCATCGAAACTCTGGGCCTCAACGTGGCAAAGAACTTCCTCTTCAAAATTCTCAGGGAGGAAAACGTGCCCCGAGTGACCGAAGACTACAATAACCTGGCGGAATTCTCGGTCGGGGTGAGAGTCGCGGCCGAGATGTTACGGCTCTTCGAGATTGGCCTATGATGGAGAGCTCGTGATTGCCTTACGATTTTAATATTAATAACTGGCACGAATGAATTAATATTTGATTAGGATATTATAATATTATTATTATAATTGACCCTTGCAGGTTGATAATAGATAGTTGTTTTGTTGTTTTATTTTGTCTCATATTATTCGAGAAACTATGTAGATTTGAATGTTAGTAGCTTGCCAAAATTAATAAATGCATAAATTATTATGATCGGTCCTTGCAGAACATGGACATGGATTCATTCATTCAGGGACTTGAGAACAGAAGAAATGATCTCCTGAACTTGCACAGGACCTTCTGTCAGAAAGTACTCAGACTGCCTCCATCCTCACTAGCTGTCGTGGCCAATGGAAAGGTATTCTGACTCATGGCATTTATTATGATAATGAGGGTATGGAAATTTTATTTAAAAAAATAAATAACATAATGTGATCGTGATTCGTGAATTGATTTGTTATCAATTCGTTAGTAGGACGTTATAATTTCAAGTTAGAATTCAAACTGCTTTTCAGGTCATCGGGCCATTGGATGAAAACTTCACCTTCGTTGAGAAGGACTTTGAACTCATGGAGAGGGTTTCGCAGGCGACCTTCGTGGAGAAGGTGGACAGGATCGTCAAGTCCTATAAACTGGAGGGAGAGACGTCCTCGGACCTCGTCATGCGACTGGAGAGCGTCCTCATGTCGCAGAGTCACAGGGAGAACAGGGTCCAGTTGAAATTCGTTGACATGGAGCACAGCATCATCCACATCGAGGCACCCGAACCGGGCCCGACCTTCGACATCGTGGCCGTCCTAGATCCCGTCTCGAGGGGCGCGCAGAAGTTCGTGCCCGTCATCGAGGCCCTGAGCAGGGTCGTCAATGCCGACATCAAGATATTCTTGAACTGCCGGGAAAAGCTCTCTGAGATGCCCCTGAAGAGCTTCTACAGGTTCGTTCTGAACTCGGAGCCCCAGGTCAAAGATGAGGCCCTGGTCGCCCCTGGAGCCCTCTTTTATGGCCTGCCGGAGAATTCGCTGCTCACCCTCAACATGGACACCCCAGAGAGCTGGCTGGTGGAGGCCGTCCACTCGCCATACGACCTCGACAACATCCTCATGGCGGAGGTGGAGTCCCGTGTCTCGGCCGAGTTCGAGCTGGAGAAGCTCTTGCTCGAGGGCCGATGCTACGACCTCCTCACCGGAAATCCCCCCAGGGGGCTCCAGTTCATCCTCGGGACGAACTCCACCCCAGCGCTCGTCGACACCATCGTCATGGCGAACCTAGGCTACTTCCAGCTCAAGGCATCGCCCGGTCTCTGGTACCTGAGGCTGAGGGAGGGAAAATCACGTGAAATCTACAACATCGTTGGGCAGGGGGCTTCAGATGTCCGGGACAGCATAATGGTCCTCATGGACAGTTTCAAAGGGATCACCATCTATCCTAAAGTCAGTCCTAGTCAGATGCATTTATTAATGATAACAAGAATGTCTTAGCAATCCTAATTCTTCTATTGTTGTTGTTATTGTTATTGTCGTCGTCACCATTATTATTATTATTATTATTATTATTATTATTATTATTATTATTATTATTATTATTATTATTATTATTGTTATTATTATTAATATTGTGATAGCAATTTAAAGGAGTAGCTTAGCACGATTAACTACATTAACTGAAGTTATAATAAATATAATCAGGTAACAAAGAAAGAGGGAATGGAAAAAGAAGATCTACTGTCCGAGGGGGAGCCGTCGTCCTCCTACGGCATCTGGGACTCTCTGTCGAGCACCCTCGGTGGTCGCAGCCGGGATTTGGAGGAGGACTCGACCATAAACGTCTTTTCGCTGGCCTCCGGACACCTGTACGAGAGGTTCTTGAGGATCATGATGCTGAGTGTCCTCAAGAACACCCAGTCCAAGGTCAAGTTTTGGTTCCTCAAGAATTACCTGTCGCCTAGCTTCAAGAATTTCATACCTCGGATGGCTTCCGAATACGGCTTCGAATACGAACTCGTCCAGTACAAGTGGCCCAGGTGGCTCCACCAGCAGACCGAGAAGCAGAGGATGATCTGGGGGTCGGTATTATTAATAAATTATGTTAATTATGTTGTCTTAGGTTTTTGGTTAAAAATCTTGATTCATTGTTTTGCTGGTGTTTGTTGAGGTTTGTAACTCTTTTACAGATTGTGGCCATGCCTGGTCTCCATTTAAGGCTGTTTTAATTTAAATCCAACAATTTATTTTGATTATTTTTAAATTTAGTAATAATTTTAAAATATATCTTTAAAAAATTATTATTATTATTATTATTAATTCAATTTAAACACTAACAAATAGGTACAAGATCCTCTTCCTGGACGTCCTTTTCCCGCTGAGCGTCAACAAGATCATCTTCGTCGATGCCGACCAAACCGTACGCGCCGACCTCAAAGAACTCCACGACCTCGATCTGGAGGGCGCGCCCTACGGCTACACCCCCTTCTGCGACAGTCGCGAGGACATGGACGGATACAGATTCTGGAAGTCTGGCTATTGGCAGAGTCATCTTGGCCACAGAAAATACCATATTAGGTCGGTCTGTTTGTCCATCAGTCAGTCAGTCAGTCTGATGGTAATCATGGTAGTAGTAGTTGTTGGTGCTGTTTGCTGTTGCTCTTTGTGGAAATGGAAAACAATGATTATGTTAATTTGAAGGGGT
The DNA here is from genome assembly GCA_034509925.1 of Hirudinaria manillensis. NCBI lineage: Eukaryota > Metazoa > Annelida > Clitellata > Hirudinida > Hirudinidae > Hirudinaria > Hirudinaria manillensis. The sequence goes on along the minus strand of CM067532.1, from coordinate 1,548,232 downwards.
TTATAATGTTTGGATTGCTATCAGTTTGTATGCTTTGAGGGTATTTAAAGCTGAGCTAGTACTGTGTTGTAAATAGGCTATTATATTATTTGATGGCTATTAGTTACTAAATTCATATTATAAAAACCAACAAAAATGAATTTTGTGAATGAAAATTCATCAGCTGTTTAACTAAATAACTAGTTATTAAGATATCAAGCATTTGATTCCTTAACTAATTCTCTACATAACCAATTTGCTCGTTGACCCCAAAGTGCCCTTTACGTGGTCGACCTCAAGAAGTTCAGGAGGATTGCAGCCGGGGACAGACTCAGGGGTCAGTACCAGGGTCTCAGCCAGGATCCGAACAGTCTGTCTAATTTGGATCAGGTTAGCCGATCTTCTAAAATTATCCTCTCGGTTTTTCCGTCGTGGTTAGATCTGATGTTAATGTTCCTATGCTATATTTGTTGTCATCAAAACTTACTAGTTTCATTACTGATATATATATATATCTTACATAATAATGTATATTTTTATTATATAATTAATAAGTTGTTGAGTTAAATAATCATATAATAATATATATGATATATAGTTGTGCTTGGTAAGGAAATTAGAATATATCTCAAAAACAAATTGTTTCTAATTTGTCATTGTTCACTTTTCTCGACTTCATTCATCCCCTTTCCATCTCTCACTCTCTCGATCCATTCACCACCCAGGATCTGCCGAACAACATGATCCATCAAGTGGCCATCAAATCACTGCCCCAGGAGTGGCTCTGGTGTGAAACGTGGTGTAGCGATGCAGAGAAGAAGAGGGCCAAGACCATAGACTTGGTTGGTTGGATGGATGGATGGATGGATGGATGGATGGATGGGATGCTGCTGATTGGCTGGTCATCAACCAATTGCAAGCCAAGATACTATCCATTAACTTTCATTACTTGGTTATGAGTGGTGAACTTTTTTTAATTTCATGTTTTAAGTGGTGACACTTAAATGCATCATGATGCTGGTAATAATAATAATAATAATAATAATAATAATAATAATAATAATAATCATAATAACAATGATACTAATAATAATCTTAATTACAGTAACAATAAATTGAATGCAATCGTTGGTTTCAATAGTGCAACAATCCAAAGACAAAGGAGCCAAAACTTGAGGCTGCGATGAGGATCGTTGGGGAGTGGAAGGACTATGATGCAGAGGTCAAGTCCCTCTGGGATCGGGTCAACAACAACAACGACCAGGTGTCCCAGGATACTACCACCAACAAAGGTGATCAGTGATGATAGTGATGCTACAATGATAAATGGCAGATATAAATAGTATATAAAATATTTGTATCATCATTTGTCATATTATGACTTAATGTATAGAAAATTTGTTTTTATAATGTTTTTATAAATGTTTTATAATATTAGTATATATATTATTTGTATATATAACATTAGTATGTATAATGTTTGTATCATAGTATCAATGATGATGACAACAATGTAGCAGCTTGCAATCTGCTCATGTGAATGTGAGACAATCATTTATGCTGGGTGATGATTGGTATTAAACAATATGACGGGCAATTGGCAATATTTGGATTTATACCAAGTGTTTCGTTATTAAGACCCCTGTTGAATTTCATGATATTTTGTAAACTTTAAATTAACTTTTAAATCATCGATAAATCTTTAAATCTTTGTCCAGAAAAACACAAATCTCACGGAGAGCTATGATGCGAGGACACTTGCAAGAATCGTTAGGACGGAATGAAGTTAAGTAATTAATGCGAGACGGTCATTTGAATAATTTATTCGGACCGATTTCTATGGGTCTCCCTCCACATTCCTTTTTCTATCGAGGCCGATATTTATTCAGTGACGGCGACCCCTGTTATCGATTTAATTATTCGATTGTGGCAACAACAACAACATCATTATCATAATTTTTGATAATATTATTCGAAATTATCAATATCGACATGTGTGGAATCATTTAAATTCTCTTTCTTAAGACCATCCATCATTAGAGGCTCGCAGGTGCTTATTTTTCTAGGAGACTGCAAACGACAAAGGCACAGTCGCATCTAAGTTTGGAGCTCAAATGTGCTCATGCCTGTTCCTTAGTTGGTCGTCTTACTGATTTGTCATCTTAGATACGTTTGTTTGCCTGTTGGTTTGTATTGTTGTCTGGAATTGATCACAAAATTATCGATTCTTTTATATCTCTTACGTTTCCTTGCATCCAACAAGCAGATGTAATGGTTAGGAAATGCTTGAAGAACTAGGTTTCATTTCATTTGTGGAGTATTCTTATTCTTGGAAGTAGAATTGAATTAAAATTGTTAATTGTCCTAAATTGCATTAACGTTGAGTAGATGTTAATGTGAAACGAAGTACGGATCTTGTTTTATGTACGAGTAGTCTTTTTGTCGATGTTGCCAATCTTTGTCGATCATCCGATTGTCCTGAAGAATTCAATTCATTCTGTCCATAACTTAATCAAGATCATTTGTAATTGTCAACGCACCAGCTGTCAAAATATTTTGTAAAGCCAGTAGCGTCTGTTGCTAAAGTTAAATTCCCAGGCCTAAGAAGTGCATGCTCCCAAACAGCTCCATGAAGTATTCTTCAGAAGCTGATTTTCTTAGGCAGTGTGCGATACAAATTTATCATTTGAGATTATATCTGATTGAAGAAAAATTATTTATGCTTTGCCGAATTGTAAATCTTGTGAAGTCACATCGAGTTGAAGAGTCTCAAGTTAAGACGTGCGGTGTGTCGTGACTGATTATATGCTTTTCAAATGAGAATTACTAGAGAGAGGTGCCATTGGTGGTAGTAACATTAGTTGGTCGATTAGTTAGCATAACTGGAAATGGCACGTTGTAGGGATTCTCCGTCGGTTATGGAAATAATTGTAAGCAGTGTTCACGATAGCTCAAAGACGTAGGTTTATGTGAACATAGTTTATTTAATTATTGTCAGCTAAAGTAAATCAATCAGTATATTTCATTCAGACTTAATAAACACAATTGAGGCATAGAATCAAGAACATTACAACAATTCACTTTTAATAGGTAAACAGTCTTATTATCGTCTTACATGTTTAATATTGGGCACACCCTATGGATCTAATACGCGAAATTAAAATATCGTTGGTTGACTGCTCTGAGAAGTTAAAATTTATAAAAGTTACCACTTCGAACCGTAACAACGATGATTATCACTTGTACATTGATGAAATATCAGACAGTGCCATAAGAAACCTCACCGAAGTAGGTCCATATAGGAGGAAGACCATTTGATCTTTTGTCAAGCTCATTAAAGCGCAAAATGTTTGCTTGTTGTAGAAAGTCAATTTTGTTGAGGTGTTCTTGAAGGAATGCCAGGGCAAGTATCGTCTCAAGTTGAACAGACCACTAATTTTCAAAACAATCATTTCGCGGATTCATGAAGAATCTACAAAATATGGTCAGGTCTGCAATGAGGAGGACAGAAGGGTTCTTGTAAACATTCCCAACTTTTATGAAATGGACAAGGGGTCTCTTGATGATCTCAGGTCCCTTTACATGGCCTCTCTTCTTATAAAGCTACTTCTTGCAAACAGGTGAAATTTTCCACTATTGATTTTTAGCTGCCAAAACGTTGTTACTTTAAACAATTTTATCTTGCTTAAAATTTGAAAATTAAATAAATAAAATTACTTGTTGCATACAGTTTTATTAATACAAGCATTAACTAATTAATTAACTTGTCAGCGCCCCTGTAGCTCATGCGCACGGCGCTATATAAATGACATTATTATCATTATCAACTCTCATTCAAATTCCAGCTATAACGTCACCTTAGTGCCAGAGAAGAACCCTGACGACTTGGAAGTTTGCATTGAGCAAATGTTTGGTGGCACATTAAAAAGTGATCCGAGAATCACAAGCAAGGGTGGTCCCATGCCCGACGGTTCCGATCGTCAAAGCGGAACGCTCCTCTCCGACCTGTTCGGAGAAGTAAAAGATGCACTGCAAAGCGACGAAGATTCTTGTGAAACATCGGAGGAGGTGGACTTGGAGACGGGAGAAAAAGTGGAAAAATTGAAGATAAACTTGAAAAAGTTCATCGAGTCCGAGAACTTGGTCGGGAAGTTCAGTGCCAACGTCAACGTCCTCAAGTGTCTGTTTCTTTTGCATTGCTTTCTGTTGTTGTTCTGTTATTTTGGTTTGCAATATTGTTGTGAATTTGTTGTTGTTGTTGTTGTTTGAAGTTGCTCTAAGTTGGTTGATTATGTTATTTGTTTGCTGAGTGTTTTGTTTTTGTTTGTTTTGTCTGAAAATCTGGAAAACCTTTTGGGGTTAAATTGATGATAATGACTTAATCTTGATGATGATTGGTGATGGTTTTGACTATTTTTAGTGTCACCCAGTGACAAAAGCATGAGGCAACTGTGTGATCTCAAAAATGCCATCAAAAGTAAGTGAATTTAGAACCACATTTTCAGATTCAAACGTCATTATTTGTTAATTGTGCCTCATTAGTATTCGAAAGAAACATAGATAATTTACTCACAGAGAACAATATATTCACAGAATGCAAAGACACCCTGCCTGCCTCTTGCATTCATGTTGTCCACAACAGGAACTACTTGCAACAGCAGAAGATGGAGGTTCTGTGGAGAATGATGGATGGGCGGGTCCATCGATCAGTCGGACAGGTTGGTCTCATCCTTCTGGGATCTGATTGGAGGACTCTGGCTCATTAATATGCATCATGTTGTTTATTATGATAATAACTATTTAGTGGTAGCAACAGGTGATTTCGCCAGATGTTATGTAATTAGAATTTAAAGCTGGTATGTTATAGTTGATGTTACTATTACCATCACCACTACTATAATAATAATAATAATCATCATCATCACCATTGTTAATTCTTTTTTTTTAAATTTAAAATATTTATTAAATACAAAATCTTAATTAAATATTGATCTTTCATTCAGCACCACCTAATTTATTCGAGAGTCTCTGCAGACGACTCGAACAATCGAGAATCGAATCCCGAACGACTCCTCAAGTTGGACGCCTTCTGTTGTTGAAACATTTGATCTTTATATATGATGGTTGAAGCGTTGTTGCTGTTAATTATGATGATGATGATGCTGTTGATAATGATGATGATGAGGATGCTGTTGATGATAATGATGATGATGATGAGGATGCTGTTGATGATGATGATGATGATGATGAACTTGATGATGATGATGATGATGATAGTAACAATGATGACAATAAAAATGAAGGCAGCGGCATCTGGAATCGCATTAAAGTCCACCATCGAATCAGTTATCAACAAACAACAATTTCCAATTCAGGACCCGAAAGCTCGAGATTGCGTCTGCATTCAAATCCAAATATGGAGGGAAAAAGGCAGGTGAGTGAGTGGACTTAAAGCAGATGCACATGTTTTTGGCTCCTATGAGTGACAGAGTTCAGTATGTGTAGGGGGCAAGTTTTGAACAAATGATAAAAATTACTTTTCCATCAACAAAGTTAAATGTCACTTAACGTGAAAATCGCGTTCAAATTCCAAGGATTACTGATTAACGAGGCACGTCTGATGCTAAATAAGGAGCTTTATTTACTGATTTTTGTGTTTTAATTGTTAATTGTTACTAATTGTGTTACTTATGACATATTATTACTTCTCAGTAACATACATGTGTTGAACATTGTTAGTGGGATTCACCAACTGTGGCATGATGCTTCAGGGTAACTAATTAACATAATATATGAAAATCTTGGGGTCCTTGTAAATGAAATGCAAAAGCGAGTGCTAGATTTTTAAAATCCATCATTCATTCCTCCTTCGTTCCCTCCAGCCTTCTTCACCGATGAAATGATGGAAGAGATGGCCAAAGCCTCGCTGAGATTTGAATTCCTGAGCATCAAACCAACGCTGGAGGTTTGCATTTTGATTGGGCGAGGAGTTCAATAAATTTTAATTTAATAAATAGTCAAACTAATTAATATTTATGAGGAAGAATTAGATTATTGCAAATCGGCTCATCTGATTCGTCAGAAGAGGTTAATTCCAAAGTGTAATTTTAGAATTTAGGGTTATTAGATGTTCAGCATGTATTCACGCTTAAACATGTTATTTATTTATTTATTTTCAGTAAATTAAAAAATATTAAATAAAAATTCAAATTACTTTTTAATTAATGTGACGAGTGAAAATCACAAAATTAAGAAAATTTCCAAGTGACTTAAAATAAATAAATAAATAAAAACTTATAAATCACTTTGCAATTAAGTATTTCCTTGCATTTATATTTATATATATAATGATAATACTACTAATAATAATAAATAATATTTATTGATGATGATAATAATTACAACCCTAATATTCCTGCCTCTCGTGAACTACAATCATCATATCCTTTTCATATGCAGACAAAAATCTCCGTCAACGGCAACTGCTTTGAAGACCGAAGTGGTGTTTTCATCTTTTACAACTACGCCAGGATTTCCACGATGCTTGATAAGTTCCAGAGACTTGTGGAGGAGGGTGAGTGACTGGTGATGATGATGATGATGATGATGATAATAATAATAATAATAATAATAATAATAATGATAATGGTAATGGTAATAATAATAATAATATTAATAATAACAGTAATAGTGGTGACGATGACAATAAATAATATATATATAATAATAATAATGATAACACTAATATTAATGATATTAATCTATATTCTTATTCACCAGGTCTGAGTAATGTAGGTCGACTTAATTTATGAGAGTAATTTGAAATAAGTAATATTGGTATATTTATTGCCACTTCTAGGTCATTACCCTCCCCTGCCATCTGTTGAAGAAATGGATTTTTCTTGTCTCAGACAGGAAGTGAGACAAGTTGTTTACAAATACAAATCTAAATAGCAACATAATGAACACCTACAACTCTGATGATGATTATGATGATGTATAAGGTTTCTATAATATAGTTATATATTAGTTTCTATAAATATATATAGTTTCTGTAAATATAGTTAGATCCCCTAACTTTCTTTATGAATTCACTTCAATATAAATTATTAAAATTCAAATTATTTTTTTTTAAACCCAGGAAGAGTGGAGGATTCTGTTCAACTACGTCCTCGAATATCCGTCGGTCATCAGAGACTCGGTGACGAGAGACGACGGCACTGGATCCGTGACGAGCATCGCGACCCAAAAGGCGAGTTTCAATTGAAAACGTTTTGCTTGAACCCCAACTAAGACAGACGATCGATCCTGATAACTGCACAGCAACTTTACTGCTAAAACTTGGGTCTTAGCATCTCTTTAATACTCTTGCAGACATGCAAACATTACCTACGATGACGAGAATGTTGAAATTAAGAAAATATTACGTACGAATTTTAAAATTTTTCCACCAATTTCCACCTGCCAGGTATGCCAGTTCCTGTCAAGTCTGTCGAATTCATTCAGCAAATACTACAGCAAGACGCACATTCTCACGGTCGGACGAGATGTATTTTTCTTGCCAATTTGTTATAATAATTAAAATTCTTAATAATAACAACAATTTCACTGACAGCATTAACTTTAATAATAATAATAATGATAACAATAATAACAATAATAATAATAACAATTAGTAGTCTAAGCATTGTGGCAAATTAATTAACATTAATCATACTATTATCCGTTTCTTTCTAATTTCATCCAATATGATTAGCAATAGGACCTAAGTAAGCATTCAAACTGACCAATAAGACGATCCTTTCTAACCAATCGACTTCCATTTCCAGGACCCACTGCCTCACCTGCTGACGACCATGCAGGCTCGTCTACACCTGGTCAGGTCGGTCAGACAGGTGTACGACAATGCCCTCCGCCTCCTGTCCATTAGGCCTCTGCACAGATTGTAGACTTGTAATAATATTATTGCAAATAAATAATTATTGATAACAAATTATTTAACTTTAAGTTAAAGTTGCAGTCTAGGCTAATTGCTTATTTTCAGTTTGTAAGCCAAATTAATTTTTAATAAATGCCAAAAAATATCAGAAGGGATGGCTGAGGAATGCTAATGCCGAAAATGGCGACCACATGGGTTTCGTGCGATCCAAAGTAGCCGACGAAGCCAATGAAGATATAAATAGGATATAAACAAAGTTAAGACATAAATAGGATATAAACAAAGTTAAGACATAAATAGGATGCAAACAAAGTTAAGTTTGGAAACAGGATAAAAACCGAGAAAGGCTCCATGATAAACAAAAAAAAACACAAACCCCTGCAAAAATTGAGAAACATAACATCATCATGCAAAATAATAATAATAAGATATAATGATGCAAAATATGAAAATATAGTTTTAATTAATATGCAAAATATGATAATATAGTTTTAAATAATTTGTAAAATATGAAAATATAGTATTAAATAATATGCAAAATATGAGAATATAGTTTTAAATAATATGCAAAATATGAGAATATAGTTTTAAATAACATGTAAAATATGAAAATATAGTTTTAAATAATATGCAAAATAAGAAAACATAGCTTTAATTAATATGCAAAATATGAAAATATAGTTTTAAATAATATGCAAATAATATGTCATTCAATGTGTTAGCAAAATTATGATAATGACACCCCGCTCAAATGGACCAAACAAAGTACTTAAATGGGACAGAATTGCAGAGTTATCTGCTGCAATGATATGGATTTTTTGCATCGCGATGGTCATCCATCGTGTTCAGTACTATGTATTACTGCTGTTATTGATGGTAGTGGTGATGGCATTATTATTGTTATTATTATTATACTATTATTGTTATTATTATTATATTATTATTGTTATTATTATTATATTATTATTGTTATTATGCTATTATTGTTATTGTTATTATTATACTATTATTGTTATTATTATACTATTATTATTGTTATTATTATTATACTATTATTGTTATTATTATACCATTATTGTTATTAGTGGTAGGTAATGGTATTATTATTACTGTTATTATTATTATTATTATTATTATTATTATTATTATTACTATTAGGTTAAAGACCAGATGTGCACCATTACTAGATGGCTCTGCATAATGCTTAAATGTAGATTAGCTAGTATCTCTGTTGGCTTAAGGTGGTCACAAAGTTTAGTGTTTATTAACGTATACCATTATTAACGTATACCATTATTAACGTATAACATTGTATAACATTGATTTGTAGCGAAGGAATGCTTTCAATATGCCATCCAGAAGTTTCAAAGCACATCCGAGCATAAATCTTAAAGTCTTTAAGAACGTTGCGTATTCATGACCCCGTTAATGCTTATAATAACGGAGATCAATAACATCACCAATGATTCTTTGATTTGCCGTCAATAGACGACACATGACTGACACCATAGAGGAATCAATTGCTCAATGATCAGAGGGAAGGCAAATATATAACTATAACCTGTTCTATTATTAGATGACTGGAAATTACACTAGACTATTATTAGATGACTATCATGTGCTGATAACAAATGAATGACAATCACAATGGTTTAAAGGTTGCTTCCAAACACAAAGTGAAACTGAAAAAAGGACGACATCAACCTGAGAAATCCCCATTTGAAAAGTTGAGCCAATCACAAGTCATGTGCAGAAAAAAAAAACGAAATGGTACTGGGTTACATCTCTAAAGTTAATTAAATTAAAGAAATTAAAAAATAAATATTCATGAGCCACAAGCAAATAACAAAATCATTTCCATCTCACATGAGAATCTCTTTGCAACTACAACTCGCACAAAGTTAACAATTGCCTCTTAATATTAATCAGCTGGGTTGGGTTGGCTCTGAGAATAATATCATAAATTATGAAAATTAAGCATTAACACTATGAACTCTGTCAAAAGGTCAAAACAAAAGTAAACAAAGTCTAAAATATAAAATCTAGAAAACATTAAATTCACGAATGAAACCAAAGTGAAACAATTCCACGAAACGCGGCAAAAGAAGAACAATTACGAAAGGTCAGACACACGAAGGAATTTGTTGAAAAACTAACGACTTCTGAACAACGTGCAAGTTCCTAGCAAATGCTTTTGGTTATCATTTAAATAGTAAGCTGTGGTTTACAATTACGACCGAGAGATTTGAATGAAAATTAACTATTATTCGGTAACGTGGTGATGTTATGAGTGGTTTCTAGAAGTCAGCGGCCGTCTGCACTGCATTCAGTAGACTTGAATAATTCGTTAAGTTTTAAACATTGGCATCAACAAAATGAAAATAAATTCTGATTCGTGTCGAGGAAATATTTTTAGGAAAACAAATAAACTGATAAAAAGTTCATAAAGTAGCCAAGGGCAAAATGATCGCAAAGTCACGCGAAGATAAACAATACGAACGACGACAAACCAAAACAATTCAGCAACAGGACGTCTTGCATAGCATGATAATTCATCTCGAACGAATCATAAGACCTGCAATCATCGTTTAACAAAGTAATCGCACATCACGTGAAGACCTGGTTACTACAAACTGCATCTGCTAATCATCATCATCATCATAACTGTCATCATCAATCAATCAATTAATTAACATTTCAATACTCTAAAAATCTAAGATTGATGAAGAAAAGATAAATATTGTCATTAAAAAGAGGTCAAAACAACAACAACAACAACAACAATGTCAAAAGATAAGTGATAGCAACATTCAGAGGCAAGAGGTAAACATTGATGATAATGATAAACCTTAATGATAACGTCAACGACCATGTATCGCTGGAATGTCATCGCTTCCTGACGACTTGATGTCACGAGGCGTCTGAAGATGCAAACTCGTGAAATATTCGTTGGTTGATTAAAATAAATTATTCATTAAACTGAACAACATAACTTTGTTTATAGCCATTAACCTGGCAATGTTAATGACACTAGCAGTCAACTTTAAGTAGTTAATATCATTATGCAATGACTTATGATGATGAGGTGATGACCCGAACAACATCGGCTCATCATCGGGACAATTAAACGACGACTGGCACAGTAATAATTAATTACTCGATTAACATATTCTTGCCGCAGAGGCGACGGACCGTGGTTGCCAAGGTGGGTCACAGCATGTCGAGGACCTTCGAGGTCTTAAAGTGACCTGCACGTTCCCTCGTCTCCTTCATCATCCTCTCCATGTGAAGCTTCATTATCCTGATCATCGTCATCGTTATCACCATCACCACCAACACCACCAGTGCCACTAATATCATCATCACCATCATCATCATCATCATCGACATCAACTGTCGTTGCTGAACGTCGAGGCACCTGTACAAGGCTCACCTGAACTTGTCCACGATCCTGACCTCGTGGTCTTCCTCTTCCTTGTTGAGCATTGTCAGGAAGTTGTCCAACTCGGGGACGCTGAACGAGTCCCACTGAGAAATAACGAATAGTTGATGACAGATAATAGAAGGAGCAAAAAAAAAATTACCGTTAAGTTTATTTATTATTACTAAACGATTAAAAGGTTAACTGATCGATCATTTATGGACAACCGGCAGCTATTAGTTTCGCCGGTAGCGAAAGCTAGTCAAAGAAATGAAACCAGAGTCCAAGACTTCTGGGGAAAACCCACCAGGATTTCCCCGGGATCTATTTCTTGGAGTATGAACTTGTTGTTCTCCAGTGCCTCCTGTCCCTGGTAGAACCAGTGCAGGCAGAGGACGAGAGGCAGTTCATTACCGTTCAGCTTCCTCATGGCTGGTTCATTAATTATTCATGAATTTCCATTCCAATTATTCGAGCGAAGTCCTAATTAGGATTCGCGATGCTTACCGTGGACGTTATCGTGGATGGTGCTTTTGTGGTACAAGGCAAAGGTCCTCGGATCATTGGCGATGCAGAACTTCCTTAGCAACACCTCGATGACGTCGTCTGCCGTCGTGTTGCTATTGGAAACAGGGTTGGACATCAAAACGATTCACACAGAACAAAAAAACATTTAGATGGGAATAATAGATCATTAATAATATAATGTCCAATTCCATTTCTGAGACTTTTTAATGTTATCAAGTCTAAGTGATTAACATAATTTGTAATATTATTATTACATATATATATAATAATAATTAATAATATTAATTAATTATTTAATAATATTAATTATTGTTAAAATTGAAGCTGTGCAATAACATCGCAGTGGCATAAAAAAAATGCGAACGATAAGTTAACCGACTCATTGATATGCACAAGCTTTGACGTGTCCCTGGGCAGCTGGAACGAGGTCTTGTAGGTGTGGAGGTGGGCGGAGTCATCCTCGCTGTCGGAGTTCGGGGGAGGAGCCGAGATGCACGTGATTGGCCGGAAGAGGTTCATGTGAACCCTGATGGAGCCCTCGAGAGAGTCTGGAAGCTTCGTGAGTGAGATCGTCATTGTAATCAGATAATAACTGATTATAATTATCATTGCAATTGATAATAATTGATTATAATTATAATTACAACTATAATAATATAATTATAATCATCATTGTAAGTGTGGATGTTAATCAATATAATGCTGCTTTGAACGGTGTGAATAACGTCATGCATGTCCCACAAAGTCATTGATCAATTAACCATTTTGATTATTATAGTACTATATATCATCATCGTGTATATTATTATTATTAATATTATTATTGATACCAATAAAATTATTATTCAACAAATGTCAACATTATGATTTGAATAATTCTGATCACCGAAGCCAAACGACTCACCAGTTTGAGAGACAGACCGTGTTTGTTCTCATTGAAATTGTTGATCCTCGCCTTGAATTCGTCCTCCGATTCGACGGAGAAGAGAGACGACGCGTCGTTGTCGTCATCGTCTCGTGCGACCTTCATCTTCGTTCCGTCCGTCGTCATCTTCTTCCTCGTCATCATCGAGGGGGTTTCGTTGCCTCTCTCGTCGACCTGAGATTCGTTGGAACGCATGAGGAACGACAGAAACCCATTCTCGTTCATTTTATAATCAGCAGTAGCGAGAGAAACATGAACAAAAATAAACTAATAACTTGAGCCAAGGCTGCAACAATTAAAAATAAGACCACGAACATAACAATTATATAACACAACAAGACTTGTAATTGCAGAGTAATTAACAGGGTAATTACAGGGTAATTAGTGCAAAATCCATTAAATTCTCTTTGAAGACGGACAGTCACATGACTGGCAGCAATTATCTCGAAAAACAAACCACTGCACCCCATCCATAGCATCTCTCATGCAAAGGATTTTTCAGGCGCATATTTTCTCATAAGGTTCAAAAGCAGATGACAATGTGACCCCAACGAACCGAGATGGCCAGTCTCGGGCAGGCATTCATCGTCGTCTCGTAGCAGAGCCTCCTCCCGCCTCCAAGGATCCTGTCCAATTGCAGCGAAGGGCACTCCAGCACGACCTTGCCCCGGCAAATCACGTGACAGGTGAACAGGCAGACTGTCGAAAGCATCGTCGTGAGTTTGAGGTGTTTTGAGCAAAATTATTGTGAATAAATTTGATTTTAAATATTATTGACTTTAATCGCTCCATTAAGAAGTAATTCGACTGACAAAAAGCCATGTTCCAGCAGGTGAAAGCTCGTACAATTTCCTTAATTTAATTTTGTCCTTTGTCCAATTCAATGTTTATTGAATACTTTTCAACAATCGCTTCAATGACCTTCGATGACCTTATCATAAATGGAATATTATTACATTTCCACTTACAATCACAAAGTTCATTAGCACAATTCGAGCCACTGTACTCCAAAAAATCACTGTTAAAATATTACACAATATATTTGCCATAATATTATGATTATAATAATAAAAATGCAATGTGTGTTTGTAATGTGCAAATGTTCTCTGAAAGTACTTAACCAATTGCTTTGAAATTTTTAAACAACATAGTGCTCAATTAGAGGAGTGTTTTTATATAGGTTTCATATATAATGCCACAACTATATCGTGTAAAAATACGCTTTTTTCGAAAATCATATTGAGCCACAGCAACGCGTGGCTGGGCACCACTAGTATTATGATAATAATGTATAGTATAATATTACTGACTAGGACACTGGAGGCAGTGCTGGTAGTAACCGAGAATGTACTTTCCACAATGGTCGCACCACGTTGGCCTGTTCATTATGACCGACAGGAAGCTATGACCTGTGCCCTGGGACGAGGGACCTCTCTGGAATTTGAACCCGTTTTAGATCTTAAAAATGGAAAATAATTTTATTTTTTTTGAATGAATTCCAGTGCAGACAATGGGATTATAAGCCAGATTAGGCTTATGTGATATTTAGTCGTTTGATAAATTAAAAAGCACTGTTATCCAAGGACAAAAAGGATGACAATCTCATGCTAAAAAGAGACCAGACAGAGAGTCTATGCACACAGCAATTGTTATAACTTTCACGACATAGAATGTCTTTTGAAGATATTTTATTAGATAAGTGAGCTGAGAATGACTGAGAAATACAATTAATTAATAATTTAAAAAAAGAATAAATGAAAAAAATAAATCTAATAAATGTTATTGCGTCTTAATAAGCACCGAACGCCACCGGATGTAAAATCTAAAAGATTTAACTCTAAATCCACGGTCCACCAACCCTCAGAATTCCAACGACTTGATCCAATTCTATGACGTTCCTCCTGTCGACTTCGGAAGGTTCACCTTCGCTTCTCGTCAAACTTCCGGTCCGGTTCCTGGCCATGATCCTTCTCCTGAATGGAGACAGAGCCAGGGCTTGCTGGAGGACAGAATTGTATCTCTCGAAGCTTGACCACAGTCTGTTTTTCCATCTCTCGATGACGGAGCTGTTCGAGAGAACGAGCATGCCGCAGGAGTTTCCGCAATGAATCCTGCTGCGTTCGCTTTCTCTCGAAGGCCTCGGAAATTGAGCTCCATCGATTTCTACCGACCTACTCCTGCCGCTCGGGAAATCGTCTGGAATGAAAATAATAAAAATGGAGTGCTGCATTAGAAAATGCCAGGTTCAATTGGATTGAACACATCCAGTCAGATTGCACATGTTCAAAAGAGTAATTATAACTATTAGTACATCTCTCAAGTTCATTCTGCCTCAGTTTGTAAAGTCTGTAGAAAGTCTTATACAGTTTTGCTTGTATTTAAGTTTTTGAAAGAGAAAGCAGAGAAGGCCAAGCCACAGCTTTGATGTTCAAATGTTTCAAATTGTTTCACACTAAGCAGATGCTTTTGCAGAAACATTGTTTTGTCTATCCAGACACCGTTTATTAAATAGTATATAACAATTGTTTTTTGTATAAATTATGGATACTATATAGCCGACATTGCAAAAGAAAGGTTACAAAAAAGCAATCACTATTAGTGTTTCATTTTTTTCTATTGATCCAAACCTCTTGTGCCAAATTCTAAATCTTCATCAGAAGACTGGCCTGCTGCTTCCAATGGGTGGGTGGTGGTCTCACACCTTTTCTTTGGAGTGCTGTGCAAGCTCATGGCGAGACCGTCTCAACAACCAATTCTGATTTCTGCCGAATGTTTGAGATTAACGCAAGATGTCCAAATTGCAATCTCGCGAGAAAATATATATTTTCTAGAAATTCGAATCTAGACCTCAACAAGTCACTAACCCCGGCCATTCAAATAGACTGTAAACAAAGGAAAACAAAAAGCCAAACCAGCCCTTCGAACACAAAAACAGGCGCTCCCGACGATCCTTCTCCATGGTGTTTAACAAATAGTTTTGCGCTTCTAATTCTTGAAATATGACAAAAGCATCGACCAAAAGCGCCCGCCAAAAGGCGGCTTCAGCTGCCTACTCCTCGCCGCAGAACGTCTCACCGACTCCAGCCTGCCCGACCCCAACCCCCTGAACCCCAGAACAACTCAGATATGCATATGGCCGATAAGCCCCCCTGGGGGGGTCCTCGTAACAATAGCCCGACCGGTAAAAGACAAAATTTAGTTTTTCTACATTCCCGATGCCCTAACCTCTATAGCACTGATTTCAAACTAATTTAGACCTTGTTTTACTAAAAATGGATTTTCCAAAACAGTTTCAGAAAACAAGTTTCTAAGAGTTACAGGCCCAAGACATGGGTCCAAAATTCACATTAAAAGCCTTTGCAGGACCCACGTTGAAAGAAGGGCAACTAAATACAAGTTTTGCCAACTTTCCGGAGTGACTCTCAATCCAAAAGACTTTCCACCCTGAAACATTTGAAACTCATCAGATCAAAATATATGAAACAGCTCAGAAAATCACAAAATGTTCTTAAATGGCAAGATGAACCAATAAGCATGAACCGAACTGTTAACGGGAAAAGCCACGAACAAACAGCAAAACGGCATATTACTTGTTAAAATGGTCAACAAACATAAACATCAAACATATTTCCCGTCGGAACCAGATCTCCATCCCAAGGAAGGAAACGAAGTGGATATGTTAAAGAAACCAATTTTAGGAAATGTAATCGGAATATTACAAAAGTAACAAAGTGGCACAAAATAGTCAAACAGGAAAATGACTCAACAAAACTACAGTGAATGGAACACGACAAGATATACTAACTGTGGCTTTAGTCTGCAAACAAAAAAGAGCACTTCGGTTATCATCATCAATCACCAATTTTTATTATCGCTAATTATCTTTAAGAATTAGTCTTAGTAACGGCATGTTCCTCATTAATATGGTCGAGTAATAAGCGTAAACATCAAGCATATTTCCCAGACGGAATCAGATGTTCATCCTAACGAGGGAAAGGAAATGGATATGATAAAGGAACCAGAGTTAGGAAGTGTAATCGGAGTGTTACAAAAGTAACAAAGCGGCAAAAAATAGTCAAACAGGGAAATGACTCAACGAAATTATAAACAAAATATAAAATAATTCGAGAAAACACCAAAGTCGATGCAAAGACATAGAAAAACTCCACTTTTAATTTACAACCAGCCCCGTAAATGTGTTCAAATTCACCGATGGGATGCTTTTGATGACATTCGAATGCCTCAATTGAAATTTGCAAACTGCCTCAGGGACATAATTTGGGGGGAGGGAATGGGAGAGTTGGAGAAACTACCTACCAAGGATGAGAAACAAAAGAAAGTCATCGGTTTATGCATGAGGGTTGGTCTGTCCCAATTGAAAAAAAAGCTAAAACGGCATCCCCACACAACTTCAGTGAATGGAACACGTCAAAATATACTAACTGTAGCTTTAGGCTGTAAACAAAAAAAAAGAGCACTTCGGTTATCATCATAAATTTTTATTATCGCTAATTATTTTTAAGAATTAGTCTCTTCTACATCTAGTGCGGCAATAATCAATATTTCATCTGATCAATGCCCTGGATGAAGTAACAGTTACCATATTCTTCACGACATCAACCACAAGACAACGTCTGCTTCGTAATACCAGTTATAATACCACATAATGAATAACTTCATCCAACGAATACTAACGGCCGCCGCCGTTGTCGCTCCTGCTCTTTCCTGGAGACAAAAAAATTAAACAAATAAATTAAAAATAAATTAAACTAGAATAAATTAACATCTATTTAAATTTTTATAATAAACAAGCTCTATTTATTTGAAGTTTTTAGAAATTATACCAATAAGTTATTTATCGAAATTTGAAGAATTTCTTACATAATTTCAGGAAGCCACGAAAGAGACTATGGGTACTGGCTGAATAATAACGAAATCAATTAAATAAATATATATTTTAAAACTTTTTATGAGTCCGGGGAATTGAGCAAAAACCGCGCAGAAAACAACCAACTCTTGCCTCATCAATAAAGTTCGAATAAATTTAAAATAATACACATTTATTTGCACCTTATTTTCAAATTTATTTATTTAAATTTTCAAGACAACTAATAACTTAAGAGAATAACTTAAGCGAAAACTACATAAAACGGACTAATCGGATACAGGTCCGACTAAATAAAATAAAAAACAACTGAAAAAAATGATTTAAATTAAACGCCAAAAAATTGCGGAGATATAACAAAACATTTTCGAACCTCCGCACTAACTCCTGAATTCGTCGCCAGAAAAATGAGGACTGAAATCAACAGACGCCATCGTCAAATAGATTATGAAATATACGAATTTAACGAATAAACAGAAAAACCCACAAATATATACAATCAATGACCATCAAATAAATATTAGTCGATCATTAAACACTCCAATTTAAGCAAAAATTCATTTCCAAGCGTCATTACACTAATTAAACGATGTTAACTATAAACCGCCACAACATGCTCACATAACGTTGCCATGGTGATGCCATTTCGCCATAACTCTTCCGCCACAAATTAAACACAGTCAAGGGCCAGGCGCCTAGAGGTCACTGCCTCGGAAATGAAAGTCATGGCGGATGTCATTCACTAAACTCGCACGAACCATTCCGTAAGGACGATATTGTTTTGCTGAACAGGACCTTGTAACCCTCATCATCGTCGTCGTCATCATCGTATCCGTTACATTACGACGTTGCACCGTCGAAAATGAATTTATTCCAATTTAAAGCACTTTTTGTGACAAGACGAGATTTTTTTTAGCTTCATCAAATACAGCATCACCATGGCAACGTTATATGAGCATGTTGTGGGGGTTTATAGTAATCATCGTTTAATTAGTGTAATGACGCTTGGAAATGAATTTTTGCTTAAATTGGAGTGTTTAATGATGAACTAATATCTATTTGATGGTCATTTATAAGTGTTTACTAGGTGCAGGGTTTGGTTAAAACTCAATTTTTTTAAAAATTTGTTTTCATATTAATTCGAGAAATTTTTAAATTAAAAATTTTATGCCCTAGAAAAATTTCTTTACGTGCTTAGTGTTGCTACAAAGGAGTAAAAATAATTATAGATATTGCAGTGGCTGTCAAAAACATAAAATATTTATTTATTAGGGAATAAAATAGTTTAATTAAAAATCTTTTCATGAAATTAATTTCGTGTCAATATTCAAATATTGGCGCCTTTGGCTTGGCGTGGGTATATTAATAGGTTTTCGCGGGCTGTTTTAGTTTGAGAAGGTTTTGCTAGCGAAGATGAGTTCTATGGCCTTGCTATCGATTTTATGTATTTGTAAGTTTTTGTGTTTATTCGTTAAATTCGTATATTTCACAATCTTCTATTTGACGATGGCGTCTGTTGATTTCAGTCCTCGCTTTTCTGGCGACGAATTCAGGAGTTAGTGCGGAGGTTCGGAAATTTTGTTATATCTCCGCAAATAATAATTTTTTGGCGTTTAATTTATGTTTAATATAAGTCATTTTGTTCAGTTTTTTTTTAGTCTTTGGTTCTTATAGGCTTATAGGTTGTTTTCTGCGCTGTTTTTGTTCAATTCCTCGGACTCAAAAATTTTAAAAATATATATTTATTTAATTGATTTCGTTATTATCCAGCCAGTACCCATAGTCTCTTTCGTGGCTTCCTGAAATTATTTAAGAAATTCTTCAAATTTCGATAAATAACTTATTGGTATAATTTCTAAAAACTTCAAATAAATAGAGCTTGTTTATTATAAAAATTTAAATAGATGTTAATTTATTCTAGTTTAATTTATTTTTAATTTATTTGTTTAATTTTTTTTTCTCCAGGAAGGAGAAGGAGCGACAACGGTGGCGGCCGTTAGTATTCGTTGGATGAAGTTATTCATTATGTAGTATTATAACTGGTATTACGAAGCAGACGTTGTCTTGTGGTTGATGTCGTGAAGAACATGGTAACTGTTACTTCATCCAGGGCATTGATCAGATGAAATATTGATTATTGCCGCACAAGATGTAGAAGAGACTAATTCTTAAAAATAATTAGCGATAATAAAAATTTATGATGATAACCGAAGTGCTCTTTTTTTGTTTACAGCCTAAAGATAAAGCTACAGTTAGTATATCTGGTTCCGTCTGGGAAATATGTTTGATGTTTATGTTTATTACTTGACCATTTTAATAAGTAACATGCCGTTACTAAGAGACCAATTCTTAAAGATTATTAGCGATAATAAAAATTGGTGATTGATGATGATAACCGAAGTGCTCTTTTTTGTTTGCAGACTAAAGTCACAGTTAGTATATCTTGACGTGTTCCATTCACTGAGGTTGTATGGGGGTGTCGTTTCAGTTTTTTTCACTTGGGACAGACCAACCCTTAGGCATAAACCGATGAACCATTCCTTTTGTTTCTTATCCTTAGTAGGGGGTTTCTCCAATTCTACCCTTCCTTCCCCCAAATTATGTCCCTGAGGCAGTTTGCAAATTTCAATTGTAAGGCGTTGGTCGTCTGCAAAAGCGGTGAATTTGAGCACATTTACTGGGCTGGTTGTAAATTGAAAATGAAGTTTTTAGATGCATTTGAATCGACTTTGGTGTTTTCTCAAATTATTTTATTATATTTTGTTTATAATTTCGTTGAGTCATTTTCCTGTTTGACTATTTTGTGCCACTTTGTTACTTTTGTAATATTCCGATTACATTTCCTAAAATTGGTTTCTTTAACATATCCACTTCGTTTCCTTCATTGGGATGGAGATCTGGTTTCGACGGGAAATATGTTTGATGTTTATGTTTGTTGACCATTTTAACGAGTAATATGCCGTTTTGCTGTTTGTTCGTGGCTTTTCCCGTTAACAGTTCGGTTTATGCTTATTGGTTCATCTTGCCATTTAAGAACATTTTGTGATTTTCTGAGCTGTTTCAGATATTTTGGTTTCATGAGTTTCAAATGTTTCAGGGAACGTCTTTTGGATTGAGAGTCACTCCGGAAAGTTGGCTAAACTTGTCCTTGGTTGCCCTTCTCGTATCAACGTTGGTACTGCAAAGGCTTTTGATGTGACTTTTGGACCCACGTCTTGGAGCAGTAACTTTCGGAAACTTTTTCTTGAACTTTTGGAATGAATTCCTCTACTACATAAACAGTTCACCACATGATTGTTACTTTCTATTTCGCGACTATAGATTAATCGTAAAGTGTTTAAGGTGCGTAGGGGCAGGTGCTTGCCTTCATCGAAGATCGAATACTTATTTTTGGATTGGTAGAGGAAACAAAATGGCTTCAGTTTTGTCTTTGAGTTGATTAGATTTATGTTTGTCTTTCGCTTGCTTCTGACGATGACCGGGTATGTCGTTATTTCACCTTAAATCATCACTAGCTGAGGCTTAGCTTGGGACTTGTCCAATTGTTATTACTGTAACAACCAGGGTCCTCAAACTATCTATAGAAGGTCAGGTTCATTGAAAGTGTTCAGATGGTTCTGGAAGATGCGCGATTGCCTAATTGAATAAGTCTTGGAATCTGCTGTTTCTCTAACTCTCGCTCTGCTTTTCGAGATGGCTCTATTTGTTGAGGTTCATGATCAAAGACTGAATAATACCCTGAACATTAACTAATTATTAAATTAATTAATTAGCAATATAATTTGAATTATTCTTCAATTATCTGGATCCAACATTACTATTATTATTATACACAATTTTCCTTCTCGGTTTCATTGCCGGTGGGGAATGGATGCTGTGCGCTACCAGTGCTCCCAGCAATTCGCCCAAGAGCCCTCTAAAGAATCTGGACAGCGCCCAAAAAGGAGTTCTGATGCTCACGCTAAAATCACCGGTTTCATGGAATGCTCGATGAAAGAATGGAAAACCGAACTTATGCTGTGTCATCAGTTAGCTTACAGCTATGGTTAGCTTAGGTGATTATATTGAACATTGAAAGACAGGTTCCGTAGTCTTGTCAAAAAGCATAAAACAGAGAAGGCAAAATATTCTTCCCTTAAGAAAGCAAAGACAATTGTATATAAATATCTAAATGGCAGATGCCATTGCCCACAGTTCAAACATCTGTGAAAGAAATGTTAAAGGACAACATGGAGAAGGAGAGAATAAATGAAGTGAAGGAAAAGCCTATGCATGGACAATTCTTTTGTAACTTTGAAAAGCCATGTATGGACAAAGAAGCAAGTTGTGCTTGGTTAAGAAGCGAAACTGAAAGTTCGATCATGGCAGCTCAAGACCAAACACTAAACAGAAGATATTATCAACGAATGACTGAAGCAGCAGATAGATGACAATTGCTGAATCTGTGGTAAGGTCCAAGAAACCATAAGCCACATAACGTCGGGTTGCACTGTGGTAGCAGCAACCGAATATATCTGCACCGACAAAATAAGATGGCCAGTTACATTCACTGGGTTGTATACCGTGAGCTAGGACGTGAAGTTCCAAAGAAATGGTACGAACAAACATAAGTAAGCGCAACATCTTATGGGGGTACGCAATAATCAAGGACAGTGTTATATCGTTCAATCGAAGGATAACTAGTCTAAGACAAACGTTAAGTAGCTTTATTCACTAATCACACTATTACGACATCGAGAGACAAAGAGCGAAAGCGGAATAGCCACAAGGCTATTTATAGTGGCCTTACACAATAGGATTGCCGCGCCTCGCTCCTATTGGTGCGCCACCACAACAGACAGGAATATATCGGCCAACAGATCCGACATTGTCATCCATGACGGGAGATCCAAGTCGTGCATGCTAATTGATGTTTCAGTCTCGGATGATAAAAGCATCGCGCTTAAAGTGGCTTATAAAATTAGCAAACACAGGGACCTGGAGATTGAAATTAACCAGATATGGAACGTGAAGTCCAAAGTCGTACCGGTAATTGTAGGAGCGCTCGGAACGCTTAGAAAAGTCTTTACAAAGTGTGTAGAGTTAATTCCAGGACGACCAAACGACATACCCGGTTATTGTCAGAAGTAAGCGAGACAAACAAATCTAATCAACTCAGGAAGACAAAACTGAATCCATTTTGCTTTCTCTATCAATTCAAAAATAAGTACTCGATCGAAGGCAAAGCACCTGCCCCTACGCACCTTAAACACTTTACAATTAATCTATAGTCGCGAAATAGAAAGTAACAATCATGTGGTGAACTGTTTATGTAGTAGAGGAATTCATTCCAAAAGTTCAAGAAAAAGTTTCCGAAAGTTACTGCTCCAAGACGTGGGTCCAAAAGTCACATCAAAAGCCTTTGCAGTACCAACGTTGATACGAGAAGGGCAACCAAGGACAAGTTTTGCCAACTTTCCGGAGTGACTCTCAATCCAAAAGACGTTCCCTGAAACATTTGAAACTCATGAGACCAAAATATCTGAAACAGAACAGAAAACCACAAAATGTTCTTAAATGGCAAGATGAACCAATAAGCATAAATCGAACTGTTAACGGGAAAAGCCACGAACAAACAGCAAAACGGCATATTACTTGTTAAAATGGTCGAGTAATAAACATAAACATCAAACATATTTCCCGTCGGAACCAGATCTCCATCCCAATGAAGGAAACGAAGTGGATATGTTAAAGAAACCAATTTTAGGAAATGTAATCGGAATATTACAAAAGTAACAAAGCGGCACAAAATAGTCAAACAGGAAAATGACTCAACAAAACTACAGTGAATGGAACACGTCAAGATATACTAACTGTGGCCTTAGTCTGCAAACAAAAAAGAGCACTTCGGTTATCATCATCAATCACCAATTTTTATTATCGCTAATTATCT
Organism: Hirudinaria manillensis; assembly: GCA_034509925.1. Taxonomy (NCBI): domain Eukaryota; kingdom Metazoa; phylum Annelida; class Clitellata; order Hirudinida; family Hirudinidae; genus Hirudinaria; species Hirudinaria manillensis. The sequence goes on along the minus strand of CM067532.1, from coordinate 1,524,623 downwards.
TTAAGAATTAGTCTTAGTAACGGCATGTTCCTCATTAATATGGTCGAGTAATAAGCGTAAACATCAAGCATATTTCCCAGACGGAATCAGATGTTCATCCCAACGAGGGAAAGGAAATGGATATGATAAAGGAGCCAAAGTTAGGAAGTGTAATCGGAATATTACAAAAGTAACAAAGCGGCAAAAAATAGTCAAATAGGGAAATGACTCAACGAAATTATAAACAAAATATAATAAAATAATTCGAGAAAACATCACACAACACGATGCAAAGACATCGAAAAACTTCACTTTCAATTTACAACCAGCCCCTTGAATGTGCTCAAATTCACCGCTGGGATGCTTTTGCAGACGACCAATGCCTTACAATTGAAGTTTGCAAACGGCCTCAGGGACATAATTTGGGGGGAGGGAATGGGAGAGTTGGAGAAACTACCTACCAAGGATGAGAAACAAAAGAAAAAGTCATCGGTTTATGCCTAAGGGTTGGTCTGTCCCAATTGAAACGACGTCCCAATACAATCTCAGTGAATGGAATACGTCAAAATATACTAACTGTAGCTTTAGTCTGCAAACAAAAAAAAAGAGCACTTCGGTTATCATCATAAATTTTTATTATCGCTAATTATTTTTAAGAATTAGTCTCTTCTACATCTAGTGCGGCAATAATCAATATTTCATCTGATCAATGCCCTGGATGAAGTAACAGTTACCATATTCTTCACGACATCAACCACAAGACAACGTCTGCTTCGTAATACCAGTTATAATACTACATAATGAATAACTTCATCCAACGAATACTAACGGTTGCCGGCGGTTGTGTTTCTGCCGGTTTCTGAAACGAAATGATAGTTTCTGTGCTCAACGTAAAACCAAGTAAAAATTGACAATCTTAGAAAGGAGTCCCCCGGGCATCACTCTTATAAAGCACGAATTAATTCACATTTCAATTGATGAATATTTATGTTTTTGAAGTTTTTGAAATTTGGAAGTCCTAATAAAACAATCTCACGATTTGTCGGACAGGATCCACAAAAATACACTAACTTAAGACAATAGGATAGCGACTGCAATGAAGTACATTTGTAAATCATTGGTTTGAAATATTTAGAAATTCGGAGAGTTTTATAAAAACCGCATAAAAATGGACTAACAGTTTCTGCTTCCTGGATAACAAAACAAAAAAAAAATTATTTTATTTAAATTTCTAAAATACACGAAAGTTATGTAAAAATGTTTGGCAATAACGAAACAAAATTAAGTAAATTTACATTAATTTGTTTGAAATATTTATAAGTGGACTAACGGCTCCGAATGGCTGGTCAATAAAAAAACAATCAAACGAATTAGAATAAATAAATTATTTATTTTAAATTTTCACAATATATTTAATCTATTTATTTCCAGCTTTTTAGAAATCACACCAATAATGTATTTATTAAAACATTTATAAAAATTCAACTGATGTATCTATCAAATGATTTCAGGACGCCACGAAAGATATACTAACTTTGGGCGTTCCCCTGGATAATAACGAATTAAAATAAATAATATTTATTTAAAATTGTCCAATATATTCCAACTTTATTTATTTGCAGTTTTTAGAAATTACTCACTCACTCAGAAGAAATTTAGAAATTACACCAATAATGTATTTACTTAAATTAAAATTAAGTTTCATTAAATAAATAATAATGTCACGAAAAACAGACTAACTGGGGGCGTTCCCTGGATAATAGTGGAATTAAAGTGGAAATAATGGAATTAAAATAAAATATTTATTCAATTTTTTCCAATAAACCAACTTTATTTATTTGTAGTTTTTAGAAATTACACCAATAATGTATTTACTGAAATTAATATTAAGTTTCCATTTTATAAATAATAACGTCACCACAGACGAAAAACAGACTAACCGGGGGCGTTACCTGGATAATAACGAAATAAAATAAAATATTTATTTAAATTTTTCCAATAAACCAACTTTATTTATTTGCAGTTTTTAGAAATTACTTACTCACTCATTCACTCACTCACACAGAAGAAATTTAGAAATTACACCAATAATGTATTTACTGAAATTAATAATAATATAATTTTCATAATATAAATAATAACGTCACGAAAAACAGACTAACCGGGGGTGTTCCCTGGATAATAACGAATGAAAATAAATTAATATTTATTTAGACTTTTCCAACAAGCTAACTTTATTTATTTGCAGTTTTTAGAAATTAATGTATTAAAACGAAGTTTTAATTAAATAATAAAATCACGAAAAACAGACTAACCGGGGGTGTTCCCTGGATAATAACGAATTAAAATAAATTAATATTTATTTAGACTTTTCCAACAAGCTAACTTTATTTATTTGCAGTTTTTAGAAATTAATGTATTAAAACGAAGTTTTAATTAAATAATAAAATCACGAAAAATAGACTAACCGGGGGTGTTTGCTGGATAAATAATGGATTAAAATAAATTAATATTTAAAAATTTCCAACAAAACTAACTTTATCTATTTCTTAAATTTATTAAATCTTTGCAGTTTTTAGAAATTACACCAATAACGTATTTATTAAAACTCAATCAAAGTCTTTACTTAAGTAAATAATTTCAGGACGTCACGAAAAACAGACTAACTGGGAGTGTTAGCTGGATAATAATAACGAAAGCAACAAAATAAATTCACGTTTTTCAAAACTTTTATAAATTCTGGGATTTAAATAACAGCATAGAAATGAACTAACTGTTAAGTTCCCCTATAAGAACAAATTTAATTCAATTAAATATAAATTTTTATTTATTTATTTAAATTTTTCAAGACAATTAACGGACAATAAGCTAAGCAAAAACTACGTAAAAAAAAATGGACTAATTGGATACAGTTCTGACTAAATAAAAAAAACACAACAAAATAATTTAAATTAAATATAAATTAAGCGCCATAAAATTATTATTCACGGAGACATAACAAAACATTTTCAAAACTGCGCACTAACTCCCGAATTCGTCGCCAGAAAAGCGAGTACTGAAATCAACAGACGCCATCGTCAAATAGAAGATTGTGAAATATACGAATTTAACGAATAAACACAAAAACTTACAAATAAATAAAATCGATAGCAAGGCCATAGAACTCATCTTCGCTAGCAAAACCTTCTCAAACTAAAACAGCCCGCGAAAACCTATTAATATACCCACGCCAAAGCCAAAGGCGCCAATATTTGAATATTGACACGAAATTAATTTCATGAAAAGATTTTTAATTAAACTATTTTATTCCCTAATAAATAAATATTTTATGTTTTTGACAGCCACTGCAATATCTATAATTATTTTTACTCATTTTTAGTTATTTTTTGCAACAACACTAAGCACGTAAAGAAATTTTTCTAGAGCATAAAATTTTTAATTTAAAAAATTTCTCTAATTAATATGAAAACAAATTTTAAAAAAAATTAAGTTTTAACCAAACCCTGCACCAAGTAAACACTTATAAATTGCCATCAAATAGATATTAATCCATCATTAAACACTCCAATTTAAGCAAAAATTCATTTCCAAGCGTCAATACACTAATTAAACCGATGTTAACTATAAGCACCCACAACATGCTCACATAACGTTGCCATGGTGACGTGATCTCACCATGACTCCTCCCTCCATAACAACCTCCAAGCCAAATGATTATATTCCTCAATTCCAGATTCAATTAGTGAGTTAAGTTGTTGACATTCATGTCCTTTTGAGTTATTGTTGTTATTGTTTAAGAAATTGTATAAATCTCATCTAGTGAGAACTGTTTAAGTTTACATGGTTGTATTTATATATATTATGTTATGATTTCCAGGGCCAGTCTGTTTAGCGGAAGCTTGCGCTTCCTTAAGACTGACCCTATGAGTTTATTTTGTATTTTAAGTTTCATTTTGTTTTCGTTTGTGTACATAACTGTTTGTTCAATAAACTCATAAACTCAAAACAAAAAAAAAATGCCCACAAGTCACACGAACCACTGCCTAATGACGACACTGTTTTGTAGAACAACAACAAAACTTTGTAACCCTCGTCGTCGTCGTCGTCGTCGTCATCATATTACGACGTTGCGTCGTTGAAAATGAATTTATTTCAATTTAAAGCACTTTTTGTGACGAGATTTTGTTTGTTTGATTCGTTTCATCGAATACATGATGAGCTTCGATAAAAAGTACAAAGTTGCAGACGACATTAATAATGTAATTAATAATTAATAATGTCCATTTTGATTAGCAATAAAGATAACAAAAATGGTAATAAAAATAATAATAATAATAGTAATAATAATAATAAGTCCCAAGCTAAGCCTCAGCTAGTGATAATTTAAAGACATACCCGGTCATCGTCAGAAGCAAGCGAAAGACAAACATAAATCTAATCATCAACTCATGATGACAAAACAGAAGCCATTTTGTTTCCTCCTTGCAATTCAAATGCAACTAATTCGATCTTCGATAATAATGGAGGCAAGCAACTGCCTCTGTTGGGCATCTCTAACGACTGCAGCAACGTAAGAATTATGCTCAATTTATTTAAAAATAAAAATAAATTGAAAAATAAACTGAAAAATAAACACTGATAAATAGAAATAATTAAAAATGATATTTGAAATGATTTCTCTCTCGCAGTTGCAACTCTAAAGTAAAGTAAATTTATGCCGTTGTATTGATTTGCCACACGAAATTTACTGAATTAAAAATATAAATGTTAATAAATGTTCTAAGGCCACGTCCAAAAGATGCTTGGTTTGTCGCTAGGAGGCGTTGATTCCTTCTTCCTTCTACTTGGCTACGACCGTGAACGGACTTCCGGGTATGTGCTGTTCTCCCCACTTGACGTAGATGAGGTACCTGCCCGGTTGACTCACCTGGTACCTGACCGAGTAGCGGAGGTCACCCAGGTGATTGACGAACACCTTGTCCACCGGTATGTGTGGTCCGGCGACTCCGACGTGAAGAACGTTGTATCCTGGATGGTGATGATGATGATGATAATAAGTAACAAGATGAAGATGATGTCGACTTAATTGTTTTACAATATTTATTTGTTATTTTATGTTTAATTGTGGCGAAAATGCGAGGAATATTTAATATTATAAAATTAAACTATATATGTGTTTATAAATATATTAAACACACAAGTATTATAAATTATAATAACCTATTCAGTTCAACATCACTGTTACAAGAACATTGTAGTCTTGTAAATCTTACACACCTGCTTGTGAGCCATCGACGTTGAACGTCGAATCCTGATTGGCCGTCGTTTGACTGAGACCGGGTCCACTGGCCGTGACCTTGCTGACGTCACAGACCAACTCACCCTGGTGACTGGTTATGGAACTCGTCGTCGTCTTGGTAACGGTTTCCACGATGACGCGAGACTGTTCCGTGAACGCTGCCGGAGTTCCGACGCCTGGAAAGAGATGGAATAACGTCGTTGAGTTGTAACAACGAGAATTATGCTAATTAAAAGGAAATAATAATAAATCAGAATAACATTAATATACAATATAACATATTAAAGACATTCATAATAACTCGTATTACTCCATAATAATGCTAGTATGTTATCACAATAACTTATTGTAGTAATGGAACATTACAACTGCTATTATTATTATTACTATTATTATTATCATTAATAATTATCGCTATTATTATCATTATTATTATTATTATTGATCATCATTAATATTATAACAGTAAAATGTGTCGCTAATATGTAAAAAGCTTCTACATGTGTTTCGTCATTACAAAGCAAGCAAGCTACATAACTGTATAAGGAGGTGAAATTGATTCTGATTACATTAAGAATCGTATGCCGGGTGATATACTGTTCATCAATAGGCAAAGCAATGATTTGGAAATGAATTCAATAGCAAGATATCGTTAGGAAGATATCATTAGAAAGATATCATTAGGATGATATCATTAGAAAGATATCATTAGAAAGATATCATTAGGATGATATCATTAGGATGATATCATTAGAAAGATATCATTAGGAAGATATCATTAGAAAGATATCATTAGGATGATATCATTAACAAGATACAAACCCGTGATATATAATATCAATCATACAATAGCAGAGAAAGGTTAACTTAATATTATAACTAATTCAATCAGTCTCTAGCCCTAAACTGCGACCATGGCTACCATAGCAACCATGGCTACCATAGCAACAATGGCTACCGTGAAGACAGTGGTAAGATGATGGAGTGCAGTTGAAAAGCTAAGCATTTCATGCAGCTTTAGAAGCGATAGCGACTGAATGAAGATCTGATTCCATATTTTTCTATCATTTGTAGCCTAGAAGCATCCTTTTGATTATAATATTATAATTTAATAACATCATCTTTAACCCTCGTCGACCTCACCTTTCTTCCACACCTTGATTGGTTTAGCTATCGAACACAGAAATACGAGAGAATATAATAGAAATATTTACATAATATTAATAATCGCAAAATATTATTTTGTTTTGAGGTTATACGATTGAAGACATTCATCATATAACCATATCTTCTCTCTGAATTCATAATTTTTAACAAACGGTAGTTTTAATGGAAACGATGAAGCGATGATAGCAACGGTGATGGTGATGATGATGATTCCTATGCATAATAATTAACAAAGGGTGTAATAATAATAATAATACTATTACTACCACTTATATAATAATAATAATAATTATAATAATAATTATAATAATAATTATAATAATAATTATAATAATAATAATTATAATTATAATAAAAACAATATCAATAATAATAATAATAATAATAATAATAACAATTTATGACTTTGAATTCATGCAAGTAAAAGATGATTTTAAACTCATCAGGGTACCTTCTATCTGAGCCTTAAAAGGACTGCCAGGTATGTGGGTGTTTCCCGCATATTTTATGGTAATGAGGTAGGGTCCAGGAGCCAATGGGGTGTAAGTAAATTCGTAGCCCTCTTCCACCTCTCTAGTCTGCAGTTCTACCTTAGAAGGTCCGGAAATTCCGACCGATAGGGCACCTGGCCCGCTTTCGGTTGTGTTGACAACGAATTTGCACGGCTGGCCTAAGAATTGTACAGAAATGTTTTATTTAAAATCCTAATTATGAACTTTTCTAACGAAAAAATAAAAAAAAAAATTAATTTTAAACAAATTCATCACAAAGTTACATCATCACATGTCGGCCATATCTAGACATTAATAGGACGGGTTTTGAGATTCTGACGGTGTTGGTAGCCACACTGGATGTGAAATCGCTATCATAACTTCCCAGTCATTTATGTAGCGCATCTTCCCGGCGATGCAGGATAGACATTAGTTGTATGAGAAAACATCAACAAGCATCACCGCAACCAAAATCGGGGTGATGATGATCGTACCCGATTGACCATGGTGGAGTCCTTCTCCGTAAGCCCTGACCCTGCTGGGGTCGGCATTGACCACGCCCACTTGGACGGGGTAAGGGCTTCCGGGGATGTGGTTGCCGTTGAGGAGCAGGTGCACGTAATGAACGCCACTCTCTTTCGGTAGGAAGACGATGCTGAAGTGACCTGTTATAGGAGATGGACGGTGCAAATGGTTTTATAAAGTCCGACGAAAAGTAATATTATTGATTTATTACTAATTTGAAAAATAATTTTAATTAAATTGTAAATAATAAATTAATATTCAAACTTAACTCTTAAATTAATTATTAAAAAATAATTTAATAACGTAAAAATATTTTCCGCAACTTAAAACTTAGATAAAATAGATTGAATTAAAGCCCAAAGGTGCCTTTACCTGGACTGATCTCTTGAACCGTGGCTTCGGATTCCTGACCAGATGGCGCCACCACCTTGGCGTCCAACTTTCCTTGGGCACCGTTGAATTCAACCAGGAACTGTGTCTGGGTGTTTACCTGAGTTCAACCGAAGTGATTTCAATGTGATTGATTGATTGATTGATTGATTGACTTGATTGATTGATTGATTGATTGATTGATTGGTGAGGTCTAGCGAGCAAGTTAAAAAATTAAATAAATATAATTATTACGTTGTTGTTGTTAATTATGATATTAATTGAAGAATAAATTAATATTTCTAATCTAACCGGCAATCCGTACTGCTGAAGGTTCTGGACGAGGAGTTTGTTGATGTCGCCGCCTGTCGACGAGATGTAAACCTTGAAAGGCGAGTCAGGGATGTGCTGACCGTTGAACTTCACAGAGACCAGGTACTCGCCTGTTGGATTGTGACGACGACGACGACGATGATGATTGTGATGACGAGATAAAGATGATAATGATGACCATGTTTTGATAGAATGGAGTGATGTTATCATCATTTTGTGATTTCATTAACGTCTTGCAAGTGAAATTAGAAACTGAATCCAACCAAATCCAAGTATTTCTGGTACATTCACCACCCATCAATCCATCCATCCCTCCATCCATTCATTTTTGTTTGGGTTCACCAACCGGGTTCAGAGCAGACATAGTTAACATCACTGGTTCCATCCTTCTTGTCTTGAAAGTCGATGACAGCCTTACTGGGACCTTCCACTCCAAGGGACAGACTTCCTGCACCAGCCTCGCGGGTGATGACGGTGAAGTGGCCTGAAGTGGATTAATATCAATGTTATTATTGATATAATAATATAATATACAATAACGGTAATAATACATACAACAACACTAAAAGCTACAATTATTTAATTAAGTATGCATAAACAACGATAGTCTCTGGCGACCTGCTTCCTACATTAGGCTGATTAATTATCAGTTATATATTTCTATTAATACTTGAAGTACTCACAGGGTTTGTTGGCTTCTCCTCTCACGAGACCAGGTCCAATGGCCCTGACCTTCTCTGGTCCACCTCCAACAATGGGACCAACTGTGAACTGGAAGGGGCTTCCTGTAAAGATTGTAAACATGGTGGTGTTGATGATGACAACGACGATGATGACAACGATGGCGTTGATATTTTGGTGTCTATCATTTATCCAAGAATGAATATACAATCGCCTTAATATGCATCGAGTCATTTGTCTGCATCTTGGTTCGTAGGTGAACCCTCAATATCAATATCACTAAAAGATTGACTGACTGACTGATTGATTGATTGTTGGATTGATTGTTGGATTGATTGATTGATTGATGGATTGATTGATTGATTGGTTGATTGATTGATTAATTGATTGATTGACTGATTGATTGATTGTTGGATTGATTGTTGGATTGATTGATTGATTGATGGATTGATTGATTGATTGGTTGATTGATTGATTAATTGAGACAGTGACCCACTAAGAACCAACCTGGAATGTGGAGTCCCTTGTGCTTGAGACTGACGTAGTGGATTCCAGACTCCTTCGGCGAGAAACTGATTCTGAACTTGTTGTTGCCGAGGTCAATGATTTGACACCTTTCCACTTGGCCGCTGGGACTCGTCACGCAGCCTTCTATTTCACTGATGTTGATGCCTGGTGGTGATGATGATGATGATGACTTCAATTTTAAATGTCATTAAATTCGGTATTATTATTATTATTATTACGACTTTTCTTTGATGGTATTTTAATAATAATAATAATAATAATAATAATAATAATAATGATAATAATAATAATTATTATTACTATTATAATTATAATTATAATAATAATAACAATAAATAAAATTTATTACCAACATGATCAGTAAGACCAGCACAACCACTTACGTCATCGTCATCAACATCATAGTGATTGCAATAATAATAATAATAATAATAATAATAATAATAATAATAATAATAATAATAATAATCATCGTCGTCGTCATCCTCACCTGGCATAGTGATGTTGAGTTCGCAGGTGGTGCCTACCGACGTCATCGTGGCAGCCTGTTGTTGCCTCACGATTCTTTCCTTGACACGACCAGAGGGAACACCACCCACGTTGATCGTGAACGGACTTCCTGTGGATCGACAAGCAGACGATAGATGGCGTTACGAAGTTGATGACGATGATGGTGATGATAATGATGATGTGACGGAGATGATGATGATGATGACGATGATGGTGATGATAATGATGATGTGACGGAGATGATGATGATGATGATTGTGACAAAGAAAGGTACAGGAGATTTAGTAACATTCCGATTGATTTACCTGGAACTGGTTTGTCTCCGTACTTGATGGTCACGTGATAGACTCCAGGTTCGGTAGGTTTGTAGGTCACCCTCGTCGTTCCGTCCTCATTTTCGGTGCATTTGATGTCAACTTTTCCAGGACCTGTAAAGGCGGAGTGGAATAAAAATAGATTTTAAATTGATTAAATGGTAATTTTTATTAATTAATTTATTAATTAATTTTAATGGTAATGAATGTCTAAGTTGTAATCCCTTTTAAAGGGCATAATTAGTCCCATAAATATGTTCAAGAAAAATGATTGTTATTTATTAATTAATTAATTAATTTATTTATTTATGTATTTATTTATGTATTTATTTATTCATTTATTTATTTATTCACGACTGACATGATCAATTATAGAATGAAAATAGACTGTGCTAAAAATAGAAGCAGGCGGTCGACCTTGAACCGAGATGGAAAGTCCAGCGACACCTGCCTCCTTGGTGTTGATGATGAAGCTGTTCACCTCATTGGCCTGACCTTGAGTCAGATTATCTCCGTAGATCTGTTTTTTATTGAATTAAATTGAAATAAACAAATTAAAAACGTAAATAAAATCAATTATATTACGACATAATAGTTATACAAGACTGATATATGACCAGGCCCACATTCAATTCTTTCTCTGAATATTAATGAGCTTTCTCGTGAATATTAATGAGCTTTCTCATGAATATTCAACGATATTAGAAGTCTTCCCCCCATCCTTAGATCACCAAACCAATAATATTGTTCCGATATAGGTCGCTGACCTTGACTTTGTTGGCGTCTCCAACTTCAGCGGCTTGAATGAAGACTCTGAAAGGTGATCCAGGTATCGGCTGACCGTTCCTGAAGACGATGACCAGGTGTTCTCCTGATTCTTTTGGTGTGAATGAGATGCCTGGGGGGGGGGAGGAGTTATTGACGATGAATGACCAATAGAAGCTGAGAGCTATTGACTGGACTTTATTGTTGTTAATATCATTAGTAGTAATTTATTATTATGAATAATTAATTACCAAGCTGTCCACTGGGTTGTCTCTTGAGTCCGCATGGTTCTTCGACCCCTGATGGTGACCTGATGATGGCCGAGAGGTTACTGAGGTCACTCTCTGTCACCTGGCGACCAAAAATTATTAATTGCATTTACTAATATTCATCATATTATATTTACTTTTACATTTATTGAGAAATTTATTTAAGTTTAATGGTGGAATAAAATGAATTTTCATTTTGAATAATACGTCATGACCATGTACGATAAAAAAAACAATAGCAATGCTATCTCTCACCTGGATTGAAATGTGACGTGTGCTGCCAACCGTGACGTGTGACTGTCTAGTTATGGTTGACTGCTCAGTCGTGGTGACTGTTCTCGTAAAGAAGGATCTGTCTTCACCTGGAGTAAGGAAAAGAGCTGACGGTGAACATGTGCCTGGCCATCCATTAATGAATCAATCAACTATTACAACCACTAATTCAACCCATAAGCTCTAAGCGCTCGGCACCACTTCAATAATTCCTAACGAACAATCCAGCCCATCAATCATCAATCAATAAATCAATCAATCGATCAATCGATCAATCGATCAATCGATCAATCAATCAATCAATCAATCAATCAACCACACACCCGTTATCTTGGCAACGAATGGAGCTCCAGGGATGGGTTGTCCAGCGTGCTTGACGACGATCTTGTACTCTCCAGGCGACGTTGGTACGTAGGTTATGGTGGCCGAGCCATCCTTGTTGTCCCTGCATTTGATCTCTGCCTTTGATGGGCCTTCGATGGCCAAGGACAGGCCTCCTGGTGGATATTATAATAATGATTTTAATTTTGCTGTTATGCTTTTTTTATGGAGGTATTTCAGACAAATAATAATAATAATAAATACAGTTTATTTCAAACTATATTTAATCCCATAAACAAACCTCTAAAATGATTTTTAAATGGTTATTATAAACATTATAAATATAAATATAAAAAAATTTACAATTTTAAAAAGAATTCATAAATATATATTGACAGTAATAGTCAATTTCTCTTCAAACCTTTTCCAGCGTTCTTGGTGACCACGGTAAAGACGCACGGTTGATTGACAGCACCGGAGACCAATCCCGGTCCGAATGCAGTCACCTGACCAGGCACAGGGGCGTGGACGAAGAAGGTGAATGGATCTCCGGGTACTGGTTTACCAGCGTAAAATACCTGGTTCGGTGGTCAAATTCGTTTAAAGTCGCGCAACGAAATAATGGAATTAAATTCAAGCGTTCAACGACACAACAATAATAACTGATGAACGTTGTTACATCTGAACTACAACAAGAAGAGCATCGTTAGCGATTACATTAACATCCTACTCATCATTATCACGAATTCCATGACCATCATCAACACCGCCACCACCACCATCACCACCACCACCACCACCACCACCACCACCACCACCACCACCACCACCATCATCATCATCATCATCATCGTCATCACCAACCTTGAGAACGTGAAGTCCTGTCTCATTTGGAGTGTAGTTGACTCTGATGGTTCCACTTTCGGTTTCCACGACCTGTACAGGTACATTCTCACCTGATGGCTTGATGACCACAGCTTTTGGGTTTACAAACGAAGGATAACAATTAAATAATTAAAATGTGATTATTAAATAATTAAATAATTAAAATGTGATTATTAAATAATTAAATAATTAAAATGTGATTATTAAATAATTAAATAATTAAAATGTGATTATTAAATAATTTAATAATTAAAATGTGATTATTAACTCCATTTACTAGCTTATCATTCGTCAAAATATGGATTAATGGCATGATATTGTCCATTTTATATGTGCAGGCCATTATCGTAATCACTATCATCACCACCGTCCTAGTTACCACCACCATCGCCATCATCATCGTCATCATCATCATGCCATCTCTGCCATGTAATTGTTGGACCGACCTGTCACTTGGCTCATGTCAGGACCAACAGGAATTGATGAAACCTCAACTGGTCTTAGAGGAGCAGTAGGAGTAAAAGGAGTGACGGGACTCTGAGGAGTCTGGGGCGTCACTTCACCCACGGCCACCCTCGTGGGGATGAGTGGGGTGAGCGTTGGTTCTCCGGGCTTGCCGACCTGGAACGGAGAAATTGACTATATTATAATAAGTGTACCCCTGAAGGAGTATTTATCAAAGCACATCATAACGATTGTTTAGCACATCACATCCAATCATCATATAATCGTATCCATCATTATCATCATCACCATCATCATTATCAACGTCATCATCATCATCATCATCATCATCATCATCATCACCTTTTGAGTGAATCTTCCCCTAGGTACGAGAACGCCTCCAAACTTTGTCTCGACAACGATAACTCCTTCTTCTGGTGCAGGGTACGAAACCAGAACCGTTCCGTCGTGGTTGTCCTGAACGGTCACCGGGAGTTCCGTGGCCGGGTATCCTGGCTGACCGGCCTTGGTGACCTTGCAGGTGACGTTACCGAGACCGGCAGTGTTCGGCTTTTGTACCGTGAAGGAGAAAGTCTGGTTCGGAGCCACGCTCGGTGGTATGTTGTCTGAGGTTGTTGTGGAGAGAAGGAGATGTTGCAATTATATTGTCATAGTAATTTAAGTAGTTATTTAGTATTAGTTATACTATGTTATAGTTGTATGTGCAGGCCATTTTATTAATAAACTTCGTGAATATTCATAAAATGATAGATAAATAAAAATAAATAAATAAAATAAATAAATAAATAAATAAATAAATAAATAAATAAATAAATAAATAAATAAATAAATAAATAAATAAATAAATAAATAAATAAATAAATAAATAAATAAATAAATAAATAAATAAATAAATAAATAAATAAATAAATAAACAAATAAATAAATAAAATAAATAAATAAATTAATTAATTATTATTTCCATGCCTGGTAAAACGACTTTTTCCGGGTTTCCGGTTGGCACGGCGGTCACCCTGATCGGAGAGTTTGGAACTTCCTGATCTGCAACCTTGACGTGTACTTGATGAGGTCCTGCATCCTCAGGTGTGTAGCTCACCTGACTCACTCCAGGTGCTACAGGTGTGACTGTGGGCTTGACGACCTTACCTTGAGGAGTCTGATGGAACGATATCGATGAATGTCATTAAATTTCATTTATTACATATTGTGAATAATGTCTTCCACGTCATAAACATAACTTCACACCCTTTCTATCATCATCGACGTCGTCGTCGTCATCTTCATCATCATTTGCATCGCTATCATCATATCCTACCTTGACTTCCACATCAACAGGCAGTGGAGTCGGAGCGGCCGACCTGGTATCGACGGTGAAGTTGACGGGGATGCTGGCAGGCACCTGTGGTCGGACACCGTCCCCTGTCAACACGACCTTCGTCAGATCCGTGGATGGCTTGGATACGGTGTTGAACGGGCTGAAAACAACAGGTGTATGTGAATTACAGGTGATTCCGAAGAGGTAAGTGTTAGTGTTGTGCAGTACTACTGAACGAATGAACAGATGAATGAATGAATGGATGAATGAATGAACGGATGAATGCCATTAAATCCTCGCTTTGAAAATGCAAAGAACATGTTTGATGACAAGACATAGTTGATGTCAGCAAAATGACGAATATTCTGTCAATATTTTATTAAATAAATTACATTAAAATCGTGTTAATTCATCACAAAATCAAAATTAATTACCAAAAATTTAATTCCCTAGTTAAATATAACAAGGAAATATTGCAAGCATCTTGAAATTATTTTAAAATATTATTCTATTGTTAGCTGCCGAAGCTAATTAACATCAGCCAATCACCTTCCAGGCACAGGTCTTCCACCGTAAAGAACGTCAATCCTGATTGGTCCCTCGTTGTGAGGTTCATATTCAACGTCGAATGTTCCACTGGGGTTCTTGTTGATCTTGACAGGCAGTCTCAGTCCTGAAGTCGTTAAAAATAAATAATCATTAAAAATAAATAAATAAAAATAATAATAATAATAATCATAATAATAATAATAATAATAATCATAATATCATTCATGGTGATTACAATCATAATTATAATCATCATCATCATCATCAGAAACCTAGCTTAATACTCGAGTTCGAGTATCTTAAGCAACAAGTCAAGGTGTGAGTCAACAATGAGGTCAATAGGTCATGAAGTCGTACCTGTATTGAGGTCGTTAACAACGACTTCTAAAGGCGCCTCTCCTGCCTGATTGGTGACGACGCTAAAGACAGCTTTTTGGCCCTGCTTCACCCCCTGTGGGTTGAGTCCCGGTCCAAAGCATTTGACCCTGTCAGGATAGAAAGGCTTGATTGGCTCGCCAATAGGAACGATGAATGGGCTTCCTGCAAATACAACGTTTTAAAAACATCAGTTGAATTTCGAGTAATTTTTAATGAAGGCTTAGAATCGGAAATAATTATGCTAATTATGCTATTTATATTAATTATGCTAATTATGCTATTAACCAAATTAGCACTGAATAAACTCAGTAAAAGGCCAAATGCTACGACTACCAACTACGATGCAGCAACATCGCCTTCATTTAAAGCGTTTATCGTCATCACGTCATCGTCGTCATCATCATCATCATCATCATCATCAATATTAGCATTACCGCACTACAATCATCATCAAATTATAATCTACACAGGACAATATCATCTCACCTGGAACTGGTTGATCGGCAAAGGTGACTCCGATCTCGTAATCGCCTGGAGTCTCAGGCAGGTACTCCACGGACAGGGTTCCATCCTGGTTGTCCACGCAGTCCACCTGTGGCTCGGTCGGACCGACCACGGACAGACCGACGCCCCCGACGCCGGCACCTCTCGTGTTGATGACGAACTTCTGTGGCTTGTTCGGCTCGCCTCTTTCGATGCCTTCATGAATAATTGATTAGGAGATTTGAAATTTAAATGGCATTTGTCATGGACTGTCGATTGTGATCAGATGAATGAGCGAAACAGTGATGATGATGATGATGATGTTGATGATGATGATGATGATGATGTTGACGATAGCGATGAAGACGATGCATCTACCTGGTCCGTAAACCTTGACCTTGGACGGGTCGCATCCTGGAGTGACGTTCGTCGAGAACGGACTTCCGGGCACCCTCAGTCCGTCGTAGGTGACGTCGATCTTCGTAGGTCCTGAGAGGTCGATAAATAATTCATGAGATTATAATTTATTCACGGTCTCACGACGGCACAAGCCATAGACATGCTGGTGCCAATAGCCAGTCCCAACGCTCTTATTAAATAATATACATGATTAACATAACATTAATATTAATGAAAATGCTAATGACCTTCTTCGAATGGCGTGTACAGGCAGGTGTAGGTATCGTCGTCGTTCTTCTTAACAATTGCTTCCGTCAAAGTGCCAGATGGATTGGTCAAGATGACCTTGACATTTCCAACGCCCTTGGGCTGCACGGTGGCTGTGTCGACTGTGAACTCAGTAACGGAATCGAGGAAAACGCCTGGAAAAATCGTACGAGTTTGGATAATTATCGGAATAAATCGAATTAATAATAATATTATTACATATCACGTTCAATAAAATGTATTTATAAATATATTAACATTACTACCTTTATATTATTATTATTATTATTATTATTATTATACAAAGTAAATAAATAAGTTAATAATAATTCGAACCTTGTGGCTCCACCCCTGGTCCGTAGGTTCTCACCCTGCTGACGTCGACCAAAATTTCTGGGTTGATTTGGGCCTTGAAGGGCGAGTGGGGTACTGGCTTGTCGTCGAAGGTGATGTTGATTGTGTACTCACCTGGTTCGTTTGGCAGGTACCTGAGGGTATCGAAACATTGGATGATGTTTTTCAAAATCCAATTGAAAAGAATGACCACAGTTACGATGACAATAATAATAATAATAATAATAATAATAATAATAAAGAAGTTATTCTGTTAAGTAACTGTAGTTCATTTAAAAGATCACTCTTTATATCCAACGGACCAGGGTTGGAGCCACAAGGTTTGAATATATAATGTAATAATAATAATAATAATAGTAATAATAATAATAATAATAATAATAGAAATAAATGCATTGATAAATACATGTACGTACATATCCAGCTTAAAGATATGACGAGAGTTGATTTGCTAACCAAAATGAATATGCTAATGCAATGCCTCGGTTATGATAATGATGTTGGCTTAATTAATCACCTGACGTCAAAGACTCCGTTGCCCTTATCGAAGCATTCGATCTTGGCCTCCGTGGGTCCGTCGATGGTCAGCCCGAGGTTACCCGGACCAGCGGCACTGGTGTCGATGGTGAAGTCGCACGGTTTGTTCGTCGTTCCACCGTGGAGACCCGCTCCGTAGACCTTGACCTAGGGATGGTTGGTAGAAATTATTGATCGTTATCGATCGATTTGCAGTTTAATTTATTCATTTTTCTTTACATTTGTTCATCGTACGACAATTATGAATAAAAATTTCACTGTGTATAATTGACATTGTTTAGTTTTTCCATGCGTTAGATCTACGTATAACTTTAGCTTCTGTTTATTTGTTAATTATCGTTAATTATCCTAAATATAAGGTCCTAAAATTTCGTGCTATCCAACTTTGCCGTATGGAACAATTCCATGACTACCAACCTTTGATGCGTCGACGACGTCAACTGGAGTGAACGTCAGAGAGGCGGGAACTGCTTCTACATTGAAGGGACTTCCCTCGACTGGTACATTAGCAACTTTGACGACAATTTTGTGAGGTCCTGGCTCTACAGCAGTGACTTGACCCAAATAACCGTCTGGCTTGTCATAGACAGGAGACGACAAAACGTTTCCGTGTGGTCCGACCAAATCTACCGTAGCAGGGCCTTGTTTGGGTCCGGCAAGCTGGATGTTGATTGGCTCGGGCTTTCCGACAGTAAGAACTGTGATTCGACGACGTTCAGATTATAATCACAAGTAAACAAACTAAGCAGATATTGTTGTTTATAACCACCTACATAAATATAGAATTAATCAAGCATTTAATAACAATTATAATAAATTAATTTTAAATATAAATTATAGCCTCATTTTTTAATGAATAAATACCCATTAGAACGCCAAGACCTACCTTTAGGCACATCTGAAACCTTGGCAGGTGTCGTGGTCTTTGGCTCGACTGTGGTCTTAAAAGGACTTCCAGGCACAGGCTGACCAGCAACTGTAACGTGAGAAAGTACAACCCCAGTGTCTTGTGGAGTGAAGTCGACCTTGTACGTTCCATCCTTGTTGTCTGTCTTTTGGACGGGAACAGGTGAACCGTCGGGCTTCACAACGGTGACAACTGGTTGGGGAACTGTAATGGTGTGATGCATATTAAAACTCGATAAGAAGAGTTTATAGTTCACAGAAGCTACGTTGATCAACGATGGTTTAAATGGACACTCGTTGGTGTATAGGCAGTCTGAAATCAATATTTATATACGCTGAGATATTTCAATTCAGTCCAAGCAAAAATGCACAGCAACCTCACATGCATTTCCTGGAAAGAACCCAAAATTTCGCTTATAAGAAGAAATTATGAATGATGCCTTCTAGATATGATATCATGACATAAAGCTATAATCAAACAATCGTTGATCATAAAAGTCAAAGTATTTCATGCTTTCGATGCAGTTTATACTGATCAATTGGGTTCAATCATCGCATCCAATCATTGGACAAATGAAATGATCCAAAAAAAAACAGTGCAGTCAAAACAAAGACCAAAACTTTAAGATTTTAAGAGAAACTCAAAGTAGTTGAATTTGTTAATTGTTAACAATAAACACATCCACAGCCTTTGTTGTTAAAGTGTCAAGACCTGCTTTAGAAAGCCATTGTTGACAACATTGTTGAATGCATTTTTCAACTCGTATCAACTAAAGTCAACTTCACTTCTCAAACGTCCACAGAGCGAAGCTCATATTCACTCCTTGTAAAACTGATGCAGCAAATTCACCCCACTTCAAAATCGCGCAAAGCATGCCAAGCTCCATGCTTTTCTCAGGCTGCTCACCGGGTCCAGCTTCCCTTGCATCTATTACAAAGTGGGTTGGTTTGGCCGGCTCTACCGGCTGCTCGAGGGCAGGCCCGTAGGCCTTGACTTTACTGACATCGGGATGACCCTGTTGTGGCGTGGCAGTCGAAGGCTGGAAAGCCGGGCTTTCCTGAGCCACTGGTACAAATTGGAAAGAAGAGGGAACATCGGGTACAACCTCAGGTAAGGGTTGTATTCTGAAGGGGCTTTTAGGCACGGGCTGACCGGCATAAAGTACTTTGGCGGTCAGAGGTTCGTTTGGTGGAGTGAAATCAACTTGATAGGTTCCCGCTAGATCGTCGGATACTAGAGGCTCGACGACTTTACCGTTATCAGTGACAAGCTCAACGTACGGCTTATCTGATATAAAATGAAAAAAAAATTCCGACCAATTAGACTGAGCCATCTCTCGTTCTATATCTCAAAAGTTAATCTTTTATGAGGATTATCTAGTGTTAAACTCAACGTCTGGCAGACCTGGTCCTGCCTCTTTGCAGTCGACGACAAAATGAGTTGGTACGTTTGGCTTGACTGGTGCTTCGACGGCAGGTCCGTGAACTTTGACATTCTCTGCTCCTCCACTGCCAACCACCTTCACGTGGAAGGGGTTGTGGGGCACAGGTTTTCCATCGAATTCTACGTTTGCAGTCAGATTGCCAGTGCCTTCAGGCGTGAATTCGGTACGATAAGTACCGTCCTTGTTATCAATTATCTGAGGTGAGATTGTCACGTTGCCTTCGCATGCGAAGTTTATGTTAACGGGACCTGATGAATTGGAGAGAAATACTCGGTCAACTATTGTTCCGTAATAATAAATTGCTAGCAATGTCAACTAAAATTATCGACTCAAATGATCAATAAAGTCGCCGGTTCAAAACGCCTTCAAAACAGACAAGAAGGAGTTAAAAGTGAATCGAGATCTTAAAAATTCAAAATATCTAAAATTCTGAAAAATAAAGTTTGAAGAAAAAACAGAATCCAGCACACTCACCAAACACGATATCAAAAATCACACATTTTTTTGGATTAAATTTTAAATTAAAAAGCAAATTAAACAAATTAGTTTTTTTTATTTTTAAATGTTAAAGCACAAAATTAAAACAACCTTCAACATTCGCAACATCCGACCTTGAGTGGCAACCATTTACGGAGTTCATATCAGCATTTCATAGCATGCAGTTCGAGTTTAAAAAAGCAATTTATAATAATTTCAGACCGATAAGCAAGTCTTACGCAGTCACAAATTCGCTGTGCATTCAAAGTCATTTGAATAAGCCTGGGTTTAGCGGCCTCTACACTTTAACCGGACGATCGCTAAGGTCGAATGCTTGAAGTGCGGTAAATCCAAGCTTACAACCGGTTCTATTTTAGGCATAAACGAGCCCAGCTATGACTTTAACTGGCAATATATTATAGCATTTACTTTTCTGCACGGGCCTGCATTACGTAATAAGAGTTGATAGCAGTAGCACATTCGATGTTAAAATACCTCACACGCACGGCAACCTTCGTAGTTAAATAGAAATCTTGCCATGCCAAGCAGAGTTGCTTGATGAAATATAGTTGGTTGTTGCACGGTTTTGCAAGAATTTCTTCTTATTGTTGTTGTTGTTGGGTTTATGCTTGTGTACGTGTGTGTTCGTGCTTATGCAATTCGTATGATGCATGGATGCATGGAATGCATGGAATACATGGATGAACGTTAAAGCAATTTAGCCATTCCAGAAACGCCATTCCACTCTTGTAATCATCCTATCTTACCAGGACCGGATTCTCGCGTATCAACAACGAAATGGGTTGGATGACCCGAAGACACAGGGGACTCGAGAGCAGGTCCATAGACCTTAACTTTAGTGACATCGGGTTCTTGGCCAGGCCTAGTACCCCGAGATGGTTGGTCATAGGGTTTAGTGTCTGCTCCTTCAGGAGAGACGGGAACAGCCTCAAAGTGTGGAGGTTCAGAAGAAGTGTCAAATGGTAACGGTTGGACCGATATTTTGAAAGGGCTGCTCGGAACGGGTTGGTTATTAAGAAGGACGGTTGCTTCTAAGGGTTTGTCGGGTACAAAATCTACTTTATAAGTTCCATCGTGGTTGTCTTGGACCACTGGTTTTGATTCTTTATTATCGGCGTCTTTCAGAACAACATCCACAAACCCTGTAAGTTTGTGTACTTCTAAATGTAAGAAACTAAAATTCTTGCTTGCAAAGAAAATCACTTCGCCAAATTAATTTACGATGTTAACCCGGTTGAAGCGTGGTTTCATAAGAAGCACAGAAATTAAATAATGTAAAATATATATTAAATTTTTACAATATTCCAGTTAAATCATCTCAAAGAATAAAAAAAAATGACAATTATTAATATTATTTAAATAAATACAAGAAATGAAGCACAAACCTGGCCCTGATTCCTTGGTGTCAACAACAAAATAAGTGGGTTCCTGTGACTTGACTGGTTTCTCGACAGCAGGTCCGTAAACTTTCACCTTTGAAACGTCGGGGCCAGTGCCAGGTTCGACAGAAACCCTGAAGGGGCTTTTGGGTACTTGTTGACCTGCAAACTTAACCTGACCCGTGATTGGCTGGACTGCCGTCGGTACAAAGTCAGCCTTGTAAACACCGTGGGCAACTTCGGTGACGTTGGGTTTGACTGGAGTTCCACTGTCAGTGGTTAGGACTACCTCTGGGTATCCTGTATTAGTTATGTTTGTTTGAAATATGAAAATATTTCACACATTTATAATTTATTTAGAAATGTTTGTAAGAGAATTATCTAGAAAAGAATTATCTATCTTCTTTTCTTTTTCAAAATTCGTGTTTCATATTTTGCGATACTGCTTGTTTAGTTCCACCAAAACCTCATTTTGTAAAGAGAGCAAGTGAAGTCAATATGAAATATAGACTCAATTACATATAAAGGACCAATTTCACTGAGTTCTAAATGAATAATTCTACTTAACGGATAATAATAATAATAATAATAATAATAATAATAATAATAATAATAATAATAATAAATTTTAGCTCACGAACTAATATACTTTGACCAACCAGGTCCCGCCTCCTTGGCATCAACGAGGAAGAAAGTAGGCTGGTTGGCTTTGACTGGTCCTTCAACTGCAGGTCCGCTCAGCTTGACCTTTGTGGCATCGCCTCCAGGGGTCAACTCAACAGGGATTTTGAATGGACTCTTTGGCACTTGTTGACCGGCAAATTTCACCTGACCAATGATTGGCTGGGGAACCAAAGGCACAAAGTCGGCCTTAAAGGTTCCATCTTTATTGTCTGTAACAGTAGGCTTGAGGGGTGTGCCACCTTCCACGTTAAGTTCAACCACTGGATGACCTGAATAGAAATTTAAAGGTCTTTATTTGCACTCATAAATAACGGAGTTAACGGTTGTGATTTTGATAAAAAAAAATTTGATAAATAATGTGAAATTGTACAAAATGTTCTTATAAGTTTCTGATAATCAATTCACCTCCTGGTCCAGCTTCTTTGGCATCGACGACAAAGTAGGTGGGTTCGTTAGACTTCACAGGTCCTTCAACAGCTGGTCCGTAAAGTTTGACCTTGGAAGCGTCCGGTTTCTTACCAGTACCGGGCTCGACGGGTATCTGGAGAGGACTCTTGGGCACCTGTTGACCGGCATACTTAACTTCGGCCGTGATGGGCACGACTGCTTCGGGTACAAAGTCGGCCACATAAGTTCCGTCGTGGTTATCGATAAGTTGAACTGGCAGAGGAGCTCCACTTTGAGGGGTCAGCTTGACCTCGGGCTGGTCTAAGGGGACAATGGAAGCAATTTATTGATGGAAAAACATAAATTTTTTTTGCTGGCTAAAAGTGATTTTAATTAAATCTAAAGAAATTGAAGATCTACCTGGTCCAGCCTCCTTGGCATCGACCACAAAGTAAGTGGGTTCTTGAGCTTTGACGGGTCCTTCTACAGCCGGTCCACTCAACTTCACCTTTGAAGGATTAACACCACCTGCAAGAACCGTCACTTTGAAGGGACTCTTTGGTACTTGTTTGCCTGAGTATTTCACTTGGACGGTAAGAGGCCTGACTGCTACTGGCACGAACTCGACGGTGTAGGTACCGTCCTTGTTATCAGTAACGGTTGGTGTTACCAAAGAGCCGTCGTCAAAAGCGATAACAACTTCAGGATATCCTAAACATTATTCAAATGTTTCCTTTGAGTTTGTACAACCTCGTTTAAAATTAATTTCCATGATTTCCAATAACTGTTCAATTCTTAACCTGGTCCTGCTTCTTTGGCGTCGACGACAAAGTAGGTCGGCTGGTTGGACTTCACTGGACCCTCGGTTGCTGGTCCGTAAAGCTTCACCTTCGAGGCATCACTTTCATCCAACGGTTCGACTGCAATCTTGAACGGACTCTTTGGAACCTCCTGATCGGCAAATTTGACGTGAGCCGTGATCGGGTGGACGTGAACAGGTACGAAGTCGGCCTTGAAAGTTCCGTCTTTGTTGTCCGTGACGGTTGCCTTCAAAGGAGCACCGCTTTCGGGTAGAAGGGTCACCTCGGGCACACCTGAAACAAGTAGAATTATGAAATAAACTTTAAGATAAATTTATTCAAGAGTTTAATCTATGTAGTGTTGATAAATCTTTTCTAGCAGCTCCATCTTGCGATTATTCATTAAATCGTTAAAACACGTTATCAGTTCACCTCCTGGTCCGGCTTCTTTGGCATCGACGATAAAGTAGGTGGGTTTGTTGGACTTCACAGGTCCTTCAACAGCCGGTCCATAAAGTTTGACTTTTGAAGCGTCCGGTTTCTTACCAGTACTTGGCTCGACGGGTATCTGCAGAGGGCTCTTGGGCACCTGTTGACCGGCATACTTAACCTCGGCCGTGATGGGCACGACTGCTTCGGGTACAAAGTCGGCGAGGTAGGTACCATCGTGATTATCCTTGACTTTCACAGGAACTGGAGCACCATTGGCTGCTGTGAGCTTCACTTCGGGTTTTTCAGGTCCAGCCTCTTTGGCATCGACAACGAAATACGTTGGTTCTTGAGCTTTGACGGGTCCTTCGACAGCTGGACCGCTCAACTTCACCTTGGAAGCGTCACTCACTCCGGGTTCAACTGGGATCTTGAATGGACTCTTGGGTACTTGGGTGCCAGCATACTTCACCTGAGCCGTGATTGGTTTGACAACGACAGGTACAAATTCGACCTTGTAAGTTCCGTCGTGGTTGTCGGTCAGCTTGGGTTTGACGAGAGAACCATCGTCAACAGTGAGTGCAACTTCGGGAAATCCTGAAACCATTTATAGAATACTTTTTTTAAATTGCAGAATCTTATAATCTGGATAATATATTTAAATAGATCTTATTATGAACTTATTATGCGAGTTTATTAAATTTACCACGACTTTAATATTTAATATTAGAATAATCTCTTTCTCTTACCTGGTCCAGCTTCTTTGGCATCAACAACAAAGTATGTTGGTTGATTGGACTTAACAGGTCCTTCAACAGCAGGTCCAAAGACCTTGACCTTTGAGGCATCTGTTGGCTTAGTTGGTTCAACTTGTATTTTAAACGGACTCTTGGGAACTTGTTTTTCGGCAAACTTTACTTGACCTGGAATAAATTCAAGGTCAGAGCATTTAATTAATAATTAATTAATTAATTGAATTATTTAATTTAACTTTAATTAATTATTAATCTGTAGAAATAAACTTATTTAAGCCTTTAAAGCAGAAACGAGGAACCAATTAGAAATCGACACTGACCTACGATGGGCTTAGGTGCAAGGGGCACGAAATCAGCTTTGAATGTTCCATCCTTGTTGTCAGTGACTGTGGCCTTGAGTGGAGCTGCATTCTCAGGGAATAAGGAAACCTCGGGTTGTCCTAGGGTTGTTCAATAAGAGATTAGAATCATATTGTAGTTCAACAACTATTACAAACATGTGAAAATTTATAGAAGATAAATTGAAAATTATAATAAAAAATAATAAAAATTGAAATGGATTACATAACAACTCGTAAGGATGCCTTTTAAATAAGTAAACACATGATTACCTGGTCCAGCCTCTTTGGCATCGATGACAAAGTAAGTTGGTTCGTTCGACTTCACGGGACCTTCAACTGCCGGTCCGTACAGCTTCACTTTCGATGGCTCGGGTTGTTTGCCTGTGCCTTCTTCAACGGGTATCTTGAAGGGACTCTTTGGTACCTCTTGTCCGGCAAACTTCACGTCGGCAGTTATAGGAACAACGGCTTCGGGGGTGAAAGCGGCCACAAATGTTCCGTCATTGTTGTCGGTGACTTTAACAGGCACTGGGGATCCGTTATCGGCTGTCAGCGCAACAACAGGTTGACCTAGGAATTAAATTAAAAAAGAAATGTTAATTAATTAACTCACATATTTGGACAATTTGGATAGTGAAACTATGAAAATACAATGTCTGACCTGGTCCAGCTTCCTTGGCATCGACAACAAAGTAGGTCGGTTCCTGTGATTTCACTGGTCCTTCAACAGCTGGTCCACTCAGCTTTACCTTCGAGGCATCTCCCACTCCTGGTTCAACTGGAATCTTGAATGGACTCTTGGGCACTTGACATCCAGCGTACTTCACCTGAGCGGTGATTGGTTTGACAACGACAGGCACAAACTCGGCCTTATAAGTTCCGTCGTGGTTGTCGGTCACTGTAGGCTTGACGAGAGATCCATCCTCGGGGGTAAGAATGACTTCAGGGTGACCTGAGAAGGAAATTGCATTGAATATTTTTGTGACCTGAGAAGGAAATTGCATTGAATATTTTTGTAAGGCTAAACTCCTAAGACCTCAAAATATTAGTTATTAAATTATTAGTTGCGATTTAAACTAAATTACTGAATATAGAATCGAATTATTAAAGATTACAAATAGAGCAGTCAACCTGGGCCGGCTTCCTTGGCGTCGATAACAAAATATGTTGGCTGGTTAGCTTTCACTGGCCCTTCAGTTGCTGGACCGTAGAGATGAACTTTGGAGCTATCACATTGGGTTGTTTTCTCTACAGGGATCTTCAGAGGACTCTTGGGAACGTGCTGGCCAGCAAACAATACCCTTGCTGTTATTGGCTGAACCAAGTTTGGCACAAAGTCGACTTTGTATGTTCCGTCTTTGTTGTCAGTGACAGTTGGTTTGAGAGGAGTTCCACTTTCGTAGGTCAAGGTAATTTCAGGGTGACCTAGATTAAACGAATTTGTTGCGATTTAATTTTTTTTTAGATTTATTTTTAATAAAGTCAAATCGGCTTAAAAATATAAATAATTCTCTACAACTTTATTCTTTCGGAAAGTTTGAACAAAATCGTTTGAGAAACTTACCAGGCCCGGCTTCCTTGGTATCGACGACAAAGTATGTTGGTTCACAACATTTGACAGGTCCTTCGACGGCTGGTCCAAGAAGTTTGACTTTAGAAGCGTCTGGTTTTCTACCTGTAGAAGGCTCAACGGCAATCTTGAGTGGACTTTGAGGAACCGGTTTATCGGCAAATGTGACGTTGGCCGTGATGGGCACGACTGCTTCTGGAACGAATTCCACCACGTGGGTTCCGTCGTTGTTGTCCTTGACTTTAGCAGGGACAGGAACTCCATTGTCAGCCACAAGTTTGACTTCTGGTTTGCCTAAAAATTTATTTAAAATAACTATTTAGACCTAAGAATAAACAAACACCATTTTCAATGAAACTTTCAGAAATGAAATATTTTTGGCCCTTAAGCGGTTCGGCTACAGTGTCGTGTTTAATCTTATTTGTGGATTGCCCTCCTTTGGGCAGATCGATTTGAGGAAGCCATTTTGAATGTTTTTATTTAGTAATATAATAACATTGCTAATTAACATTGCATTAAAATTATTAATTAACATTGCATTATTACTATTACAACTACAATTTTTAAAATCGTAAAACATCTGAAACTTAAACGTTTCATTACCAAGGATATTCAACATTTATACTTTAATATTAAATTACGGCACCAAAGTTCATAAAAGTTAACTTACCGGGTCCAGCCTCTTTGGCATCGACAACAAAATGTGTTGGTTCCTCGGCCTTCACTGGACCTTCGACTGCAGGTCCACTCAACTTGACTTTAGAAGCATCGGTCACTCCAGGTTCGACTGGGATCTTGAAAGGACTCTTTGGCACTTGCTCGTCGGCAAATTTGACCTGAGCCGTGATCGGTTGAACAGCAACCGGAACGAATTCTGCCTTGAAGGTCTTGTCCTTGTTGTCGGTGACTTGAGGCTTGACAGGGGTTCCATCCTCTGTGGCCAAAGTTATTTCTGGCTCTCCTGAAATCGGTTTGGAAAAGATTTAAACTTGACATCGAGTACATTTCTGTACATGCTAACTGTTTCTATCTGGTTCAAATCTACTGTGTTTTTTTGTTATGAATAAATTAATGTTAAATTAGTCTTTATAAGCCAATCACCTGGTCCTGCCTCTTTAGCATCAACCACGAAATACGTGGGTTGGCTTGATTTCACCGGGCCTTCAGTAGCCGGTCCGTAGAGCTTGACCTTCGATGGTTCAACGACGGGTCCGGTTTCTACAGTCACCTTAAAGGGACTCTTGGGCACGTGCTGATTTGCCAGTTTAACTTGGGCGATGATTGGCTTGACTTCTCTTGGAACGAAGTCCACTTTGTACGTTCCGTCTTTGTTGTCCACGACGTGGGCCTTGACTGGTTTGTTATCCTCCGTGGCCAATGCGACTTCTGGTTTAGCTGCATTGGAAAGCAAATGAAAAGATTATTTAATTATTACTTAAACAATGAACAATTACAATTATTATCGACAAGATTAAGAACCTTTGGCTTACGAGCAATTAATAAACATCAATTAAATATGCAGCGATATGTATAAAGACGTCATTAGAAGTATATATATAGTATATATAGTATATTAGAAGTATATATGTAATATATATATATACAGTAAAATATTTCTTAATTAAAAAAAAACAACGATCAAACAAGCAATTTAGTCAACCTGGCCCTGCCTCCTTGGCGTCGATGTTGAAGAACGTCGGCAGATTCGACTTGACCGGTCCCTCAACTGCTGGTCCGCTGAGCTTCACCTTGGAAGCGTCGACGGTTCCCGGTCTCACGTCGATTTTGAAAGGACTCTTGGGCACAGGTTGATTGGCGAACGTGACCTGGGCAAAGATTGGCTTCAGGCCAACAGGAACGAAGTCCACTTTGAAGGTCTGGTCCTTGTTGTCGACGACTGTCGGCTTGATGGGGGTACCGTCTTCCGATTTCAAGTCTACGACTGGCTCTCCTGAGTGATCAATGATGAATATTGTAAGTATTTTCTATTTTCTGGAAGATATGCAAACTAAAGAGATAGAACGCGTTACAAATCTACATCTATTGCATATTATTATATAAGTATTGAAACTTATTGAAATTATATTCTATTCAAAACATTTACGTGTAAAGAAAAACTATAATTTCTGTTTCACTCTATTTTCTCTTGTCTAACGCTATTACAAAATGTGTAAGTGGTCATCGTGACCCTTCATTTTGCTTAGAAAAATAAATAAAAATAAAAATAATTTCTTCAAAAATACATCTCCACGTTTGCTTTTAAATGTACGAAAAACAATGTTAAATTCTAATAATTTAAATTTGAGAAATACCTGGTCCGGCTTCCTTGCAGTCTACGACGAAATAGGTTGGCACCTTCTCGAAAACGGGTTCTTCAACCGCTGGGCCATAAACCTTAACGGCGGATGGATTGACTGGTCCTCCGACCACTGTAATCAAGAACGGACTCTTGGGTACGGGCTGATTGGCAAAGGATACTTGAGCGAGGAGCGGAGAAGGTTTTTCAGGCACGAATTCGACCTTGAAGGTTCCGTCCTTGTTATCGTGTTGCTGGAATGGCTTCGGAGCGCCATTTTCATCCACCAACAGAACAGTCGGTTGGCCTGAGTTTAGTTCAAAGTTGCTCGTAGTTGTTGAATATTTAAAGACATACCATATTTAGTATTTACTAGTGCTAATGGTAACGAGTAGCACTTATTCCACCTCCGTCAAATCCATGTTCCACTGCTTACCTGGTCCGGCTTCTTTGCAGTCAACGACGAAGTAGGTCGGCACTTTTGGAGCTACCGGGTGTTCCACGGCCGGTCCGTAAACTTTGACCTTACTGGCCAAACTGATGACGATCTTGAAAGGACTTTGTGGCACCGGCTGAGCGGCAAAGGTTACTTCGGCTGTGATGGGAACATTTGAGACCGGGGTAAGTTCGGTGGTGTAAGTTCCGTCCTTGTTGTCCTTGACATTGAATGGCACGGGGACCTTGTTTTCATCGGTCAGAGTAACTTTCGGTTCACCTTCAAGCAATTATTTAATTGAATAATTTAATTGAATAATTTAATTGAATAATTTAATTGAATAATTTAATTGAATAATTTAATTGAATAATTTAATTGAATAATTTAATTGAATAATTTAATTGAATAATTTAATTGAATAATTTAATTGAATAATTTAATTGAATAATTTAATTGAATAATTTAATTGAATAATTTAATTGAATAATTTAATTGAATAATTTAATTGAATAATTTAATTGAATAATTTAATTGAATAATTTAATTGAATAATTTAATTGAATAATTTAATTGAATAATTTAATTGAATAATTTAATTGAATAATTTAATTGAATAATTTAATTGAATAATTTAATTGAATAATTTAATTGAATAATTTAATTGAATAATTTAATTGAATAATTTAATTGAATTATTTAATTGAATAATTTAATTGAATAATTTAATTGAATAATTTAATAAACTAAGTTTAAATGACGACGTGCATAGATTTAGGCAAAGTTAGCAAATTACAAATTCTTGTCTACCTGGTCCTGCTTCTTTGCAGTCGACGTTAAAGTAAGTTGGCTCCTTTGGCGCAACCGGTCCCTCAAAAGCGGGTCCGGAGAGTTTGACCTTCGATGGGTTGGTCAGGCCTCCGAGGACGCTGATCTTGAAGGGACTCTTTGGCACAGGCTGGTCGGCAAAGAGGACGTTGGCAGTCAGAGGAACTGATTCTGGTATGAAGTCAACCGTGAAGGTTCCATCCTTCTTGTCATTCAGAGTGAATGGCACATTGACGCCGTTATCGTCGACGAGAGAAACCTTTGGCACTCCTGAGAAAAATAAATAAAAATAATAAATTCCATTGAAATTGCTCTTACAAAATAACTTATAATTGATAAATAACAAACATTTTAAGGATTCCATTTTGTAAATTAATGTTGCTAATGACGCCAAACCTGGTCCAACTTCTTTGCAATCGACAACAAAATGAGTCGGGATCTTAGGAGCAACCGGTCCTTCCACTGCTGGTCCGTAGACCTTGACCTTTGAAACGTCGACGAAGATGATGACCTTGTAAGGGCTCTTGGGTGCCGCTTGACCCAGGAAGTTGACGTAAGCGATGATGGGACTGAAGGATTCAGGAACGAATTCAACAGTGAAAGTTCCGTCTTTGTTGTCGGTGAACTTTGGTTGGACTGGTCTTCCATCCTCAGTGGCAAGGTTGAAGTCGGGAATGCCTGCGTAGCAGTTGGTTAAAGTGTCGTTAAATACAAATAAAAATTATGAAACTACATTCGACCCGTGTGCAAAAAATGATTTTATTTTACAGTTAACAGTTGTTTTATCTGTGATGTGTACTTATTTACTTATGTTTACTTATTTAGATGGATTTCTCGTTAATACAATGCAATTTTGAAATTAAATGATTTTTAAATTCTTTTTTTTTTGCTAACATTTAAGAAAAAGCAAAGACTTTAAAAATTTCTAATTATAAAAGTAGACATTATATACATTATTATTATTATATATATATTAATATTTATAACTACTTTTAGCATTCTCTAGTTTTTAATATAATATTATATATAATATTATAATTATTACACATAATATAATATATCTTATTATCTCATTCACCTGGTCCTGCTTCCTTGCAATCGATGACAAAGTAAGTAGGCTGCCTAATCGGGACAGGTCTTTCAAGGGCTGGACCGTAAACTTTGACCTTCGAGACGTCAGTTCTCATTTGGACCGTTATCTTGTATGGGCTCTTGGGCACCGATTGACCTGCAAACGTCACGGTAGCAGTGGACGTTCCGGGAGTGAGTGGCGTGAATTCAATTCTGTGGGTCTTGTCCTTTTGATTGAGTACATTGAACGGTATCGGTACTCCCTTCTCGTCGACCAACTTGACTTGCGGTTCTCCTGGTCCTGCTTCCTTGTAGTCGACGATGAAGTAGGTGACTTCGTTCACAAAGACCGGTTGTTCGACGGCAGGCCCGTAAACCTTGACGTTGAATGGATTGGCGGCTTCGGCCGTCACCTAAAGGATGAAAAGGTAGCTTTGAATGTTTGTCAGAAGTTCAAATGTCTTAAATCGATTGTAATCAAATGGCTTTTCAAATGTCTGTCAATTCATATCTTGTGATGTTCACAAGTGAATATTTCGCGATAGGTCTGATTGATTTATTGACCATCGAAATCGAATTCACCTTGAATGGACTCTTGGCAACTGGCAGATCGGCAAAGAACACTTCCACTTTGTAAGGTCCAGGTTCAGTGGGAATGAACTTGCACGTCGTTGTAACTCCGGGCTTCTCGTCCAGGCGGACTGGCACGGATTTTCCAGTCGGGCTGGTAATGACGACCTTCACCTTTCCAGGTCCTGCACCTGCGGTAACTACTTCGAAGGTCACTTCCTTGTTGACTGGGACGACTGAAACGGACACGTTGTTATAATATAATATAATATAATATAATATAATATAATATAATATAATATAATATAATATAATATAATATAATATAATATAATATAATATAATATAATATAATATAATATAATATAATATAATATAATATAATATAATATAATATAATATAATATAATATAATATAATATAATATAATATAATATAATATAATATAATATAATATAATATAATATAATATAATATAATATAATTACAAAGGGAACATAATATCCGTACATTCAGGCAGGTCCTTGACAAAGACTTGACTAATGTTGACAGCAGCCTGTGCAGTAATCCTGAAGGGTGACTTTGGAACAGGGGAGCTTGCAAACTGTACGTTGGCGTTGTAAAGGCCTGCCACGGGGGCGGTGAACTCGACTTTGTAGGTTCTGTCGTTCTGGTCGACCAGCTTGGTCTGGACGCTTCCTCCTTTCTCTCCAATGAGGACCACACGTGGTTCGCCTGCAAAGAAGATTCAAGAGCATGTAAACAAACAAAAATTACTATCATTATTTCAAAGTAAAAATGTGAGACTATTTTAATATATTTAATTTTTAAAACATTTTAATAGCGAGTCCATTGTTTTTATAAATGTTAATAATCCGGTTTATGTTTTATGATACCTGGTCCAGCTTCCTTGCAATCCACAATGAAGTAGCTCAATTCGTTCACGTTTATGGGACCTTCCAAGGCTGGTCCGTAGACCTTGACCTTGCTAGCATCTGGGCCACCGAGGACGTTTATGGCGAAGGGGCTCCTGGGTACAGGCTGTCCTGAGAATGTCACGTGACTCGTGTAAACACCCGAGACCATGGCAGTAAACTCAACCCTGTAGGTGCGATCTCTGAGATCCTTCAGCTGGAAGTTCAAGGGCTGCCCTTTGTCATTGGTCAGAGTCACTTTCGGCTCTCCTGTCATTGGCAGATGATTATGATTAATATTCATGATTTTCATGATTTTTAAATTAATTATTTGAAAATTAAATTTGGAATTGTAGGATTTATTCATGAATTCATTCATATTTATTTATTCATAAATCCTTACCAGGTCCTGCCTCTTTGCAGTCGATGATGTAATAAGTCAAAATCTTTGCTTGTACTGGCTTCTCAATGGCTGGCCCGTAGACCTTCACTTTTCCAGCACCGACTCCAGCATCTTTGACATTGACCTAGATTGACCACAGAACAGCAATAGTTTAAATTTAAAAGAATAATAGAGTAAATAAGAAAAAAAAAACGATTGCGTAATTCAAAAAGACAATAATATAAATAAAAAAAAACATCAATATCAACATCAGTATCAATCAATATCTTGAAAGTTCCGCTCCGACAACCTCTCAACCTACGACACTATTTTGGAAACAAATATGGATTTGTGAAGATTCGAAAAATTAATATTCAATACTATTATTATTGACATTATGTGATGTTAACTATACGTGATGTTATGCTTAAAACTACGGGTGACTTACCAAGAAAGGACTCTTTGGTACTTGTTTACTGCCGTAGACGATGGTGACCGTGTGCCTCACTGCCTTGAGGGGCAAGTACTTGCAAGACCAGGTCAAGTTCTTGTTGTCAACGACTTTAACTTCGACTGTCTTGTTTTCCACATCGGTTACCGTGACAGCCAGGGGCGCCGGGCCAGCCTTGGTACAGCCCTCAACAGTAAACTCTGCCCACTTGTTAACCATATTTCCTTCCTTTTCCAGGCCAGGTCCGTAAGCGGTGACCTATGGAAAAGATGGTGCATTGAATGGTTTGAACGAAACAATTGAATGAAGTCATCTCGGGAATCGGTCAGAAATTGTTCAAAAGCTCGTAACTCTTAACAGGTCATCTTAACTTATTCAAGCCAATTTATTATCCACAGGCTGAGCATTCAATAAATGACCCTGACCTTTGATGAGTCAACGGGAGCAGCGGCGGCTTGACCCGGGGCTGGCTTTGGAGCGAGGGGTACCTCACCGACGGGTTTGATGTCAACGATGTAAGGCGACTTTGGAATGTCATCGTTGTTGCTGAGAATCCTGACGGCATATTCTCCAGGTACTGTGGGCAGGTAACTGACGTACATTTCCGTCTGTTGAGGGTTCTTTGTCACGTCGATCTTTGCCTGAGATGGTCCTTCGATCTTGAAGCCTTTATCATTAATAGAGAAACATGATTAGTCTCTTATTAAACAATAGATTAATAATCAATAGTTGATTAATTATTCACCCTTCTAATTATGCTAATGAGATGCACATCATGATGACGAGATAATCAAGGGATATATTTTCAGCATTAACGGCTTATTGAGTAGATAATCAATTTTGTCACAACATCACAAATTCCGCCTAGACATAATCATTACCTATCGGTCCTTCCCCATTGGGTTGGACTGTAAACTTGGCAGGCTGATTGACGACTCCGGACTCGAGGCCAGGACCGAATGCCACGACCTTGCTGGTCTTGAGGGGACCAACGTCGACCTTGAAAGGACTCTTGGGGATCTGTTGACCGGCAAAAGTCACGTTGACGATGTGAAGACCGGGCTTGGTGGGTTTGTACACTGCTTCGTAAGTGTCATCGTCCAATTTCTTGAGGGTCGTTTGAACCGGGGTTCCACCGGGGCCCATGACCATGGCCCTGGGTTCAGCATTTCCGGCGTTCTCGGTGTGGATCTTGAAGTCGGCGAGGTCGCCCAAACGGACTCCTTTTGGTTGGATGCCTCTGCCGCTCGCCCAGCATTTCTTGGCGTCAATGGCTGGTTGTTTAAGAGAAGATCATTGATTTCATTGCTACTCAGTACTAAAGAAATTCCTTTTGTTAAGCAACATATTGGAATATGTACTGGAGTTGTGTTCGTTAGGAAATAATAATTTCATTCGTGCTTTATTAACCATTTATTTATTTATTTATTTATTGTATTAATTTACTTATTAATAATTTTATTTATGCTCTATTATCTAAATATTTTTTTAATTTATTTGCTAGAATTTTAAAAAAATCCAGATTTAATTTATTTATGTTTAATTAAAAATTAATTAAAGACATTGATTTAAATCTTGGAAAAGCAATAATGAGTTGCATTTCAAAACTCACGGATCTGAGCCGGTGGCACACCTGGCTTAGCTGGAAAAGATGGATTTAAAGACTCAATATTTGGAAAGTTATGGATACTTAAACGCTATCATAACTATCACTATCATCATCGTAATTATTTTTTTTATTATAACCGAATTCATCGTATTGGTTTTAATCGTGACGATGATGATGATGATGATGATGATGACGATCATTACCTGCAGGGGCTGGACCTTGACCTGGAGCCTGAGGTTCCGCAACCTCGCCTGGAGCTAAAGGTTTTCCAGGCATGGGTTCTTCAAGTAAATAATAAGCAATTATAATAATGATGGTGGTGTTGACGGTGACAATGGCATTAGCTATACCGGCCATGTCCTACTCACTCAGTTGTTGCTGAGGCTGCTCTGCAACTGGGGCTGTGGAGCCTGGAACTGCTTTCAAAGCTGAAAGGATTTAAAAGTGAATTTAAGTTAAATCCACGACAGTGATGTTCTAAATTGATTTTAATGACTCTAAAGTTAAAATAAATTGTGTCATCGTAAATAAATAAATAAATAAAATCATTTTATTCGAGTTGTTAATTTAAAATAGAGAATCAGTTGCACAAAACTTACGAGTAGCCAAAGAGTTAGCAGCAGCGTCTCCTACAAAGTAAATATTTTTAAGTAAATATTTTAATTGAAGCATCAATTCATTTTTAATTATTACTTATTTTTTATTAACAATTTAAAAATTATGTCATCTTTTACCAGACTGAACTTAGGAACATCGAATACCGGAAATTTACAGGAAAAGAATTTTCGTAACGAAGTACTTTTTTTTAAATTATTAAACAAGCATTTTGTTTTTACTTGGACCACAGGCGAGCGGCTTTCCAGGAAGTCCTGAAAGTAAATTGAGACAAAGACATTAAAACAAGTAAAAGCATAATTTATTTATTTTTTGTGGAATAGAAAATAAATAATTTCTTTTAAAAAAATATCAGCAAAATTATCAGACTCTTACTTGAGGCATCGACTGGTGGACCACCCTCTGCAGAGAATTTGAATAGTTTTTATTCAATGGTAATTTTAATAACAATAAATTAATAACTAACAATTATATTTATAATATAATGAAATATTCAACATCATCAAAATACTTATCCCAGAGCATTTACTTTTAAATTTAACAAGCACATCCCTGTTCTAAAAATAACCATCTCTTATATATCCATTACCTCCTCCAACTCCGACTGGATAAGGACTCTTAGGAATCGGAAGTCCAGCAAAGTTGACGTTGACGGAGTGAAGGCCTGGAACTTCTGCCGTGTACTCGACGTACCAAACGTCATCAGACTTCTTGGTGACCGTGGCCTTCAGGGGCCTGCCCTGGGGATCGAAAACACCCACATCCACCACGCCGACTCCTGCTCCTATAGTTGAAGTTATTATTATGAATAAGTGAGATATTTAATAAGTAATTAGATTTGCAATTGGATCATCTTAGAAGGATGTCTGCTCTTTAAGAACAGTTTACTTATAATATTTGAGTAAGTTAGGTAATTAGATATGCAAGTAGATCAAGTTTAGTGACTAATTATAGCTTTCATGTCATATTTGTTTAAACAATTTTAAATGATTAACTTTTATTATTTTATGGTTAATTTATATCATTTAATTTTATATTTTAATATTTAATAATACCACTAAATGGATATAATATCAATAAACAAATGTATTGCCCATTTACACTTGATCGCATACCTTTAGTAATAACATCGAAATACGTCTTCCTGTTGACCAGAACTCCGGACTTCTCCACTCCGGGACCTTGGGCGATGACCTTGCTGGGGTCACCGGCCTTGGCCTTTGGCGCGACGTTGACCAGATAAGGCTGCTTGGTGCTCGGTTGCCCGGCGAACTTGATTGAAACGGTGTACGGGCCGTCAGTGCTCGGTGTGTAGACGCAGTTGTACGACTGGGTTCTATCGTTGTTTGGCAGTAACTCCACCTGAGAGTATTGTTTATTATTAATCAGTTCTTATTATTATTAATATTATTATTATTATAATTATTATTATTATTATAATTATTATTATTATAATTATTATTATTAGACTAGTAGTAGTAATAGTAGTTTTATATTAACAAGAGCTTTGCAATTGTTAAAAAAAAAATTCACTTTTTCTGGCTTTCCTTTCGGATCAAGGGCAATCACTTCAAGGTCACCTTTGCCTGCGTTGGCAGTTTCAACGATGAACCTGGCTGGTGCCCCAACCACGTTTCCTTGGGGTTCAATTCCTGATGATGCCAATAAATACTTTATTAGTTATTATAATAATAACTGAATTATAAATCAAATGCAATAAAATAATACATCCGCATATTAACAATCACATGAAATTATTGATATATTATTAGAAATTAATTTCATTATTTTTATTATTATTAATAAATACTTTAAAAATATAATAACAACATATAATATCAATTGTTATTATATGAAATGCCACTGACCAGGCCCGTAAGCCCTAATCCTCTGGGCATTGGGCTTCTGCTGAACAGGTGCACCTGACTTGATCTTGGCGCTTGGGAAACGAGACAAGTAGGTCATCATACTGAGTTCATCCACTTTGGGATTGCACATTTCGTCTGGTTTTATGACCTGGAAGTTGTAATGTTATTAATTATAGTCTATAATTAATCTATTATTGCTGTTGTTACAAATTATTATTCATACTAACATTGCATGCAATATAATAATAATAATAATTTTATAATGCAATATTAATAATAATAATATTATTATTATTATTACTATTATTATTATTATTATAATTATATTATATTGTAATGATATTATAATATGATTGTTAACATGGCTGAAGAATTGTGGAGAATGCTTTGCAATTGGTAGCAGATGCTGCTGAAAGTAATTTATCAAATTTCTCTTGCTGGATTGCTACAAGACGCATTCCAAGGATTCACTGAACACCACAACACAACAAGACCAGCAGCTCGAGACTGCCTCAGCAGAACGAGGCCAACAATGCAAGACAGGCACGAGACCAGTACGAGACCAGCACGAGACCAGCAACAGTAGCAGTTAGTCCCTTTTTCATTTTGAACATCACCAATGTACTTCAACATCGTTACCATGTTTCTAACTTTGAACAAACTCAACAAATGCAAATGATTCTCACAGTGGAATAAAATATTTCATCTGAATCCAATAATATTAATAAAATTATTATATTTTTTATATTATTTTTGTTTTTTATCGGTTAATTGTGTCTATATGAATTAATATTCAGTTGTTAATTCTGTGATATAGATTAACATTAAACTTGATTATAAATCACTTGGATCCATAGCTTTGCTTCGTGTTTCATTGATGACCAAATTTTCAAAAGTTAAAGTTTAGTTCACCACGGGCCACCATCAACAAACCAATCCGCCCCTAAACGAAGCGTAGGCATGTGGAAAAGATGCACTACATGCCTTCCGAGCCATTAGAAATCCCCTTTCATGTTTGGTTCTCGTGTTACCACGTGTTACGCCTGTCGGCAATCTTCGATATCGCTTGATTACAACTGCTGAAGAATCTCTTCCAGCATCGATTTGCATTGCGAGCTCTGCTGAGAGCTCCTCGTGAGAGCAGAGATTGCAAAGTGAGCAGATTGCCTTGGAATGCTCGACTGGCAAGGATCTTCGAGTAATGAATTGCCTCTTTGCTGGATTGCTGCCTTCTTGGCGTAGAGTTTTCCTAGTAAAGGATTGCTCTCAGCTGTTCCATGATTTTCCACTGATATGTTTGTGCTTAGATTTATTTCTCGTATGGCCTCCCCTTAGTACAACACAAAGGTCTACGAATGAATAATTGTTTCGACCTTTGGATAAGATTTATGATGGTTTTAAAGTCAAGTTTTTGGGTCTGAGTTGGTCTCGAGTTATTTGAACTTTGTTTTGTCTCAAATTGTCCTGGATTTTGTGATATTCTCTGAAATTTGTTCTTTATGTTCACGTAGGTGGTATTAATATCGCGAATGTATCTAAAGCTGGAATTTTGCCGGGAATTTGAGCATGCCCGTGGTATTTCTTAGAAATTTTACAAATTCATTCTGATCAAATTCCTGATATGTAGCGGTATTCAATCCTTTACAAGATTAATCTGATGATCGCATGCTTGAGATTAGCGGCTTAATTGAAAGAAATACTATTTGTAATCATCATCATTGTATTGTATTCATAATGTTTTCATCATCACCTGAGGAACATCGAGAAACTTTTCTGCCAGATCCATGGCGTCCTTGGCATTTTGCACCTTGTTGGCGGGGCTCAGATTCGGCCAATCGGGGAACAAACCTAAAATAAAAAAAAAACTCATGAAATGAAAAATATTAAATAATGTAAATTGTTTCATAATTTATTGGGAATAAATAATATTTTAATAATATTTGAATTAAAATCATATTAAATTTCATTCAATTGAAAATAAAGTAATCGAATGTAATTATTCAATACACAAGTAAATCATTAATATTGTTTTTCTTGAATTTTAATATTATTATTATTATTATTAGTATTTATCAACATTATTAAAATCTTAAGCAGAATAACTTTCAAGTCTTATCTGAACAAATCCCAAAATGATTTTAATTTCCTAATTTCTACCTGTCTGCTCATGAAGATACAAAAAAATCTCACCTGGAGCCACAGCGTCGACAAGAGCGGCTATGGCCGTTCCGTCGTTCCAGTCGCTGGTGAAGTTGGTGATGTTTTTCTCCGGAATCTTGTTTTGAATCCAGGCCAACAACCTGGTTTGGAATAGAACGATGACCAATTGAAGAATCGTGACGTCACTTCGATTCTAGGTCAGTAAATTAATATTTTTTTCTCTCTGATGACGATTAGAACCTTCTCAGAGTATCAGATATCATTGGAATGATCGTCTGACGTGATAAAGTATCTATTGGAGCTGATAAGAGTAGTTTCAGTTTTTTCTCTTGTTTATCTCTTGCCCATCGTGATGAGCGAAAGATTCATATTTTTTTTTTTAAATTATAGCTGGTATACTAAAATATCTAAAAGTACATTTAAGTAATCCATTCCTGTAGCATAGCGGTCTAACACATTATCGTGATTTATGGCAAACACATTTTAGCTTTATTTTATGTGTGCAATTATCTACAAAAAAAGGATTTAAAATATTCATAAACAGAATATGCTAGGCAGCCATTACGCATGTGAGAGTCACACCTGATGGTACAAAAATAAACAACTGTGAGGTCACAACAATCACAGGGTCGTGGTTCCACCCACCTCTGCTTAGGGGTCTGGTCCTTGCCAAAGCCACCCTCGTCTTCCCAGGTTGGCATGGTGATGGAGTAATGCAGAATGAGGGTCCACACGAGACCCATGATGAGTTTCAACTTCTGATCGACAATGTCGGAACTGTCTGTTGTTGTTGTGTTGGGGTTAATAATATTATTAGAGATAGTACAGGTATTTGTACTATTATTTAGTGTATATTACTTTGTTTATAAGAAATATTATTTTCAATTAGTCCATTGATAACTTATTATAATAAATTCCATTGTTATTATAAATTCCATTGTTATTATAATTTTATTATTCCAAAAGGATTAATTTATTATAAAAACAATTTAAAACCATCTAAAGCAATTGTCCGTCTGTAAATGATTGCAAATGGCTTACCTATGTTGACCAACTTGATTCCTTCCTTTTCTTCCAAGAACTTGAGTGACATGGTGACATTCTCGAACTTCTGCGTCCTGAAGCTTGGTCTCTTGTTGAACTTGGCGAACTTCTTTCCAGACAGGGCCTCGATGAGGGCAATGAGTTTGAGACCGTCCGAGAAATCCTTCTCCATGTCCAAGATCTGCATCTTCGTGTGCTTCAGGTGCTCGTTGGCCCACCTGTAATGGCGTGGAAAGGAGACATTACGAATAGCTTTCTTATAGCAAATGACATCTGGCGACGAGAATTTTAATTAAATTTTAGAATGTTATTTGGTAAAATTTTGATGATGATGTTACATGGTATCCATTTATAGTTAGTACAAGTATCTTAACTTACGGGAGATGTTAAGTTTGGTTTTAGCTGTTATTCAATGAAATTAACTCCATTATGTCATTGCCATCCATTGAACTCATTTTGACTTTTATTAAAAATAATTCATTGAATGTTAGAAAAGTTATTTCCCCCCTAGAAGTGAGCGCTACATCACTACATTGCTCCATTCTAAGCAGCAAGCAAAAATAATTTGTTAACGAAGCAATTTAAGCTATTCACAACTGACTACAAAAATGTTCAAAGTGAATAAACACTGCCAGGTTTACCTGATACAATTTATCATTATTCACCAGATATTAATGTAAATTAATTAATTAATATTTATAAACAGATGTGTTTATTATTGTTATATTTATTATAAATATTTATAAATATTAATTAACCTGGTGAAGGTATTCTTCTGGATGACCTTCCACATGGCACTATCTGCCAACTCCCTTTCGGCCTCCATTTCTTCATCGTATTCTTCATTACCCGCCATGTTGTAGGTATTAATTCAGCGTCTAAATAGAAACAATTCTAACATGAATACTATTGATATTATATTGATTAAAAATAATTCTGATAAATTTTTGATATTGACGAGGTCGTAAATACAATAAAAAGAGTGAAATATAATGGAAAATTGCAAAAATCGTCTTTCAATTTCATATTAATTTATTTTTAAACGTTTGCCAACAATTGCTTGTAATTGTTCTTTTTTCATGTTTAATTAGGTAAACATTGTTTCTTAAAAGTGGATTGGTCAATCAACCATTTGTGTAGCTCGCCAATTCACGGCCAATTCACAGTTGCACAACTCTCTAAGAATGCGTCAGACGTGTTGAATTGAACGCTCCATTTCTTAAATGCAATCTTTTGGAATGTAATTGAACGGAAATCCTTTCTTAGTCCTAAAGGATTTAAGATGGGCGGTAGGGAGAGCCCTTGTGGTTGTTTAAACGTAGTTTTATCTTACTTTTGTTTATTCAAATATTGTTTCAAAATTCCTCAAAAAACTGATAAAAACGGTTAAATAAAAGTTTACAGAATATTCTTAACTAATTGTTTCTCAATAAAATCTCATGTATTACTCCATTAATACGTTTAAACAGTTTTAGAAAATATTTTGGTCTCGATATTTATAATTTTTAACAATTATTAATTTCAATATAAATATCAAAATGTTATTCTATAAGCGATGATGATTATGCCCTAAGATGGTGATGATGGGATGATATTTACTATAAGGCGATAAAGCGTCCGTTAAGTTCAAAGGTTAAAGCAATAGAAAAACATGGAAGCGAATTTCATAGGTCCATTTAGAGAGCCCTCCAAGAACATGGCAGGAGTCGAACTGATTCAACTCAACAAAGTATATAATGGAGATACTATCTTTTCCTTAGATTCTTACGTGAATGTATGTAGCCAGGAGTGTATGGCCAGCTTTATATTTCATTTTAATTTATTTATTTAATTGTTTACTAATTTGAGATAATGCAACCGATAAGCTACCCTTGAGACTATCAAATCGGAGAAATAAGATCAAGAGACATTTTCAACTTAAATTTCAGAGATTTAAGATCAGAGAAAATCTTTTTTTACATGTAAAACATCTAAGTCCAAACTTGAACTCCTCACCTGTAGCTTCACAAATCACCTGTCAAAAGGTACTAATTCCTCTCTCGCAAAAAGCAAAACTTTTTTTTCCAATCGTCTTCCAACAAATTAAGAAAAATCCAGCAGCAGAGAGAAAGTTGCGAAACGTTCGCCAGGCAAGCTAAGGGCGTTTCCGATGGAAACAGCCAAAGAGGAGAAGA
The DNA here is from genome assembly GCA_034509925.1 of Hirudinaria manillensis. Lineage (NCBI taxonomy): Eukaryota > Metazoa > Annelida > Clitellata > Hirudinida > Hirudinidae > Hirudinaria > Hirudinaria manillensis. The sequence goes on along the minus strand of CM067532.1, from coordinate 1,481,558 downwards.
ACAGCCTTTTCCGGGAAGACCCGATCTGGATTTGGAACGAGCGAGCGGCAGATATTTATGCTGGAAAGAGGCTTGCATAGGCGGTGGAATGCAAGGAAGGATGGATGGAGCAGAGGTCCGCTTATGCTGTTCTCGCAAGTTCTCTGGAACTAGCTATTGGAAGGGATGAATGGATGGATGGAGGGAAGCTGGGATGGATGAATGAATGGATGGATGGATGGACGGACGGACGGACGGATGGACTGATAGATCCATAGGTAGATGGTCAGATAAATGGAATAAGTAAAGGTAATACTAAAAGGTGAATAAATGAATGGAACAAATGAGATCTGTGAGGTGTTGGAATAGACTTATTCATCTTACAATCATTCACTCCCACTGATAGTTCGATAGTCCAGTTGTTTGTACTGATGGTAATGACGCTGATGATGACGACCGCAGCGATATGGATTAAATTAAACTATTTAATGACATTTCTGTAACCGTACATGCAAATGTTACTTTTCTATCAGTCTTTATTTACTTATTTACCTGTTTGGTTGTTTAGCTTCCCCTTGGATGCACCAAACAGTTGCACATGTATGTAATGCATTCAGTTTTTAATTCATTCTCTACTCATCCACTCTGCAACAACACCTGCCATTCACCTGGGCTTAATTATCTTCTGCATTAATTCACTTATTCGTAATAGTCCAACTTATCTCTGGCCTATTATGGAGCTGCTCGTAATGATTATGATAACGTTATTACGTGCTTCAAAGCTTATGTAAAGGATCGCTGTCTTCTTCACAATTGATCAGTATTACTGATGTTAATACAAATTAATATTTGAAAACAATAAATTAATATGCCGTGATTAATTGATATAATATTCATGTAACTATTGTACTAATATTATTTTTATTTATTAATTTTCTATATCGTGAGTGAAATTATTTAATGAAATAATTAAAATCGCACTTTCTTATTTGTTGCATTTATTGTCATAATCATCATCATCATCATCATCATGGCTATCAAAATAAACATAAACAGTCTGGCTTCTCAAAAAAAACCTTCGGGTGTCGATGCAGGTTCTGATAACCTGGGTGGGACCTGATCCACTCACCCTCTCGAGACTACTCTTTTCCTATCTCTCTCTCTCTCCCTTCTCTCTCTCTCCCCTTGCCTCACTACCTCAACTATCTGAGCCTCCATTTTCATCATCTGTCTTCCTACCTTATCAAAACAATTCGTTGATTTTTGTCCAGGAATTCGGAATTTTAATCACATCTCTTTCTTTTCGTGTTTTCTGACTTTTCTGTCCTTCCATCCATCCGGTCATTCATTCATTCATTCGTTTGTTCATTCATCAGTCTGTCCATCCACCCTAAGTTCTGATTGATCATCAGCAGTTGCTTGTTTTCTGAAATTTATAACTTTTCTGCAATTATAAATCTCATATCTCACAAATCATATTATCGTATAATGATTATGATGATGATTGTCAGCAACAAAAAGTTATTGCACCACGTTTCTTCGTGATTGGCCGGTATCATCATCATCATCATGACCTTCTGCCAAGGAGCCTCCCAAGTGCCTGAGTAGACCAACCTCAGACTTCATTGAATAGCATCCCCTCATTTCTTCACGATCTCATCTGACTATCATTTTATACATATTCCCCTCACAAGCCATTCATCTCTCTCTTTCTCAGCATCGTCGATTTATGCATATAGATTCAGTTGCATACATAAGTTTGATTAACATAATTGTTCATTCAATGTTTATTATTTATATAAAATAAATCAGGAATCCCATTTAATTAATCGGATAATCAATCAATCACGGTAAACGTATTATTAAATACTTAATTGCCGTAGAATCTCCTGGAACGCATCGTTGTTCGGATGAATGAACGAACGAACGAATAAATGAATGACTTTGGATTGATTAAGTTAATAAACCAATAATGAATGAATAATTAAATTGTTTAATCAAAACTTATTATATTTTACAATCACAGTTCTGAGTAGTTTCTGTTGTCCAGCCTTTGAATGAGCTACAACCTCCTGTTAACCAACCCGTCATTAACCAACATCTACTTTCCAATACAGGTACTTGGCCTTGCATTGATTGATTGACTGACTGATTGATTGATTGATCGAACCACTCATAACAAATGCGTCCATCACGCTACAACATGACAACAATTTACGAGAACAACAACAACAGCAGCAATAAAAAAAATGTATTCCCAATAAATACAAAAAAGCAGCCGACAAATCATTAACTTCAAATCAATTTGCACGTTGTTTCCCTTTTTCGTGTCCTTAAAAAATCCGGCCCGAGTTTACCAATTAGATCTTTTTTTTATGTTTATATCGATGATGAACTGACAGAAATGAAAACGAAAGAATAAAACAATATTTTCCTTTGATTTTTAAATGACAAAAACTGAACACAGCTCAGCAAAAAAAAAACATCCACCCCTCAGAATCTCCCGAATCAGTCAGACAGACAGACTCTACTCTGCACAGAAACAGCTGAGTCGGGAATTTCTTCCTTCGTCTGCTGCTGATGTAACCTCAAAAGGTAAGCCAAATTCATCCCTCAATCCATCCGTCCATCCATTCATCCATCTTTTTTCCCCTTTTTCTATAACAACAGGCTTCCTAGTTGTTGCCGATGCTGCTCGGGTTCAGTAGGCAGCAGCCAAAAGTTAGAAATAGCTCGAGTAGCAGCCGATCAAACTAAGAAGGGCCTGATATATTTAGCAGAGATTGAGTCTGTCTTATCGTCCGATTGAAAAATGGGGAGAGGAGAGGGAACGGAAGATGGACGCTTGGATGTGAGCTCGTGTTGTGTGTTTGCATTTGTGTCCGTGTGGGGTCCACAACGTGTGTGTGCGATTGGAGGTTGTCCCGTTCTTCCAGGTGCAGCTCAATATCGGTGTATGGCGATTAATAATAAAAAAAAAAGACTACGCTTATTGTGGTTGAAGGAGAGACGGGATTAAAAAAATGCACTTCTGTTAATAACAACATTAACGATAATAACAATAACAACATTGAACTTTGTTATTATTTAATTCGTAATATATTTGATTATAAAATCATCGCATTGATAATAGAGTGTAATAATTAATCGGCTAAGAACATATTAGCTTAAGTCTTGGCAAGCGAGCCGGCAGATACCTGTAGCGTCTTATCAACAACCTAAATACTTTTTATGATGCAACAGCAACAATCAGCCACAACATTTGTTGCTCGACCTCAGACAATTCATTCCAGCCGTGTATCAATTCCAAAGATAGGATTTGTTGAACTGGCATGTTGAAATGTTCCATCTTCATTTAACTCATGAAATATTATTGTTATTTTATAGTATCTTTATTAAAGACTTTTCTTAACAGCTCTTAGATTCTCTGGGAGCCTGAGTGTCTGAAGTTAACAGCCATTGCCGATCAGTGCTAAAGTTTACGATGACGATGATGATGTAAGTGAGGACAACGTCAACGACGATGATCTATGATTAAGAATAAGTTGTATCTTTGATAAATGCCCGGGTGAATAAGGGCCACGACACGCGGGGCCCCTTAAAAGGGGTGGTGGTTGATGGCGAATAGAGATTGGGAATTATGGAGCTGTTTAAATCGACTCAACCTGATTCATTGCAATCAAATTCATCTAAGAAAATGGGTAAAACGGCCAATTGAATGAGGAAAAAACTCACAGACAGTTGCCTAAAAATATTTAGACAGGAGTTTTTAAGTGGCGAGGTGGTTCGCTTTTCAGGAATGAGAAAAAAATTGATCTTCTCATTTCTGGAGTTTTCGAGCTCTCTTTTATCATTATCTCTACGTTCCGACTATTCCCCTTTGCAATGGCTTCCGAAACATTACAGTGCTGACGTGGTAACAAAAGGTTTAAATATCATAAAACCAATTGCTTAACTAAGTATTTGAAAACGAAAGAAATGAAAAAAAAATTTAAACCATGTGCAGGTTTTAACGCCAATAATTTGTAATACCAACCTGACCAAAAATCCAATCTTCTAGTATGCACATCGTCCAGTGGCCACAGCATCCTGAAGCCCTTGAGATGCCCATTCATGTTTCTAATTGCCTACAACCGGTTTGATGTAATGTATTGTTCCACCTTTCCTATTCATCCAGAATTTCTATGAAAAGAATGCTCCTTTTCCATTATCCGCTTGGGTAATTCAATCCAGACATTCCTGGGTTCAAACTCAGCTAGACTAACCCTCATTTCAAGTAAATTTATAAACAAACAAAACACGTGTTTATATCAAATGTTGGTAAAGATAATAAATTATTCAATTATGAATACTATAAAAATTAGCTAGTGTAGATCAACAGTGTTAGTCATTGTTATAAAAATGAATAAATTTCATTGAAAAAATCATTATCAATAATTTTACTTTTACTGAAAAATATCCTAACAATAAATGACCTTGAGGAAATGCCAAAACTCTCCTGTTAGGACTGGCTACTGTTGTGGCTGAGTCTTCATAACAAATATTCAGGGCCAAAACACGAAAAGAATATTATCTTAAATACTAAGAACAGTACACAAAATAATCGTTCGACATAGAAGTCACGCACGTCCTATCGTCTGCCTCGAGACGATTCGGTGCACTGTCGTCTGCGTAGGGATGTGCTGTCAAAAGAAACTTTACGACGCAAACCTTTTTTTTATTCTTATAAGAGAGTTTTTTTAACAATAAATACTTAATAAAATAATATTTAAAGTTTTTTCTTTTAGTTTCAGCTTCAAAATTGTATATTTATCAAGCTTTACAAACGCTCACAAAATGCTTGGTTCCGCTAACGTATTAATGCTATAGGCGCGTTTTATTTTTAGCTCTAATAAAATAAGCAAAATACCCAGTTATCCTCGCGCTGAAAATAATGATGACTCTCACCAGAATTTGCTAGTTATTTTTCACTATACAAGTTTCTTACCTAAACTGAAAATATCGCTATCGAACCCACCACTTCATGTTGTTACCTCAAAAATTCTGCATTTACCATTGTTACGCTAGAACACACCATCCAGTATTAAGAAATATGCCCGGCACTCATTGAAGTAATTTACCCCTCCAATCATTCCATTCTTCGGACGGGCTCACGGACCGAGGGAAATCCCGAAAGAGCATAATGGGTTGCATCCGAAACGCTAGACTTCAGACATTCCTGTCCACTCACAGCAAAACAAACAGCTCCTAACCACCTCAGCTCTGCCATACCATAGACCAAGAACATTAAGCATCACGTCTTTATAAAAACAACAGAATCGAACCAATTATTCGAATAGAACCGTCGGTTTATGCTCAACAAACATCGGACATTGAATTGATTTCAATTGAAAATAAAAACGCAACGTCTCAACGGTCGACCAGTCACAAAACGAATCAAAAAGAGTTTACTTTTCAGGGGGAGATGCAAGGATCGTCGAACGAATGAAAAGAACGCCATACGACCCGCACCGACCAACTCTTCAGAATTTCTTTTCATCAAATTTATAATATTTCCGCTCATACAAACACGACGCCTAGTTTTACAAAATCACTTTACACAGCCAAGACGGCCAAGCCGCCAACAGTGTCAACAATGGCAGCCCGCAAACAACCGGACCTCGCCAGAGGGGGCCACGAACTCTCGTGCCTGGAGCACAAGAGACACGGAGAAGGATCAAGAGGGACGCATGGCCGATCGCAACTGGCTAAGAGTCTCAGAACCAAAGAAAGAAAAAACGATTTATTCAAAAGGAAATAATTTTTGCCAATTCTGAAAAAGTCTCCCGCCGCGTCAAAGTCCCTGCACGAGGAAAACGTAGTGGAGCCGTACGAGAAACGAGTTCGGAAACTCCGACTTCCGCTACATCTGGACCTGCTCGTCCGTCGTCATGGCGACCATCGCGTGCTCTTGCCCCGTCGCGTCCACCCGGTCCTGTTGACCGAGCTCTGCCAGTTGCTGTTGTTGCAGCAGCAGCTGCTGTTCTGGATCGAGCTGCGATTGGTCCATCTCGACCAGTTGTTGCTGTTGTAGGAGGAGTTGCTGTTGGAGCATCTGCTGCTGCTCTGGGGTGAGTTGAGACTGGTCGATCTCCGTGACCTGCTGTTGCTGCTGGAGTAAGGACAACATCGACGGATCGTAGTAGGCCTGGACCACACTACCATCCTCCAACTGGACGAGCCCGAGAGTGCGACCGGCTCCCGCTTCTAGGGTCCCGTCTGCGTCGACCTGAAAATGAAGAGATTCTTATCGTCCGATTCAAATACCATATTATGGCCTGCAGTACTAAATATAAAGTGGTTTAGAACGACGTGAAATCAATTCTGAGATCAAAACCATCGAGATGGTATTATGCATGCAAATAGCTTCAATGCCACATCTGGCAAGACTGGTTTAATACTTAAGGTTACCAACCTGCATCACCGTAATTCCTCCCGACTGTTGAGGATCGAGATTGTAGGCCGCCAGCTGTTCTGTGGTGAGGCTTGCAGTGGACACCATGACTCCATCCATGCCCTCTTCGTCTTGAAGCTCGGCTTGTTGTTGCTGCAAAACGTGGCGGCAGAATTTGAATGTTAAGACAAGTAGACAGAAAAGGATACAATGTCAAAGAATAAGATAGGAGAAAGTTTTTAAGCTATCGACTGTTCCTGCCAGCTTTTTGGGAGCACACATTTTCAATGATGACAACGAATTAACTCACGATCAACTGATGATGCTGATCCTCGTAGACCCCCGTCACGGCTGGAACCACCGAGACCGCGCCGCCGGCACCCAAGCCTAGCCCGGCCGTTGTCGCGGCGACGGTTGCCACGGACGACGCTTGCTTCATTTCCATCTGTTCCTGCTGCTCCTGTTGTCCGTCCGACTCCTTGGAGAGGACGGTGATGACGATGGAACATTTCTGGAGGAGGTCCTTCATTCTTTTCAAGTGCTGAATAAAGACGTTTGATGTAAATTATATAATATTATTAAGGCACATAAAAAAAGAATAACAATTGAAAGAAAAAGACAGTTATTTTAATTTTGAATATTGATGATGGGTGTTGCCAAACAATTTAAACGAAAAGATATACCAATAAACAATAGATAATAAGTAATACTAGTAAAAATAAATAATAAACAGAAAGAAGTCAAAACGATGGAAGGTATTATCAATCCCACAAAATGGCAGACTGTCTGACCTGCTGGATCCATATCCTGTTCTGAACGGATTCTGCGAGGAGAACTTCGTCTGTTTTATCTTTTCCGTGGATCTTTCTGTAAGTCACCTGAAGAAGGTGGAATTAGGATTGTCATGACGACTATGATGACAACCATGATCATTATGACCATGACAGTAACATCTCAATACAATATAGCTGTATCTTGGTTAAGCACAATAACAAATCGATAATTCATCTGAACTTAACTCATCCAGAGTAATCTCATTAACATGACGTTGCATCAAAATAATTAATCAATAGGTGACAGACTTACCTCATCTTGGCAGTCTGTGAAGAGGAGGTACTTGAAATGTCTCAAGGCATGGTAGGTTACGATCAGCTCCACAGAGGGCTCTCCAATGAGGTAACTCTGGATGAGGTAAGTTATCACTTTTTTAGCAGTTATTTGGCAGAACATAAGTAATTATTATTGCCATTGATAGACGATAAAGATTGATAACCATTAAAATGTTAGGAAATAAACTTGAAGTACATTCATTGCACTCACGTGCACATAAATAAAAAACAAATACATTAGTTGCTAGCTGGTGCAGGAATATGGGTCAATAATGAATATGCAATTATTATTATTACTATTATTATTATTACTATTATTATTATTATTACTATTATAAATCATTCAAAAGTATGCTCTTTACCCTTCCACTGAGAACCTCTTCCCAGCAAACCTCTCGATGAGACACATCCTTTACCCATGAGAATTGAATACATTTCGTTAATTGTACGTTAATGGCAACGTCAGTGGGCAAAGGACGTGCAAGATACAAATATTCATAATGGGACTTGTATTTATACAATCCACACACTATGGAATGTGTATGTATACAATCCACACAATATACGATTATATGGTTTTAGTATATAACGACATGGTGTTACGATATAATCGAGTAAAGGTAAAGGAGTTCGAACCTCTCCCCCCGTTATGTCGACCTCCTTCTTGACCTCCAACGTGTCGACGTCGTAAACGGGGCCGCACAGCGTGATCAGCCTCGTCGCAGTGATGCTCTCGTCGCCAGTCGCCTGGTTTTCGAATGTTAAAGCATCAGAAAAGTTTGCCATTTCAATGCCTACCACAAACAGCAATCGATGACAACAAGCCAGCTCGAGCTCAAGCAAGCACAAGCAAAATATAGAGTGTAGAACACCAACTCTCATTTCAGAATCATAAAAGACTTCAAAGCACTGGATGTAATCCAGGCGTAATCTACTTTCATGGCATTGGATGCAGTCATTAAAAAAAGCAGCATGTTTAGCAACCACAAACATTTAATCAGATTATAATCAGGTAACGATTTTCTACCTGGCAGGGATGTTTGTCCGACTGAGAGGTTATGATGACTTCGGTGATCTTGTAGAACGGCAGCAGATCTAAAGACTCCTAATAAATGGAAAAATGACACGTGAAACATTAATCGATTAAATTATTAAACAATAATTCGTAATATAATGGCTCCCTTAAACCTTCTATTAATTAAGTCACAAATTAATGTTCATTCTGAACAATTAAAACCCCGTCACGTATCATTCTCCCTTCCATCCCTCGTTCCCTCGAACCTCGCAACATTTCGCAATCGTGACCAACCTTGAACTTTTCATTCCACGTAACTTGGGATAGGATGACGTTCTGACCTTCGGTCAGGAGCAGATCGATCTGTCTCAACGGGCCGAGATAATATTCCTCTGTCGGAAGCACAAAAAACTCGTAAACAACAACGACGATAGCAACAACAACAACAATAATGGCTAATTGTCTACTAATATCATGACCAGATGTCAAGATATGAAATACTCAGCTCACATCAAGCAAGTAATTGGAGTTATCAGTGTCCAATAATGTTCTAGTCACGGTTTTGATAAGCACACATATATCTCATTTAATAATTTGGTAACTTATAAACTCACCATTTTGTTGCATGACAGCAGCAAGGAAGGTGGCATCTAAGCTCTGACTAATAAGGTCCTGGACGTAGATGTTGAACAGGTCTATCAATGGATCCCTCTCAAGGCTGCAACGGATTCAATTATTATTTGACTCACAATCAATCAATCAATCAATCAATCAATCAATCAATCAATCAATCAATCAATCAAATACCTAGCAATACAACTCGTGCTCATCCCACATCACCACAACATGGATCAAATTATTTGAATAGCTCCCCCCACCTCCAAAAGGGGTGCCACTTACCTATCGTCGTAGCCAGGTCCGATGAACTCGTCCCTGAGGCGAACCATTTCCTGTCTCCTGCCGTTGGTGTTAACGTTGTCCACCTTCACGGCTTTGAAACTGGCTCGGATTACGTTGCCCGACCAGCTCGAGTACTGCAAGAAGAGAGGGTTTAAATCATCAACTAATGCAACAACAACCACAAGATCAATAATATTAGTAAGATAAAGTATGGATAAAAGAAAGATTGGCTCATGCAAAGTAAAGCTATTATTATCCATAGGCCTATCTATTCCCCTCCACGAGTTTATTAATTCGCCAAACAAGGCTAATGACTGCCATATTGAGCGTCGAATCAGTCATAAGACGTCAAGCTTTGGCGAAGGGAGTAGCAGGCCAATGAAGGAATACCCTGACAGTCCCTCGACTCACCTCTCCCTGCCATGGCCATCGAGCCCTCTATCCCGTTTAAAGAAATTGTGGATAACAAAAAAAGAGAGGGGGCTCTAATACGGGTCGTGGTATAGGAAACTCACTATGCAAGCAGACTGATGGATGAGCTTGTTGTCAATCATGATCGGGTCGAACTTCTGCAACAGCTTCCCGGACTCGATCTTCCAGATGGGGAAGCCCTCCTTCTTGTAGAAATCCTTCCTCTCCTGAACGAAATCTCCCTTCTGCAACGATACAAGTCATTTTTGGTCATTGCCGTCGTTGGTGTTGAACGACTGAATGAAGGCAGAAGCAAAAGAAACAAAGTATACAAGAAACTTAAAAGAAAGTTGACTAATTATTCTATTATTATTATTATTATTATTATTATTATTAATCTTCTAGAATGTCCCATTTATTGGACCCAATCACAACTAATTCTAAGAATCAATATCAAGATGTTTCATCTCATTCATTTCCTAGAGCTAATTAATGTACACATGTTCAAACAGAAATATGGAATCACAAGAAAAAACCATAAAACATAAATAAATTAAATTTAAAAAGAAAACAAAGATTAAGCAAAAATTAAATAAAAACAATAAAAAATAATCAATTCTAATCAAGACCTGAACTCCAACCTAGAAATAACACAACAACAAGTACAACAAGTTCAACAACTACTGAAACCAGTGTAAAGTGCTACCAACACCGTAGGTATGGGCATCGTATGGAACGGCATACAACAACTGCCCTGTTTCGGGAATATGTATATCGTTGAGCAGTCTGCCTCTGTCATCCTTAAAGTAGGCCCTGCCCATTGCACCTCTCCTGTTGCATAATTAATGAGAAGAATCTATGTCATGTGTCTTGTGTCATTTACTGCATAGTTATATTATTATTAATATTATTATTTGCATTATTCTTATTATTAATATTAAATATTTATTATTAAAGCAATGCAAATGAAAATTACCATCATTCAAAAACCAAATATTAAAATCACAAATTATGACACATTCAAGAGTAATTGGCTAAAAATTACTAGGAAAACAGAGATATTCTAAAAGTCTAAGAAAAACTATTCTATTGTATCCATTAAAAGTTTATAAAAATTAAAATTAATGACATTTTCATGATTTATATCGTAACCATGTCGACATCAACTTAAACAAGCAAGCGTCTCAGCAGAATATCATGCCATGACAAAGACCTTAGGGCACCTTGCAACATGACATTCGACAAAGTGTTGTCCATGTCACAAAATCTGAAGACGTCGGACATCAGAGGCAAAATCAATTGGCCGTCTCACTACAAAGCCGAGACCACGTCTTGAAGCCATAAATGTGTTTACAAATAACTGCATAAAAATAACTCTTTACAAAAAAAAAATGTCTAAGACGACTACGAGAGCTACAAGCAAGCGAGTAGGCAAAGAAAATAAAGGAACACACCCTCTGGGACGGCCGCGACCCCTTCGAGCCGGCTTCTCTTCGTAATCCGAGTCTCCGCTATCGCCCCATGGGTCGATTTTCTTGCGACCAGAGCTACACCGGAGAGCAAAAAAGGAACATGCAATACTAGGGAGTTGAAGGCAAAAGAAACTAATATGAAAAAAATATTCGTCGCATTCCGGGAGTCGAGCAAGCATCCTCGAGACGAAACTAAATTCTCAGTCCTTCGGATGTCCTTTCTCGCCTCTGCCTCCCTAGAATAGCACCGCCGTTACTCAACGTAATAAACCGACCCCCTGGGTCTTCCTCTTCCCCTACGTATAGGCAGCTCATCACTGTTAAACTCTGTCTCAGTAACTTTAAAAAGAGTGGAGCTAAAAACACAAACATGTACCGTGAAGATAAAACAACGACGAGGCAAATAACATACGACGAACAAGCAAGTGTACGACTATGAAAACGCCAGGCAGACGCAAAAACACCAGACTAACCCTCTGGGTCGGCCCCTCCCTCTTCCCCTGGGCTTGGCCGTAGTAAGGGACATCACTTGCTGGATCGGCTTTTTGGCTGATTGCTGTTGCAGGCGAGATAAACAAATAAAAATCAGAATCAGAAAATAGCTCCAAAACATCAGCTTAGCAGCTGATAGAATGAAAGAAAAAGAGAAGAAGGGCGAAACGAACTGGCTCACTGACATCTAGGTTCGGTTTCCAGCCGGGATCGGACTGGTCCGAGTCGGAAAACATTCCGTCGTATTCGTCGGCGTCGTCGTAGCTGTCATCATCGCTTCCTCTCATTCGTCCTGGAGATTATCAAGTAACGAACAGTTGATTAATCAAAAACTAAGCAGTTGATTGGACGTTATTTTAGATGCATATTGCATGCTAGTTAAAAATTATCTCGACTTGCTATTATTTACGTCTTCTAAAATAGTTCAGTTTAGTCAGTAACGGGCGTTCCTATAAAGCCGTAATCAGTCGATGTGCGTAAAAACTCACTGCCGATGATTTTCCCTGCCATGTCTCTGCCTCTTCCCCTTCCTCTTCCGCGCCCCCTGCCGACGGACCCGACGGAATTCCCGTAGAAGCCCTTCCTTCCGGAATGTTCCAGGTCGGACCCGGCACCCCCGGCGAAGTCGCGTCCGGGATGTCTCCTGACGGGGCAGAACTCTGGAATGTAAGAGGGGAGCACGGGCTTCTTGGAGAGGGAGGAGTTGCCGGGAGCCGAGCCCAGCGTCTCGGGTTTGGCTCCGTTGACGAAGGCCACGAATGCTGGGGCGAATCCGTCGTAGGGTTTGACCTTTGCCCCCTCCACCGTGCAGAGTCGAGCCTCGTCCTCGTCTTCGACCATGCTCTTGACGAAGGCAAACTCTTCCTCGTCCTCCTCGTCCGGTGCCAGCATGATAGCACCTGCACCAGACTTGACGCTGCTGACGAAGTTAAGGATCAGAATAAATTTTGTCATTGCTTCGTCAATTATTTCGCCTCGTGATAACGATTAGATAGTATTTGACATCCAAACGATAATCAAATTACTTTATCGGTTATAAACATCGGTCATCAACAGAAGAATCTGTTGATTATATCATACAAATAATCAATGGATAACACGTTCGCATACCCTCCGGTCAGTTCGTGCTGCTGAGCAACGGCCGTGCTGGCTTCGGCCAATAGAGTGAGGACGTCGTTCGTGTTTACGATCGTGGCTTCCCCCGGTCCTGTTGATATAAAAGATTGTTGGGAATTTTGGAGCATCTCTTGGATGGCAGCGGCATCGTAGTGGGTGGTACCCGTTCCTCCTGTTATGAAAACCTGCAGATGGGTAGGAATATTGATCAGTCACCATAATCCTTTTTTAGGAAGTATGATGCATGTAACTCAAGATATAGGACTCCCTAATTATTTTAATCCACCTATTTGTCTTTCGATCAAAGGGCTCTCAAAATGAAATTAGAATGTACGGCTTTGATTCATTTCGGCATAACGAGAAAACAAATTTTGTTAGTTCCTTCTTATACTAGATTTTCTGTCAAGCCTCATGAATGGTAGGAATAACCAACCTGTTGCTGGGCACCTGCTTGGCCATCGGGCTCGCCTTGGATGACGAGCTCACAATTGGACAGGTCTATGGCGCCCCTGGCCAGGAGTTCCTGGAGTTCAGGGGAAATGGCATGACCCTGCTGCAGTAGTTCCTGAATCGAAGTGGTGGTGACTCCCTGTTGCTGGGTTCCTTCCTGTGGCATGACGATTATCTGCATGTCGTCAGTTCCAGTAGTGGTGGTCGTCACGACCTGGAAACATGGTCTTCAATTGAGGCAATGCTTGATCAAATCACCCTAATCGATACTGTTGCTATTGTTTAGACATATATATATCCATCCAAAATAGACAGCAATTCAAGATAGAAAAGCCTCCAAAGTTTAATGAGGTCATTACAACTACAAAATTCAAATTCCCCACACTCCCCATTCCAACCTGATGGGCATTGAGTCGCTGAGCCTGGTCCCCGGATCCCGCGAGCACCGAAATGTTGGCGGAGCCGGCATCGACCATTCTCATGGACTCCTGTTCGACGCTGATGTTTGCCAAGTCTTCCAGGGAAATGTTCGTTCCATCGCCGGCAGTCTGCTGGTATCCCTCAAGGGGACGGGCTATGAAGTCCTGGTTCGGTCCCTGGACGATTTCGTACGTGATGCCGCCGAGGCAGGCCAACAGCTTCTCGCCCGGCGCGAGATCACCTGGAATACTGGCCATGACGACGTTCTGCGAATTAAACGACGTGCTATTATTAGATTCGGTAGCCTCCTGTAGACACCTTATTCTTCCTTATAGATAAATTGAACTTAATTGGTGTTCACGTGTTTTCTTTTACCGAGAATCATTTGTACATTGCAGCTCATGACAAAAGATCTTGAAGAGCATAGAATTAAATATGCAGATGATTACGTGCCATGAGTACTTCCGAGCCCTGAAATGTTGTGGTCTGACTTTTTGCACTGAATTAGTCATCACCAATAAATTAGAATTTTATTAGTGTTTATCCAGTTTTCCAGATTAGCTTGGAATGCCATCAGAAGCCTTTTTGACTGTGACTGTGTCCACATCACGTCATAATGTCTAAAGTAGCACATTCAACATGACAAATTCGATGTCTTCAAGAAATATCATCTTTGATTGCCTTGATTGTTTTATTGCTAATAGAAGAGAAGAACTATCCAATGGTACACCTTGGTACAAAAGTGTCTAAATGTCTAATACTTAAGAGGTGGATGTACATCAACATTACCCAGAACTCTTGAAAATCAAAGTCAATTTGCAAGTAAATTATCAGAACCACAGCACGTTTTAAACTCCACCAAATACCTCATGCCCATTGCTTTGCTGTCCAAAAACATGTGCAGCAACAAAACCATGATTAATTTACCTGATATTAGTGGCCTCAAGATCTAAAACCCTAACTTGATTTTATGATTCTTTTTAAACAAGGGTTTAAAATTAACTTATTTCTAACCTCTCTATGATTCCCTATAATTGGTTTCCCAATTTTCAAATGTTTGTGTAGGTGATAATAGAGCAACAAATAATAAGAAGCCAGCAACAACAAAAACAAAGATGTTTTACATAGATTAATTAAATTTTTATTTTAAATTAGCAGGGCAAAAATTGGAAGGTCTGACAAAAGGCACAATTGGAAAAACAAGCTGATAAGATTTAAGAAAATCTATTTACCTGTTGACCGGCATCAATTAGTTCATCTTGCTTAGGTGTCTTCTGTCTGTTAGCTGATTGTGTAAAATACTTGTTGCCAGTTAAAAGACTTTTGACAACATTTGGCTCATTTGAGCCTCCATTTTGTCTTGTGGTGTTTTTGCCAGACTTGAAGTTTCCAGATTGAGGTTGAGAGAGAAGGAGATCAGATCCAATTTGTTGCTGCATGAGGGATGCCGATGTGGCATGCCTCATCCGTTGCCTATCCATCATAGACAGAACCTCTTCTTCTTTTGCAAATGATCAAATTGAAAGCAGTGTTTTTCTTGAATCATAACTTGACACAAATCAAAGCAAATAATGCTTTTCTAATTTATTAAACTCTAATGATATATTATTACATGTTTAACTTGCCTCTAGCAATCAATATTCAGTCTCATCAATCTGCCTATCGTCCAATTGAAGCTTACTACTAAATATCCTATGTTCCCGAATATCAGTTAATCCGTTGACAGATTATTTTAATCAGATTACCGACTGTAAATTTCATAAAGGGCGGGCGAAAATATCAGGTTCATCGGACATATTATTTTATATTGGATCCAAAATGGTTCGACAAAAATTAAACGAAATTAAAAACTAAATCCAATCTCGTACCGTCCGGCACTTATTTACAAAAAAATTTACTTACATTAATAGGGCTAAGCGGGAATCTTGCAAATATCAAGCCAAACAGTGATGGAACTATGGTGGTTTATCGGTCGAACAAAACTTAGAATTTTAAAGTAAATAGTAAAAAACAAATTAATATAATTCCCACTAGGAACGTAATATAGCAAATGAACTTGAAAAGCTTCGAGTGCAAAATTAATTCGAAATTATATCCTATGTTCTTTTGGACGCCACCATTTTGAAGCGATCCTTAGCTAATAGCCTGAACAGCATTAGCCAATGGCAGCTTGAGTAGCGTCGGCCATGCTTTTGTTATTGAAATGTTAGGAAAGCAAGGCGATTTCTGTTCAAATAATTTTTAAGCAAATTGGAATGAGTGTTTGGTGTTGTAAATGTTCGGTATTCGCTTCAGGTAGATGTGATTTCTTGAAATTTCGATAGGGGGTCTGTATGCAGGCAGGTTCCTCAGCCGCAGCACGTTATCAATTATGATGATTTCTGAGCTCCGGCCGCGCAGTGCATTCATCGAAAATGGCAGAAACGCGTTCTTGGTCTTCAAAGTCCCAAAATTTATAAGATATTTAGTAGTCTCCCAAAGTAGCGGAAACCCCGTGCTGCGAATGTTTACGCATGCGCAAACACGAGGTAAAACGAATGGCCGGGATGTACATAAAAAATGTGGCAACGGAAAATTGAAAGTTGTCCGGAAAACGGCGAAGATGGGAATATTTGATTGCGGTGGCTGCTGATCCATATAATTAAATTTTCTTGGATGGTATTTGATGATATTTGAAGTGCGTGGCTATACTGTGCATTTAGCTCGTAAACTACGTTGGAATATTGAGTCGTGGCTCGATGGCAAGAGGTGCTCAGAGTTTCAGTGGCTTAAACTCATGCAAGTTATTAAAATTGGATGTGTTATTATTTTTTGCGTCTTAAATTGAATCTTATGTTTTCGTAGATGTGGCCTCAAAGGACATTAACTTTGAACTTCAATCGGTTTGGAACCCGCTGTTGTTTCTTCGAGTGTAGGCTTTTAGAGTAAGATCTCTGGGTGAAAAGATTAAGCCAACTAGGGCAACGTCTAAAAGTTAACAAGTGCTAAAATAATAGGGCGGGGGTGGCATGCTCGGCCTATGGTGAAAAAGGCAGCTGTGTTAGAATGTTCTTGATCGGAATGTTGCGGCATTAGGCATCACCCCGGGCCATGGTAAGGTTTTGGTGGTTCAACCCTAACTCTTATTTAGAGTCGTTGTAGAGCTTTCGTGGGTTGATTCTTTTATTAATATCTGCTTCGAATACGTTCCCCTCAAAAAAGGGCTGCGGGTTAATGGAGGGGTTAGGTATGTGTGCACTTGATGTACTTCTCAATGCCAGTCTTGGATATGCAATGCCTAATTTGCTTTATTAAGTTTTTCATTAATAAATTAATGCTTGTTTTGCTCAAGAAACACTTGATTTGAGATGCCTGGGATTATGTCGAATATTTTGGAGTGGTAAAAACAAAATTTTGAAAAAAAATTATCGCCTTGAAACTGCTCAAAGATATATTTATGGTATTTTTGCGCAAAATTCATTGGACTTAATAAAGGAGAGACATCACAAGTTTTGAGTAGATCAGCAAGGGGGCATTGACAAAAAATATGCCATTATTCTAATAAATCTAATTAATGAACATCCAATTTATAATTATATTTAAATAAATCTCTACATATAAAGCAATTATACTGCTTGAGTTTATTACACATCACTGGCTCAATTCGGGTCGTCTCGACCTAGAATTGTTTTGATGGCTTGAAAACTTTTCAATAACTTTTGGAAATCGTGCCGACGCGCTCTTGGTGGCGAGGTTTGCACGCTAGATTTTATTTGCAAATGGTTGAAAGTATCAAAATTAATAATTAACTTTCATTGATGCTATACAGTTGAAGTCTTTTTTTACAAGTTTCCTCAACTGGGATCAGCTGCATGAAGTGGGTAGCGAATGCTTATGTTGAATTTTCATAATTCTCTTGCAGAAGATATATTGTCGTTCGTGCTACTACATTAATATATTAACCATTCAGAAGATTAATAGGCTGTACTTTGAACACTTTAAACTCAGGTCTTGTAATATTCGTTATCAATAGCGGCGCTGCACTTCGTTTGCACTTCGAAAAATATAGTGCATGTGTAGATGCATCTAAATTTGCTCCAACGCCTGAGGAGTCTAAGGAAACGTTGCACTTGAATAAAGACGCGAGATATATTTGATTATTCCATGTCCTTGCATTCGAATTTCTTGATATGCGTCGGTGTTTCTGAAATATTTTACAAAACATCTCAAATTATTTAATTCCATTGGTAAAGGAAACAGCTTTCCCAAAGTTTTACTCATAGTTTAGGTTATAAATATGAGCATATGTGGAAGATTGGCATTATAGTCCACTTGTGCAAAGCTGAAAGACTACCTTTGAGCACGTTGCATCATCCTATCTTTTGAACATATTTCAAGTGCTTAAGATGTATTTATGAGGCTAATCGAATTTTAATTTCCCTTGTGAAGTCTTGTAAATTTGTTTTCACAAACATTGTGAAAGGGCTCTTTGTGCCACTTTTATTAACTGCATTGCTTCATAAAAAAAATGGTAGCTCATTTAACTTAAGGGTATATTCATACCTGGAAATTCAAGGCCAAAGTTCCATTCCAGGTATATAAATACAGAAATTTAAAAAAAAAAACTGTGTCTCATTCTACTAAGCTTTGTTTCAAAATCCTGAAAAAAAAATTGAGATGCCTTTGTGTTTCTTCAGTAAAAATATTCAAAAAGATTATAAAATACCTTCTAATTATGTATCAAATTTGGAGATTAATGATGCATTGTTGTTGGGTGTATTTTTAGAACCTGGTCTGATTGGATTGAATATTGACGTATGGTTTTATTTTAAGCCTATATAATATATATTTTTTTACCAGTAGAGATTACCATTATTCTTTTTAAAATGAATCATTATTGTTGTGGTTTTTATTATTACTATTAATACTTTTTAATCTAGTCAGATTTCAAATCAGGGATATGATGTCATCACATCACTAATAATACATGAATTGGTCTTTAGACTATATAATGATATAATGCATTTTTTTTTTTTTTTTTTTGTTTTTTGAGAGTTTAGAGTTTATTGAACAAACAATTGAACAAACAATTATGTACACCAACGAAACAATTTAAACTTAAAATACAAAATAAACTCATAGGGTCAGTCTTAAGGAAGCGCAAGCTTCCGCTAAACAGACTGGCCCTAAAAATCATAATATATATAATACAACCATGTAAATTCAAACAACCCTTACTAAATGAGACTTATACAATTTCTTAAACAACAGAAACAATAACTCAAAAGGACATGAATGAAAACAAGTTAATTCCCTAACTGAATCTGGAATTGAAGTATATAATCTTGGCCCATAACATTGTATAGAAAATAATTTCAAAGTAGATTTAGCAAAGGTAGGACTGTATTCGTGAGTGTTACGTAAGAAATAAGAAGGATTGTTATAGGTATTGCTTGGTATGAAAAAATCTGAAAATATTTTAGGAATAGAATTGAAGTTGTAGGCAAACATAAAAAGGGCAATTTGTAAGTCATGAATTTGGGTTACACATTTAAATGTCTTATCTTTAAATCTAGCTTTGTTCTTTGAATATGGCTGCACGTGCCATCCATACAGACAGCATAGCAACCGAGCAATAAGTAACAGCATTATTGATTTTAAACATTCTGACTTAATTGCATTAGAAATGCTTTATTATTTTGCAATTCATATTGGCACTCAGAAGTTGGTGACCTCAAAAAACGTTCTTGGAGTTTTGGAAACCGAGCGGCTCTCGCGACTGGTATTGGCAGTTGCTATTCGTGGCAACAAGCAGTGCATCATCTCGTACCAGGATAAGATTGGAATGGTAAACAACCAGCAATGTCATCCAAAGAAAGCATGTTGCTTATGAAATTTTGAGAGGCACTCTTTGAAGCGAGATAAAAATATGCCTCTCCGAAGATGCGAGCAATCTATAGCCAGGAGCCAGGGGAATGTTACTGGAAATTTTTGCAATATTTTTTGAGCTTTGATCTTGTTTTCAATGTTCTGACCTTTAATCTTTTGGTCGTAATATGGTGATTTAAAAATACTTAATTGCATCACTAATAATAGCAGTGATAGTAGTTGTTTTTGTGCTGAATTTTATCGTATATATCTGTTATAAGTGTGTTATTATATCACAGATATTATAAATTAAATTGGTATAAAAACATATATATTATTCATCATATACTATATGCTATATACATTCATATACTACACTATAGTATTCATACACTGAATGTTGGGATAAGATTTAAAAAAGGTCTTTTTAGAATAAGACTTACATTTTGACTTAAGGTTTCTTGTATCCAATAAAAACTGCAAAACATGCTTTTGTTGGTAGGACTGGTGCATAGTTTAATTAACAACTCGTATTTTTGCAAAGCATGCGAACGTTCTCAGCGAAAGAAACGAGTCGTGCAAAGGTTTCGGACCCGGGGTCGAACCCGGCTCTGGGTTACCGTCCGGCGATCGGTTATTGCGCAATAATAATTTCGCCGTCGTCCACTAACTAGTCGTTATCCGATAAAGTTTTAGGAGGTCGTCGTTCTCTGTTATCTGAGGTCAAACTCGCTCTCAGGTGCATCGCTTTTTTTTTGACACATAGTCATTGATGCTAAAAAAAGAAAAGAGGTTAACATGAGACAACTTGTGTTTGCCTGATAGCAATCGATAACCTGCTATCGTTTTGTAACAGATCCTGTTGTTTGAGCAGGAAATGCGGTCACACGTTTATTGCATCACAATGAATTGCATTGTCACCAGATGGCTGATTAGGGGATGTTTTTTTTTTTTACATAATGTGTATTTTTTACGTTAAACTTTTTTTAAAGCGATTTTTCATAGTGAACTTATTTTTAATGAATTTTTAAACTAACTTTTTTTAAGATTTTTTGGTCATCCGACAATGAGGACGCTCTGAATACCGTTCAAAATATCATTCCGAAATCATTTTCGAGTCTTACTTCCCGACGTTCTCTCGTTCCCGAAACCCACGATCCGACCCCTCGAGCCATGGAAACCACGTCCCTGAGATCCGAGCAGATGACGAACGCGATCGATGCGAAGTGCGACGTCGAGATGGACGCGGAGATGGTCGCTTCAAAGCACTTCTCGAATGACCACGACCAACTGCTGTTTTTCAACGACTACGATTTCTCAGACCACCTGCAGCAACCGCAGCAGCGCCCGACCGAGGACGACAGGGTCTTGGCCACGCCCCCTCCGTCCAGCCTTCCGGACATGAGCCTCGACTCCTCGGGCGTGCCGGAAAACGGTTCGTCCCGGGGGCGCCGTCTTACTGCCCAAAGCGGTCACGGTTCTGCAACCTGCAGCAATAGCAACAACAACAACCACCACAACAACAACAACGTCGTGACGTCAGGCCTCTCTGTGGCAGTGGCCAGGGTCGCCCCGATGGCCAAACCGGCGGACGACCGGTCCGAGGACCCGTTCGCCTCGAACGACCTCTTCGAGCTCTGCGGGGGGAATGCGGTCCGACAGCAGGACATGGGTTCCCGTGCCTCGACGGCCTCCGTCGCTCCGTCGGACGTCGTCGTCGACGGTGGGACTTGCAAACAGACTCTCGCAAAGAACGCCTCGAAGATGGCTCCGCCCAAGAAACCTCTGACGCCATACATGAGATTTAGCAAAATGGTGAGCTTTGATGATTGCTATGATGATGATGATGATGATGAATGTAACGGCCCTAATCAATGGCCTATTGTTTAACCGTCTCCCGTCGGCACGTATTTGGAACAAAAGAACAATGGGTTTCCGAGAGATGACGTTTTTAGAGATCTTGTGATGCAGGCAGAATCTGGGCTGCTGGGCAAGATTGGCGAATGGCTTCGAATCAGAGCAACGTTGGAGTTCGGGAGTATTGTTATTGTATATATATAATTGTAGAATATATATATTATATTTTTATGATGATTACCCCATACGATGATATGGGAATATTGTTATTGTATATATATAATTGTAGAATATATATATTATATTTTTATGATGATTACCCCATACGATGATATGGGAATATTGTTATTGTATATATAATTGTAGAATATATATATTATATTTTTATGATGATTACCCCATACGATGATATGGGAATATTGTTATTGTATATATATAATTGTAGAATATATATATTATATTTTTATGATGATTACCCCATACGATGATATGGGAATATTGTTATTGTATATATATAATTGTAGAATATATATATTATATTTTTATGATGATTACCCCATACGATGATATGGGAATATTGTTATTGTATATATATAATTGTAGAATATATATATTATATTTTTATGATGATTACCCCATACGATGATATGGGAATATTGTTATTGTATATATAATTGTAGAATATATATATTATATTTTTATGATGATTACCCCATATATATATATATATATATATATATATATATATAAATAAATACAAATACAAATAAATACAAATCCTGTTCATTTCAAATCACATATTTGTGAAGATGGTTTTGGGTCTGGCAATTGGTTAATCTTTGTTTCTTCAAGACCACTTTGAAGTCTTTGAAAATTCTTCGTTTTGGTTAACTTATTTATTTATTAACATATTTATTAATGTATTTATTAACATATTGATTTATTATTATTTTTTGTTATTTATTTATTTATTTTTACTAACTTTCCTTTGTGGACGCTTTTAACGTTAGCATCAACTCAGGCCCTACTCGTTTCTTTTGTTTTCAATTCGACACATATCTGTTTATAATTATTTTTGCAACATTTGCATTGCATCCCTGTTTTTGTGTTGACCTGGTGATTGATTGACGATTGCTTCACGTCTGTCCACGGTTGGTGAGGATGTTGTTCGTGATGACGTGTCCGTGAATGTCCAATTTATTTTGGACTTTTGATGCTTTTGAGTGGCATCTGCCTGGTTCAGGGTAGGAATCTGCACAACATCTGGCTCTACTACTCTTGACCTGGCATTTTTATGATCAAAATACAAGTAGGGGGGTCATGAAAGATGTAGTAGTTTGGTCGTTAGATCTACCCCACCAACTTCAACACCAGCATCACTCAGATGAACACTTCAGGAATTGAAACAGAAAAAATATCAACAAAAGACGACTTTCAATTTGACACTTCGAGGCAGTGCAGTGCCTGAGCTCATCGAGTTCGCTCAGAGCAACTATGAAAATATTAAAATATGGAGACATAATATATAAAATAAATGTAATTATAGAAACATAATTAGACTCCTGAAGTGCTACGATGTTAATGTTGCTATTGTGTTGTTAATGGATTTTTCTTAACCATACTATCTTTTTGCAGATCTGGCAAGAGGTCAAGCTCCTGAACCCGGGCATGAGCGTCTGCGAGGTGGGAGCTGCCATCGGGCAGATGTGGCGGAACATGTCCGACCAGGACAAGAAGAGCTACAACGTGGACTTTGCCCACGACAAGGTTGGTGTCTGCTTGCTTCGGTCATCATCAGCATCACCATCATCGTCATCATCATCATCATCATCATCTGCTCTTCTCGAAATAGAATCCGATGATGGGCCGGGGTATTTCTGAAACATCTTCAAAACCTTCCCCTTCAAAAATAAAATCTTTGCTCCTTCAGTCTGATGAGATCCGATGCATATTTTTGCTTCAGTAATTTCTCCAAAAACGTGTCTTTCCCTCTCTTGGCTTCTAAACACCTGCTTGACTTGCGAAACTCGACTCTTGTTATTTTGCTTTCTGTTGTGGGACTGAAGAAGATCATCATCATCATCATCATCATCTCCGCTCGTGCCTATCTCGAGAGAGAGAGATGGAGATAGAGAGCCTTTGGATGAATGAAATATTGGGTTACTTTTTTTTTTATATTTGAAAAAAAAAGAAAAGAATCTTTTTAAAGCCTTCTTTTTTAGGATTCGTGGATTTACTTAGGACCATCACAAAGCCATTATCGCTCTTTCAAATCTTTATCGGGCACTTATTTTTAGTAATCTGCATAGTGGATTGCCAGCTAATCGTCATCGCTGTTCCTGCTCACCAAGTTATAAACATTGTAGTAGTCGTCGTCGTCGTCACCATCACTACTATCAGCATCACCACCATCATCATCGTCGTCGTCGTCATCATCACCATCACTACTATCATCATCACCGTCTTCGTCATCATTGTCATCACATCTTGGTCCCATGTAAATAAATATTTACATTGAAATTGAACGAGTGTTTATCAGATTCCAAACCCTTCGTGTGTTGCTCGCAATTTATGATCGGCAGACGAAAATAAAGTCAAAAATAAAGTCAAAAATAGCCAACGTTCGGAACAGAATCCCTTCCCGAGGGACTCCGACGATGTTGTTGTGTTGTTGCGATGTTGTGTCGTGTGTTGTTGTGTTCTTGTGTCATTATATAATCGTGTGTCACCATCGATTGAAATTCAACCTGACGTATCCAGCCGGCCCCATTAATGATTGTCAATATGCTAACCTACCATTCATTTAGTGGAACACGTCACTGATTCATTCCTTCGTTCATTTGTCCATTCTTTCCACCCTCCCCAATTCATTTACCTATCTATCCATCAATTAATCAATCAATCAATCAATCAATC